>CM052898.1:161772625-161855831 GCA_028534135.1 Potos flavus
GAGTTCACAGTCTCTCATGGTTCTTCACCCCTCCGATTTCCTCCAATTCATCCCTCCCTTCCCTCTCACAATGTCCTCCATGTTTTTCCTTATGTTCCACACGTGAGACCCTATGATAATTGACTTTCTCTGCTTGACTTATTTCACTCAACATAATCTCTTCCAGTCCAGTCCATGTTAAAATAAAAATTGGGTATTCATCCTTTCTGATGGAGGCATAGTATTCCATTGTATATATGGACCACATCTTCTTGATCCATTCATCTGTTGAAGGGCATCTTGGCTCTTTCCACAGTTTGGCGATTGTGGCCATTGCTGCTATGAACATTGGGGTACATGTACTGATGCATTTTATTTTAATAGATCCTTATTTTAAAATTAAACTGGAAGGAATTACCTGCCTGACATGATTTTTAAAATAACATAAAATCAATAGCATTTTGCTATAATAATTTATTCTTAGAACTTTTGATATTTACCAATTATTTAGCTTTTACCTAATTTTCAGAATTTATCATGTTATGTGTCAGTATACTGGGAGGGATTGATGAAAGTGAGTAAATTCCTGGGCTTAGAAAAAGATGAATACTTTGTATCTGTATATAGAGGCACCGCATGGAAGGCATGATCTTCCAACTTTACTGTTGACCCTTGAAAAAACTCTGACAGAGCTAAGATCTTCTGTAGGAATATCCTCGCATTTGGAATTTTTAAGCTATTAATAAAGATCTTTGATTTTATAAAAACAAAAATAGGTTTCTATATACCCAAATAATTAGGGTGAGATTGACACACATATTCATTTATCCATGAATATATGCCTTCCACACCTCACTCCTCTTGTCACCAATATGACCCCATATGTGGGACATGGTCTGATCCTTCCTTCTATTCATGTGTGCTTACTCTGTGTTCATTTCCTTTTGAACAGCCATTGTAATACACTAATCCACAGCTAACTAGAAAAATGTAACAATAGATTATTTCCTATCCTTTAGTGGGTAGCATTTTAATCAATCCTGTAGCAGGATGTTTGTCTGTTTACTTTCCTGGATTTGCAATGTGTTCCTCCAGAGGAGTTAATCAGCTGATAGAAAGTTAAGGCAAAACCCCTTGTCCTGTGGAACTGGGAGAACTGGCATCCTTTGATTCATAGCACATGGGGAGCTACCACAGTCTAGCTTCCCACTCTGAAGCTGCCTTTTGAAGAGGAGAAGCATTAATATTCTCTTGGAACTATAATTATCACCCTCTGCCAATACAAATACAATGTGCCGTCCTGCTATTCTGAGTCTGTAACAATACCTCGGACACTTGTAAGACAGCTCACCTTCCCACACTGAGGAATGAACCAGATTCACTGTATAGAGGTGATTATCCTTTTCTATATTTTGCTCTACTATAATTTAAGTCTAAGGTTATCACATATCCTCCCTGTCATTTTTATGTTAGAAATCCTCAGCGATAAGGTGACAGAGTTTGACAACCCATTTACCTCCCTGGTTATTATCATTCATTCTACTGAATGCTCTGTCTTTATTGTGGAGATATATAGGTAATTGCCTCTTTCTGGAAGATTTTGCAAGATAATCTTGCAGATACTGGACAAAAATTCACAAGTGAGATTCCCTAGTCCCAACCACCTCCTCTCTCAATGTTACTTCAGAATCATCCCTTATATAAATATGACACTTTTTTTATATTATACAGGATGCAAACTAGTAGATGAGATCTTCACAAAAATTGGAAGACAGCATATCTGAAACATTTGTAGTTGTAGATTTAAAAAAATACATGTAAAATAATCATTAGGTTGGAAAAGGACAGAAAATATTCACTTCATCCTTATTATCATCATTTCTTAATAAGTTTACTCATGTGTTAATAAAGCATGAGATTTTGAAAACTTTCTTAGCTTCTTATTATTAAAGTATTTAGCAACATAAGAGTTGAAATGTAGTTACTCTAAATAGCACATAATTTCAAATATGTCTATATATTTGTTATCTAAACAGACTACTTAAACTTCAAGGTAAATGTTAGAATGTATGTATTTCTATACTTAGCTCTTTAATATATGTCACACATTGTATTTTACCTACTATAAAACAATCATAACATTTATGTTAGCTCATGGAATCTCAGACTTGCATTTTAAACTCAGACTAATATTTCTATCCTATGTGACCAAAATAATTAGATGGACCATTTCTTCATTTGTCTGAATTATCTGATGATTTAGGATAATTGAATATTAAAATAATTAAGTCCGTTGTATAAAAAGCTAAATCCCACTATTAATGTAATTTGTAAATAAACTGAGAAAAAACTTCTTACTTGTCAAGAGAAACTGAGTTCATAAGGTTTGTTTTGGGGATTGGGTCTGAAAAAGGTTTTTCCATGCCGAGAAAGAAAGAAGAAACATGTTTCTATTATATATGTATATATGTATACACACATATACATATATACATATATATAATATTTATTTATCATATATAATATATGTATTTATATATAATTTATTTTATTTATTAATAATTCTGCACACAATATAATATATATATTAAATCATATATATATGATTTAAAATGCTTATCATAAATATTTGTGGGAGTATTGTGTTTTCTGATTTTTAATTCAGTTTCATGAGTGAAATGTTATTATAAAGTTACAATAAACTTCTCTTAGCTTTCTCATTCAACTGACATCCTCTTGAGACTTGTCCATCACCTGATAAAATTGGTCTTAGTCTCCATATTTATAAAATAAATACAACCACTTGTTTCTTCCCACCCCACATCTATCGCCCATCCAGAACTGATAGGTAGAGACCAAAATCAAGATAAGCCAATCAGATTGTCTTTCCAAGTATATCAGAATTAGAATCCTGCTACTTAATGTCAAGTCCCATGAGTGAGAGATCAGAAGGTAAAAGTAATCTGGGTTAAAGTGATATTGAAAAGAGTCAAAAATTAAGCAGAAGTAAAGCGAGAACCATCACTATGAGACTATGTGGAGGAAAAGGAAAAGTAATTGGATCCAAATTCTCTGGCTCCTATTTTCTAGATGTATTTCCATTTAATTTCATTTCCTCTTGCTAACTCTTGTGCAAAAATGTAAGTTTACTTTTTGCTTTATAGTAATCTAACTGCTCATATTCCTTTTTAATAATGTCACAGATCATAATCTTGACAATTTGTGATATATTTGATCACTTTTTGCTTAAATTTCCATTTTTGTTGAGTAATCATTCAGGATTTTCCTTCTTTCATATTTCTCAACGTTCTACCTGACAGTGATTAAATGCCAAAGTGTCCTGACATGCTGCTTGGTATTGAAAATGAAGCCTATGAAGCTGATGGTCATTCCAATTATTCAAAGCTTCCCACTTGTGAGATTTGTCAAATAATCCAGTCAGGTAACTTCTCTTACAAATTTCTGCATCTTTTTCTCACTAGATAGTTAGTGGGTTAAACTTGACGTTCAGATTTAGGGCTGTTTGTCATCCACACAATGCTTTGGGACTTTTCTCACAGAGTCTGGCTTTTGCAAATCCAAAGTAGTTCGGCTTTCAAGGCTCTTGATTCTGCTATGATTTTCAAAAGGCTATTTGACACTTTATCCTTACCAATACCAGTCTCTTCTTAAAAGCAGTGCTTACAGAATTCTGTGGTTACTCTCAGAAGCACTGATGTAAGTGTTGGTGTTGTTAAAGGACTCAGGGGATGGAGAATAAATAACATCTCCAGAAGTTATCTTAAAATATCTTCTAGTGGATGTATATCATTATAAATTTGTTCAAACCCACAGAATGTGCAACATCAAGAGTGAACAATGTAAACTGTGGACTCTGGGTGATAACGATGTGTCAGTGTAGGTTCATGAGTGAGTCTAGTCGAATCTAGTTGGGTATGTTGATAACGGGAGATGCTAAGCCTCTGTGGAGGCAAGCGTTATTCATATGTGAGTTTCTCTACTTTCCATTCGATTTTGCTATGAATCAAAACTGCTTTAAAAGTAAAGTATGTTAAAAATTTAATAGACTTAATCTTACCACTAAAATTAAATGTACTCATCATAAAGCACAGAGCCTGGCACACAGTAGTTATTCATTAAATGTTTGCTGGTAGCTAGGGGCATAAACAAATTGGTAGATAAATTAAAGTATAAATAAAGATCAGATAAATACATGCATAAGTTCAAGAAATAGTCAATAACTTTAGTAGTGAAATAATAAAATATAAGTATTTTATTTATAAAAAGTAAATGGACAGACCACAATAAAAAAGAAAAGAAAAGACATATAGTGAAGTAGAAGTAATATGACTCAGTATAGCATCTTTCCTGGTAAAGATGTTTAAATCTGTTTCCCAAAGTAAAAAAATAGTAGGCGATACAAATCTGTATACATGTATTCCTCTCAAATAATTTGATATCATTAAATCTAATTCCTAAGTTGCATTTGTTCAGAGATTTTCATTTTATATTTAACACAAAATAGAACATTCTAAATGCACAAACACACAAAAAGTAAATGGACAGAGTAGAAAAAGCACTCTCAATAATTTCTAAAACATTATTTCATTTAAAAATGTGTTATTTGATCCAAATGGTCTCCAAGTCCCTTTCTAACTTTAACAGTTCATTATTGAATTATGTTTGAGTTTGGATAAACAGCAGAAAATTATAAAACAGATGTGTTATTCTCTTGAATTTTTAATTTTGTAAAATATTTTAATTTTTTAATGCATTCAGTATTACAGAATTAAGTTTTACTTAGTGGATATAGAATACATGAAGATGATCATGGAGAGAACTAGTGCTGGCAATGAAGATGAGACAGAGAGCTAAGAGTTATGTCATAGTTTCCTTTTGACAAGTTATAGCAAGTTACCAAGTTATTCCTTGGTAACTTGTTATAAAAAGAACAGATGAACTATTACCTTCTTTCCATAAAATCACCATTGAGAAAGCCCTTTCTATGCTGCATTGCTTCTTTTCTATCATCCCAGCAGCATGATGCATTAGAAGATCCAAAAGAAATTATGTCACATCGGCAAGGCTGTCAAGACCATTCCACACTTAAGAAGAGGAGGACAAACATATTTTGAAACCTATGGTTGAGCAACCAGGGACCACGGCCACTGGAAACAGCAATGAAAATGTTGCTAACAGCCAGTATCAAACACTGTGAAGCCTGGGTTGTTTTATATGCATACACTAGTATCAAGTATTTTTTTAATAATATGTTTATTTTTCATATTTAGAGACATGCTTTATGAACTGCTACATGACTGGGTAAGAAATACTATGTCTGCAACATCTAATATACCTCAGGGCTTTTTCTGATTTTCAATCACGAGATATTTTTTTCTTAGAATTTTTTATATTGAAATTAATGAATTCTGAGACTGAATTAACAAACAGAAAATTGACCATTATAGTTCCAAAAGGTAACTATTTATCTATTATTGTTCATCGACTGAAGCCAAATTGAAGCATTTGCTCTTCAGTAGAAAAAGCATCCATGTCCTAGTTTGCCGCCCTATCCCTCAAAATTCAGGAAGGTTCACCTCTTTTTTTTTTTTAAGATTTTATTTATTTATTTGACAGAGAGAGATCACAAGTAGGCAGAGAGGCAGGCAGAGAGGGAGGGGGAAGCAGCCTCCCCGCTGAGCAGAGAGCCCGATGCGGGGCTCCATCCCAGGACCCTAAGATCATGACCTGACTGAGATCATGACCCGAGCCGAAGGCAGAGGCTTTAACCCACTGAGCCACCCAGGCGTCCCAGGAAGGTTCACCTCTTAATTTTATATTTTTACCCCTGAGTATTCTACCCCATTTTCAATTCTTTTTATTCATCAGTTTTCCTCAAAATATTTTGGTGTATCACGTTCTTTGCAACCATTTATTTTTAGATCCCCAATTTTTTGGAGCTTGCCTATTTTCACATAACACCTAAATTCATCTTTCTTTTGTCGTATTTTTGACCTTTTCAGTTCAGTTCAAAATATTGAGCTGCATACAACAAATCACTAAGGTAATAGTTTGAGCATCTTCTCTCTTTTCTATCACTAAACTTATTATCTTTCTGCCTGAAAAATTAATTTTATTCCATCCTTAACTTTAAAATCTACTCATTTATAAAGCAAATCTAAAAATACATTACTTTTTCTTATCTCCCAAATATATAATTTCATTCAGTAATTTGGACAGTTTCAACTCTTCTTGCCATTTGGCTGTCCTTCCTCTGTATTTTGAAATAAAGTTTGTAGGATGTAGACTGCAGTGTAATGAGCAACCATATTCCACAGTGCAGGATAATACAATTCTGTATTCAACTATTTTATAAAGAAATTTAGTTACTAAAAAAGCTCTATCCATACAATAATAGACACAAGAATTTTGTGATTCTAGAATGAATCAGAAGATGATTTTATGAGTGGACATGGTGTTTATGCCCAATCATTAAATAAAAAACTGTTGTTCTTTCATCTTTCTCTTACCTATCATCGTCTTCTCTGAAATAACCTTTCCTTCCCTGTTTTATTTTGCCTATTCCTTTCTCTTTCTTTTAATTTTCTTTAGAAATTTCCTGTTTCCATTCTTAAATTATTTTAGTGTTTTCTAGATTAGTGATGTTAATTATATAAAAATTTAAGAGAATACAGTAATTTAAGAGACTATCCTGTATTAAAAACTCATGACTGACAACCCTTAAGGATTATAAAATATAAGTAAAATTATCAAGGAAATCAACTCTAATATGAAAATTTTCTACATCATTCACATTCTTCCATTTCTTTGTTTGTTCAATAGATTTAAAAATCTCTTATAATGCCATCCTAATTATGTTTTCCACATATAAAAAGATGAAATGACACATTTAAGGCCATTGAGCATATAAAGAAATCGGTAACAAGTGTAAGAAAGCTAGTGTGTCCATTACACAGTATATTGATAACATCTCCATATTTTTTAAAGTAGGTGCTATTATATTACCTCTTAATTTCTCTAAAAGCTGTAAGAAAAAATAATGGAAAAGTTGAATATAAAATTTATAAAATTTAGTAAATTCAAATATTAGATGGCCAGAGTTCTATCATATAGTATACACGGAAGTCATTAACAAGAGGTATGCACTTTTACTTTGAATTTTTTTGTTTTTCTTCCAAAAACATCATAATAAAATTAGATTTTGTTTACCCCACCAGCAGTAGCTATAAATATGTATATAAATAGAATATCTACTTTTTTGTAATAATGCATTAAATTGGAATATTCTTATAAAAAGAAAAAAGTTACAGTGCTTAGAACTGCTGCAATAGTCTCAGACTCCCACTAAGCTCCTCCAGTGTGCAAGCTAATAAATGATGATGTTCTTTTTTAAGTTGGTTCAAGCTACTGCTACGACTTTCAAAGTGTGATGTATCATTTTAGAGGTAATAAGAATTTTTTTGTTATTACAAATTAAAAGCATTTATAAAGAATGTCATTCTGTCCCTCTGCAAAGGTTATTTGTTACATTCTTGCTATTATTGAAAAACAATGGTTATACTCTTTTACATTTATTTTGATCCCACTGAGCTACCTGTTTGAACAATAATGCTTTCTTGAATCTCATTATTTGATGATGTGATTGTGATATTGGATTTCACTGAGATAATCAACATAAACATTACTGGAATATATGCATAGTCTACTCCTGCTGTTTTTAAAATGTCATAAAAATAAAAATTTTTCTTACAGTATGATGTTACATTTAAAAATAAACCAATATCAACCACTTTTGAAACTTTTATTAAAGAATTTAAAAATACTTTTTTCTTCCCTTCGCAATCTCTAGATAAGCTATCTAGATAAACAAAATTATATGAGATACACTATGCTCTATATTACTGTTCATTAAATTCATGTATAGGTCATGATAGCAAATCACAGGTAAAAATTAACTACATAAGTCATTTTATTTTCCTCAAGTGTCAAGTTAAGCATTTATATATTTAGACATGTGTATGCTCTTGACTTCTGTTTCCCTCCTATCACCTATTCCTTACAAAGCAGTGTGAAGATATAGGTTATAAAAAACATGGGTGTCTGTCCATTAAATTTAACATTTTTTCCATTGTAAATTTCCTCTATCTTAATGAAGAGTATCAAGCAAACCATCTGAAGTAAACTCATACTTCTAAATTTGTTGTCTAGACATCTAGAAATAATCTCTAGAATTTTTAATAAGAATGTGTTTTGCACATCCCCCCCCAAAATGGTGGAACATGCTTCACGTGGTAGTCATGTTTATTTCCATGCCACAGGTTTACCCTACAAGTATATAGTCTGATTTTAAAGAACGGACATTAGGAAACTTTTCTCTACTGGTTTGCAGAGTCCCTTCCCTTGCTGAGAGAGGGAGAAGGGGAAGGGAGAGAGATGGAGTGGTGAACACAGCATGAAACCGATGTCAGAAAGGTTAGGACTATACAACATCCAGTTATAAGTGCCCACTAGAAAAACATGTAAATTTTCTATGTTATTAACAATGGAGCCACAAGCATATATAACCGTTTGGGATTTGTATGGGATTTGGTGGTGAGCAGTCTGTCAAAGTGACTAATGAACTCAGTTCACTGAGTGTTCCTTAAGTTTCTAATAACCCCAGAACTGCGGGAGGCCTCCCCGCTGTTTTGTCCCTGATGCTGCCTAGCTATATCCCTGTGTCAACCTAGTTTTGAAACAGCTGCCTCTCCACAAGAAATTCAATTACCTCAAGACTTTTGTAGGAACACTGAAGATTTTGGAAACAGTGGGGAGGAATCCCTGGTGTAGCAATCAGCATTATGTCATCTGGCTCCCCTTCCAATGCTCTGTCTCTTTCTTAAACCCCTACCTGCCCCATGCCCCAGGTCCTAATTCTTCTCATTGTATTATGCAGAGTTCCTTCTATCTTGCCTGTAATCCTGGCAGTCAGCCATTCTGAGTTCTATATTTCAGCCTACAGGCCAAGGGATGTTATTAAGGCTTAGTTTCGATATTGGCATGTGCTTCTGTAAGAGAAATTATCAGGGCAGTTCATCAGGAAAAATAACCTTGTTTAATTCTTTATATAAATAAACATTTGATTCAAAATATTTTTAGAATCTGATCTCTTCTTACAATTTCCACATCACACTTGTAATATTGTGATTTATAACAAGAAATATATATTTGGTCTTCCTCCCTGTTCCTGGCACAGAGTTCATAAAACCTTTGGAATTTCCTAAGTGATAAGAGAAAGAAAGGCACCTTTGTTAGATTAATGAGGTGACTCAGGAAGTTCTGGGTAACCTAAAGATGGAGCAGGCTGCCAAAGGGAAACAAATTGGTGATTAGAGGGTCAGAGCTTTCAGTTCTACCCGCTCCTCAGGTAGGAGAGAGGATGTGGAGGGCCAGAGGTTTAGTTCAATCATCGATGACCAACGATTTAATTCACCATGCCTAGGTGATGACGCCTCCACAATAACCCAAAAGGATGAGGTCTGGAGAGCTTCTGAATTGGTCAACACATAGAGATCTGGGGAGAGGGGCATGCTCAGAGAGGGCATGGAAGTTCTCTTACCTTGTCTTATGCATCTCTTCGATCTGGCTACTCCTAAGTTATATCCTTTCATAATCCTCCAGAAATCTAGTAAGTAAAATGTTTCTCTAACTTGTGAGCCACTCTAACAAATTAATCCAATCCAAAGAGGAAGTTGTTGGAATTTCTAATCTATAGCCAGATGGTCAGAAGCAAAGTAATAACGTGGACTTGCAATTGACTTCTGAAGTAGGAGTAGAGGGTGGGAGCATCTTGTAAGACTGAGCCCTAAATCTATGAGATCTGATGCTATCACCAGGTAGATAGTGTCAAAACTGAGTTGAATTGTAACACTTAACTGATGTCCGAGAACTCTTTGGGGTGGGAGAAAAAAACACACATCAGAATTGGCATCAGAATCCTAACACTGATCCAAACTACCATCTATTTTTCCTGAATAATGACATACATCTTCTGACTGCTTTGCTTGCTTCTGCTTTTGCCCCTGAACCATACAATGCAACCTGAGGGTCCCTTATAAAGCGGAAGACAGGTTATGTCCCTGCTGTGTTCAAGATGTCACTTATATTCCATTTCACCTAGAATAAAAGAAAATGTCTTCTCTGTTCTCATTCTCTTCACCCTTGCTCATGCCTAAGTAGCAACCTTTAGCACATCAAACACATCAACCTGTCAGGCTCTTCGGATTCGCTGTTCCATTGCCTAGAATGCTTCTTCAACACATCTGCATAGGTCACTCAGTTTTTAACTTGTTTCATGCCTCAGCTCTGTATCACTTTAACAAAGAGAACTGCAAAAAACAGCAAGCAATCTCCCACCCCTTACCAGCAAACACACTCAAAAGTACACATACACTCATATCCCAATCTCCCTTAATATGTTTTCTTTTTCTCCATACCATTTATCATCTATCCATCATAACTGGCATCTTAATAAATATTGTACTGACTTAAATCTCAGATTTATTTCTTTTGTGTATAGAACATAAAACATTCTGCAAAACATGCAACATATATTTTACTTATTCATTTATTCTTCTAATTACTTAATTTCTGTTTGCCTCAGTTTATTCGGATGTAAAATAGTAGAAAATTAGCAACTGCCAATTATAGTGTTTTAGGTGATATAAATTCAAAAGATATATTTATGTAATTGGCTTAGTGCATAGAATAGAGATAATTACTAATCAATATTATCTACTGATATTGTAATTTTCTTGAGAACAGTTGATTATATAAAGACTAAAATACATAAATAATAATATCCCTGCTTCTATTACTAGGTATTTTTAGGTCTTAAGAAGCAGAGACTGAAATGAGTATTCTTATTGAGGAAATTAATTGGAGGAAAGCTCTCAGGAGAAGGAGTGAGGAAAGTAGGACGAAGTATATGTGGGAGTGTGTTGGAGGGGGTGTTAAGTAATGTGTTATCTGCTAAACTATAGCTTAACCTTGATCCCACAGGAACCTCTGATCCAAAAATTACACCACAGAGTTCCATCTAGATGCAAGGTGGCCAAATGTTTGTACTTCATGACAGGCAGGCATGACCACGGGAGACACAGGGTGGGATGGGGGTGGGGATGCAGGGGAGCTCAAAGGGAAAGCTCCCTGGCAAGGAGGCCCACCTTCACCTGAAAGTGATGAGAGAACACTTGTGGGTTTTTAGTGGCCAACATTCACAACTCTTAAGGGATGGATGTACCCCTGTTAATGGGGTCTGGGTAAGTTTTTGGGAGGTGTGGGAACTGTAATTTTTTACTGAAAAACAAATATACAACTTTGAATGGATTTGATGCAAATTGTGCCATAAGCAGACTTTCTTTGAGTGGCTAAACAAAGCTTAAAAAACAAAAACGATGAAAGAAAATGTTTCTGGTATCACAGCAGCATACAAAAAATAGTATAGAGTGTCTGGATAGTATACCCATTTTGCAATAGTATAGCTTGTAAGTAAATATCGTTGACTGTCCATAGTCCACAATGTTGTACTTCAACAAAAGGCCGATAGTCTATAAAGAAGCTACTTAGAACTCAGATGTTCCCTCATTTAACTAACTCTGTCTTGGTCTGGTGAAGTGGGATTTAGATATGTCCATAGCAAGCCACATGCAACATGTTATTTGACCAATTTTCTAAAGTAAGTTTTCAGGACAATCCCAGTAAGATAAGGGAAGAACTTCAACTTCCAAAAATTTATCATAATTTCTGACATTAAAGATAACTGGTTGCAGAGTTTGAAATTCACTCACAAATGGCTCCATATATGTTTCAGTAGTGATAATTCATGTCCTTTCTATTCCTTCCTACCTTGTAATTGAACTCCAATTTTAGATTGGTGATCACACTCAATTTTGTGGCCTCCTAGGAATCCCTGAAACTCATAGAGCATGCTGTGGGATGGTGATTGATTTCTTTCAGTTTGTTTATCTGAAATTTCAAGGAGATTAACAGATGGAATGTCAGATTCAAATGAAGCTTTATTGCTTCAAGCGAAGGAGCAGCAATTAGATTGTTGTCTAAGTAGATTAACACTCTGAACCCCTACCTGCTCCAAATACTTACCACTAGGACAGCAACTATAGATTCTAGGCAGCTGAAACAGCAGCCAAAACAACCTCAGCCATTGATAAAACTTTTTATCCTTGAATTATACTTTCTGTTGAATCCATCTGCCAATAATAACAGCTCTTCTTATACTTATTGCCCAAATAGTGCTGAATAGAATAAATTTTAAAGATTTTGAGGCCCCATGTTAAAATATGATAAACTGAGAAACATTTAATGATTAAAGTGCCAACAAATGCAATGCAGACCATAAAGCACCTGATGTGGCAAATAAATAATAGAAATAGTCCCTGGGTTATGAGAGCTCTGACTATTTTCTAAAAGGTATATCTTAAATAATTAAAAATCCACTAGATTTAGCACCTCATGAAACTCTCCCTGACTTAAGCTTAGTTCTTCAGTCTTACAGAAATGGATGTAGTCAAAAGGGTTTTAACAGCCAAACATACAATAGTTTGTAGTCCTGTATATTCTAAATCACTTCTACATAGACAACCATTCTTTATGTGATATACGGGTCAGCAATTCATACTGAAGAAACCTACAACTCCTTCCTCTCAGACATGCATACACAACCACTAGTAGAAAAGGTAACAACATAAAATACATGAGAATAATTATTTTTATACACTTGATAGAATTATAATACTTGCTAAGTACTGAATTAAAGTGGCTAACAATATACAGTACATTTTAGCAGTGTTTATCAACCTTGGCACTATTGACATTCTGAGCCTGATAATTCTTTGTTGTGGAAGATTATACTGTGCATTGCAGGGTGTTTTGCAACATATCTGACCTCTACACTCTAGATGCTAGTGGTAGAACCCCCCCCCTTCCCAAGTTGTGACAACAAAAAGTGTCTCCAGATATTGCTAAACCATTGCAAAATCTCCATTTGAGGACCACTGCCTTATAATATATTGTATCTGACAACAGATATAAAATCATGTTAATTATCGAGGACACAAAAGAGACAAATCACGAACTCATCAGTACTCAGGCATATTGTTGTTATCACAAGGCTATGTGAGACCCTTTGGGCAGCTGAAAGTGTAGTCTTAGGCAAACTGAACAGTCAAAGAAAACCAGGTTGTAGAGAAGGCACATGACAAGAAGGTTAAGCCTTCTTTCCTCTGCAATGTACAACCCAACCTCACAGAAGCACCTCTGAGACAAAGAAAATAAGAAGCCCTCTTGCATTCATAGGATTTGCTATCATTTCAAGAGCAATATGAAGACAACTTAGGAAGCTCTTTGCTATTTTTATATGTATAAATGCAGCATCATTGTCCTCCAACCACTCCTGACTCTGTGGACCACAATCTGTATGGACCATAGTCTATGAAGTCATGGTTGTAATTTGTGTGTGTTTATGTGTGACTAAGAGCAATTTTATTTTCCTAGACCCCTGTCCTAACTCCCTACATAGCTATTCTTTATGTCAAAGTCTTGCAATACCTATACATTAAATATGAAATTATAAAAGAGAGACTATTGATATTTTCTCTCTCAAGATTCCTTCAAAATGCTACAGTACATCCCATAACAGGTTTAAAATCTAAAAATAAATTCTTGGGAGACAATTCTCCATGGGTCTGTCACAGTTCTGCGTGTCTTGCCAGCAGAGACCCTGACTATCTATATTCCTGATTATCTGTTCATGGATGTTTGTCTAATGAAAAGCTTTGGAAGGTAGAGATAATGCTTTCATCCAGAGACAAGAAGAGGTATACTTACTGTCCAATATAATAAAGATAATATTTCCCTCTGGAACAAAAATCAGGTTTATTACCTATTTAAAAGGTTTAGGTGCCCTAAGCCCAGAGTTCCTTGCTTGTAACACAATTCACTATATGTACAGGCACACCCTTACACTTTTCACATCGCCCTGTGGGGATTCAGACTCAGGTCACGGATACATGAAAATGCCCATATTCATATATTTGTTGTGAGTAAGAGTCCTTTGTCTCTGACCCAGGAATGGTCTTTCTTTCAGCATACAGAAAACTGTAGCAGGCAAACTTGTACTTTCTACTCCTTGATGCTGCTTTTCTATGCACATTCTTTATCAGGTATTCAAGTAAAGTGACCACTGTCCCAGACTTTCTGTTTTAGCGCTGAAAATTCCACATGTAAGGAGGTTCTAGAGAAACCAGGCCAGTCATTCACATTAACACATATGAAAAGTTTTTTTCTTTCTCATCCTTTTCTTTCCTTTCCTTTCCTTTCTCTTCTTTCTTTCTTCCTTTCTTTCTTTTCTTCCTTTTTTCCTTTTTCTTTCCTTTCTCCTCTTTCATCTATCTTTCCATCTTTATATCTTTCTTTCCCACTTTCCTTTCTTTCTTTCATTCAACCATTATTCAATTAGTACTTTAAAGATTATAAAAAGAAGGCACCAAAGAATCAGTTTCAAGTGTCAGGCATCAATAGGACATATTTTTAGAATGATAACTGCAGGTTTCATAATTAATTAGAAAACTGATGGAAGCAAATTACTGATGTTTTAATTATTTTAATGTTTATTACGTTACTATATACACATAATTTTTTTCATATATGTTAATTCTAAGTTCTAAAATTGATTCTTAACTCTTCTCAAATATTTTGCTACCCAAATTTGTAGAAGAGTCCAATCCCTTATGCCATTCATCAAGTCTAGACATGATATTTGGAAGCTCCTTTCTGTGAGGGATTTTACTTCCCACTTCATTAAAATCAGAAATGCCTATGTTGTTTACTTTAGACAAGTAAATGTAAGCAGAATATCACATAGCCCTTCCAAGGAGAACTTCAAAGAACCAGAAAGTCATTCCATCATTTCCCTTTGTTCCTAGATTGGCAATGTCTCCCATAGGGCCAATCCAAAATCTGAATCAGGTTCTCTGTCTTTCCTGTGCATTGATGCGATCACACAGTCCAATTAAACTATCTTCTCTTTTTGCTAATGTCGTTCTCGTTTTCTAACCATTCCAGCTTAGGAAGGGAAATTATTAGCCACAAGGAAAAGGTAGAAGTATTGCTGATTAGTTGCCATAGGTCACTAACATAAAACCAGGAAAGTCTCCAAACTGATAAAAATGTATTTCTACATAGTGAGCCATATATTTTTTTCAGGACTACTCTACGTATTTGAAGAAACATAGTCTCTCTGACATACAGAAAATATGAAAAAAAAGAGAATTAATTTGTGAAATTTTAAATGAAATTATTATAAAAGAATCTGGGCAAGACCACTGTCTATAAGAAATTATGGTGATTTATTTATGAAGAAAATAATATAATGATGGGAAACTACATATACACAAAGGGGGCATAAATTATTAATATCAGAAATGAGAGGGAACAGCATTACAGATCTCATGAACATTAAAAGGATAATAAAGGAATGCTATGAACAACTCTATGACCATAAATTTTATAACCTCAGTGAAATGGAAGGATTCCAGAAAAGAAATAATCTGCCAAAGCTAACATAAGAATAAGTAGACAATCTGAATAGGCCTGTATTTATTAAAGAAATTGAATTGACAATTAATAAACTTATAAAAAAGCAAGTACCCAGCCCAGGTCGGCTCACTGGTGAATTCTAACAAATACTTAAGAAAAAATTATTCCTATTCCCTACATTTTCTTTCAGAATATAAAGCAGATGGATTACTTCTTAACTCATCCTATGAGGCCAGTATTACCCTATACTAAAACCAAACAAAAACTTTATTTATTTATTTATTTATTTATTTTAAGTATTTTATTTATTTATTTGACAGAGAGAGAGATCACAAGTAGGCAGAGAGGCAGGCAGGGATAGAGGGGGAAGCAGGCTCCCTGCTGAGCAGAGAGCCCCAGGAGGGGCTTGATCCCAGGACCCTGAGATCATGACCTGAGCAGAAGGCAGGGCCTTTAACTCACTGAGCCACCCAGGTGCCCCCAAACAAAAACTTTATAAGAAAAGACAACTACACACCAATATCTCCCATGAACATAGATGCAAACATTCTTAACAAATATTATCAAATCAAACAATATGTGAAAATAATTATATACCATCAACAAGTAAGATTTAGTCCAGTCATATACTACTGATTCAACATTTGAAAATCAATTAATATAATCTATAACATCAGCATGCTAAAAAAAGAAAAAATAATAATAATAACAATAGATGTAGAAAAGCATTTGACAAAAATCCAACAACCATTTGTAATAAAAACTCTCAGTAAACTTAGAAGGGAACTTCCTCAATTTGGTAAGAATATTTCTACAAAACAGTGATCTCTCTTCAGAATACTAACTTTTGTGACAGTAACCTTCCTCTTTTATGAGGAAAACATATATTTTATGATGTCGTTTTCTGAAAAAATCAGGGTTATGCCACTTTTCTCTAAAATCCTTGAATGTTCTCATTTACTTAGTATATATTGCAACCGCTCAGTGCATTTATGCAAAATATACAATTTTAGGGCTGTTTTTTTTTTTCCCAAATACTTTTATTTTATTTTTTCAGTGTTACAAGATTCATTGTTTATGTACCACACCCAGTGCTCCATGCAATAGTGCCCTCCTAAATACCCACCACCACGTTCGCCCAACCCCCACCCCCTCCCCTCCAAAACCCTCAGTCCATTGCTCTGAGTTCGCAGTCTCTCATGGTTCTTCGCCCCTCCGACTTCCTCCAATTCATCCCTCCCTTCCCTCTCACAATGTCCTCCATGTTTTTCCTTATGCTCCACACGTAAGTGAGACCATATGATAATTGACTCTCTCCGCTTGAGTTATTTTTAATAACATTACTGTTTGACCAGTGTAGAAAGATGAAGTAACTGAAAGGTACAGACCAAATATTATTCTTTATAGATAAGTGTGGACATACTTTCATGCTGAGTTCAAACTCTCTATTGCCAATGTTTAGAATCAAATGAAAAGGTAAGAATTCAATAGCATACATCATTTATCATTTCTGAAGGAACATAGTTGTCATTAGTCACCATTTGAGTCAATACTAACTAAGTCTCAAATTACCAGCTTTTTAAATGGCATGCTGGCTCTCCATGGGGTGTAAGAAAAGGCTATATAAACGTGGAGTCAATTCGACTTGCACTTCATGTGATGTGAATCATTCTCATTATTAAAAGAAATTTGCATATAAATCAGGGTACATTTAGTTCCTTCTCCAGATCATAGATGGCTGAAGACTCCAAATGAGGTGTTCCTCCAAAGACTGGTAACTAGTAGGAGAATTTCATTCTGATATTGAAGCTGGAAAGATTCAACATAAATTAATGAGATTGGCCATCTGCAGAAGTGACCCATTCTAACAGATGGTTCCTAAATGTGAGAATAATTACACAAGGGTGCTTCTCAAATCTCATTAAAAAGACTAAAATAAAGCCAGTGTAGGATAAACTGTGACCTAATTAATTGTAACTTCTTCTATGTAATGTCAGCAGAAGGCTAAGGCATGCCTGAAGTCTACGGGAAGAAAAGTAGAGAGCCAAAAGGCCACAATTTGTTATTGGCATCCATTCAGGCAACATTTATTGAGTGCCTACTTATGGGCTAAACATTATGTAATATGTTGGCTCTTACTTCAAAAATAGGAATCACAACACTGAAGACAAATATTTGTTTTTGCTTGGTAAGCATTTCTTTTTGTTGTAGACAGTTGGATTAAATTACTAGATTTTAGTAATGCTACTAATTAAAATTCTCCAAATTCCTCTGGTCAAATCTTTTAATAAGTTTGTGAACTGATTAACTGGCATAACTATTTTTTTTGCCTGTTTTTTTTTAATGTCAGCATATTTAATAAAATTATTATTTTATTGAGAATATACTGTAAGAAATTTTGGATAAAACTGTGAAGAATGTGATAATAAACATGGCTTGATGCTTTACTTACTGTCTTTAAGGTGTATAATCATAGGGGAAATAAAATATGAAACAGAGCAACAATACTAAGTAAAAGGATGTAGAAAAGAGATAATTCTTCATTTGGCACTTGGAAACCATGGGTAGAATAGGAGAAGCTTTCATAAAGGAGATATCATGAGCTGAATTTGAAAAGATTTGAAAAGCTCTAGAAAGAAGGAATAGCACAAATACCTATTGGAGGGTATAACGTAGTTAGCATACAAAATCAGGAAAAGGTAAGCTGGTAGCAGGTAAGAGGAGGAGGGTAGAAAGCAGATGAGGGTAGAAATACATTTGCAGTAAAGTCCCTGAGTCTTATGTGCCAAGGTAGATATAGTAAACTTAACTCTATAATGCAGGAAACTACTGAGATATTGTTAGGATGTAAGTGGAAATCATGGTTAAACATTTCAATGACTCCATGCATGGTTACAAAATTGCTTTTTGACTTCTAAGTTAATTTATTGTTATTTGGATGAATAAACTAGCACGTGAACCCTCCCTAGACAGGCTGATTAAATCAATATCCAGATTATAAAATACTGAGAACCAGAGTCTGGTTCCATGAAATAAATATTTCATGAAGTCATAAGATTACCAAAAAAAAAAAAAAAGTAGATATTTCTACTCCTCTTTCCTCTAGACTATGATAAAGTCCAACTTTTAAAAGCTGAATTATCACCGAATGAGAAACTGAATTTAGTCAAACTATGATTCATTTAGTGAAATAATAAGTCTTTATTAAAAGAAAAACTTTTCCCCTAAAATCTACTAATATTAGATAATTACATTGTTGCACATGTATTCTCTTTCGAATTTGAAATTTCACGTACTTTGAGATTGGAACATTGTTTCAGCTATCTTCTTTCTAATGAAGAACCCATAGTTTGAGAGTAAGTTTTTAAAATATATTTTAATGCAGACTTTCTATGTCGGGGATTATAGTTTTAAAGTACTTTTCTATTTAAGTTTTCTCCAATGAAGATTTTTGAACATCATTGACATTAGTAATCTCTACTTAGCTGCTTCTCTTTTTCAATGTACCCCTGAATTAGAGACCAAAGTGTCAAGATATGTGCTCCTAGAGACCATTGTTAAAAGGCTATCATAAACATTGAAAAAAGAAAATGACCACTTTTTTTAGTAACTTTGATGTAAATGGAATCTTTATTCTCTTTGGTTCCTTTAATTACTTAATTCAATAAGAAATTCCTGCTTAATATCACAGATTTCAATAAAGTGAAACAAAATAATTTCATACTTACATATTACTTTGTTCTACATATTATCAAAAATGTATTTGTATAGAAGTACTTTTTAATTTTTAATTTCCTAATGAAAGGATATAAGTGTATTACTCTTTTCTTCTAGAGAAGCTCTAGCACCATAGAGATTCCCATGGAAAGAAACAATAAGAAGCAAAAATAGAAAATTAAAAATTGAAAAGTACTTCCGTACCACAAAAGAAATGGGAGAAATAGGATTTTGTCATAGGATCATGGTATTAGTATGTTGTCAGATGGTGCTAATCCTAGACTTTGGTTAACTCTCACCTATGTTAGATTTAGGATTAGTTCAGTACTTATGTCCTCCAATGACCCATTGTGATACCTTGGGCTTGAGCTACACGTGTAGGCCTAAGTGGCTCTCTCCCACTTCTCTCTTTTTTTTTTTTTAAGATTTTATTTATTTTGTCAGAGTGAGACCACACACGCACAAGCAGGCAGAGGGAGAAACAGGTTCCCTGCTAAGCGAGGAGCTCGATGTGGAACTCAATCCCAGGACCCTAGGATCATGACCATGATGTTTAACTGGCATCCCTCTCCCATTTAATTCTGACCATGCTGCCATCACCCTTCTGCAATACCCAAAAGCAGCAGGGGTAGTAGTAGGCATCTTTTACTCTATATGTGGCCCATCATTAGCATCCAGGGCAATTATGCCACCTCTTCTGCAAGCTCCTGGGCAGACATCAGCCAGTCTTCCAAGGACAGTGTTTTAGGTTGAATTGTGTTCCCCCGAAAAGATGCTGAAGTCCTAATGCCCAGTATCTGTACTCGTGACTTATTTGGAAATAGAAGCTTTGCAGATAATCAAATAAAGATGAAATCATTAGGATGGAGACTAATCCAATAAGCTTGTGTTCTTCTAAAAAGGAAAAATTGAAGACAGAGACAAAGAGACGGAGACACTGAGAAAATGCCATGTGAAAAATTGGTATTATTCTGTCACAAGCCCAGGAACACCAAAGACTGCCTACAAACTACCAAGAACTAGGAAACAGGCATGGGTTTCTCCCTTACCATTCTTGGAAAGAAAAAATCTTAGTCTCCACAATTGTAAGAAAAAAATGTTCATTGTTTAAGCACACAGTCTGCTCAAAGATGAAACATTTTCTACCTCTGAGGGGTTTTTGTTTGTTTTCTTGGGGTTTTTCCTGTTTTTGTTTCTCGTTTTGTTTTGTTTTGTGGGTCAAATGGTAGTGGAGCACATCGTTCTAAGCTAATGTGTTTTCACAGCACATTAGGTTGCTGCCTCTAGCACCCCAGGGTTTCACAGCCTTCTCCTTTAAAATTCACTGGTTTCATGATACATTTTTGCAGATCTGTATCACAATTCTTTAATTCAGCAGTTGAAGTCACTCATAAATAATGATTGGCATGGGCTGGAGAATATCTGTTCCATATTAAAATGATCTCAATTTCAGGTCTCTGAAAATTGCTGATTACTTGGTGATCTTGACTAGAATCTGAAGGTTCATTTCTCCAGCATACTTTCTATAAACAATCTGGTTGTAAAGACAAGACTTTTTTTCATTATAAATCAGTACATACATGGGATGTTTTCCTATGTCAACTGTCAGTAGCTATCAGGCATACCTTGCCTTTAAGAACTTCAGAGAACAGTCATTCTGTTTTGTCTTTATCCTCTAAGAGGAAACTGTGACCAAAATTAAGTCTCCACAACTTAAGGCTTTTTCATGGTGCAGGGAGGCCATTTTCAGGAGTCGCCAGAGATGTAAACTGCTCTGATACCATTGAATCCTGCGAGAAACTAGCCCTAGAGCCTGAGATGGACATTCTCACGTACATCTTCCCAATGATAAATTTTTTTAAATTGTATTTATTTATTTATTTGCTTACTTATTTATAGCACGTGCAAGCAGGTGGGAAGGGCAGAGGGAGAGAGAGACTCTTAAGCAGGATCCACACCTAGTGTGAAGCCTGTTGCAGAGCTCGATCTCATGACTCTGAGATCATGAACTGAGCTGAAATCAAGAGTCAGACACTTAACTGACTGTGCCACCCAGGAGCCCCATCTTCCTAATGATTTTTTTTTTTCTGCTTCTGAGAATTCAACTAATCTACCAGCCAAGTGCTAATTGAGCTCCAGCAAATGCAAAACTGGGTTTAGCAATGTATGGAACATAAAAGAAATATCAGGTTCAACTATGTCCTTTACAGAATCTATGAGAGTTCTTTCAGCTGACTCCTTCACTCTTTTACCATTTGTTTAGACAAGATTATTTCAGGGATAGCAAAGACTACACATTTGGATGTATTATTTCTCTCCTAAGTTTGGAAATCCTGAAGTTCCAGTTTCAGGCAGATACTAATAACTAAATGTATGTGTATTCTTAATTTTTAAAGTTGATGAGCAGTTTGCAGAATATATCTGAATACTGTCAAGTTTCTGGTCACAGATACTTGATTTTAACCACTTTGTTACCACTACACAATCTATCCTGACAATTTAAAATAATGAATCTCATCATAAATATCCAAGAAACATAAGAGACTGTGACTTTCAAAGTTGCTTAAAGAATAAAACTTTGCATGTACAATTTTATGGAATCTTTACTAGTCATAGGCAAGAACAAACATTAAAAGTAATTGACACGTTTTTTAATGAAATGTACATTATCCAAGGAATATAGGGTTTTTTACTTATTTATGTATTTTAAAAGATGTTATTTATTTATTTATTTATTTATTTATTTATTTATTTATTTATTTAAGATAGAGAGAGTGAGAGAGAGTGAGAGAACAGGAACAGTGGGGAGGGGCAAAAGGAGAGGGAGAAGCAGGCTCTCCACTGAGCAGGGAGCCTGACACAGGGCTTGACCAGGACCGAGGATCATGACCTGAGCCAAAGGCCAAATGCTTAACTGACTGAGCCACTCAGGCACCACAGGGAATTTAGGTTTTATCTCTGCTTTTACAGTAATTGATTGTAGGAGTTCTACAATTTCTTGGAACTCTTTTCTCTAAAATGAGGTATTAAACTAGATAACATTTCAGATTCCTTACTGATTTTATATGTATTGCATCTGGTGGGGATAGCAGTTTATGTCTAAAGTGATGGCCAAAAAGATCTATAATAATAACAGAAACCGCTGGAAATGGTCAAAATTGAGCAGCTATAGTTCAGCCTTGGCTTTTCTAAACCTTTTCCTTATTTTCAGCTGTTACTTGAAATAATTCCTATTTATATTTGTATCCCCAACTAGGTGAAAGTCATGCCACAACAGACACATTTGTTGATTATTTATGATACCTAATTGAAGGAATATCCTGTAGTGATTAGTTATGATGTCCCAGGATGTTGAGTGATGACATAAAACCGCATACATGATTATGGTAGGCAGAATAATGGCCCCCCAATGATTCTCCTATTCTAATCCCTGGAACCTATGAATATGTTACCTTGCATGGCAAAAGGGACTTTGCATATGTGATTAAAGAGGTTTGAGGAAAAAAAGTCCTGGGGTCTAAATCATTCATGTGGTCCCAATGTAATCACCAGGATCCCTATAAGGTAAAGAAGGAGGCATTAGACTCAGAAAAGGAAATGTGACAAACAAGCAGATGTTGGGGTGATAGACCATTAACCAAGGAACGTAAGCAACATCTAGAAACTGGAAAGGCAAGGAACAGATTATTCCCTAGTGTCTCCAGGAAGAAATTGGTGATGCTGAGATTCTGATTTTAGCTCTGTAAGACTCATTTTCAGATTTCTAACCTCCAAACTATAAGCTAATATTTGTGTTGTAAGTCATAAGTTTGTGGTGATTCATTACAGCAATAACAGGAAACTAAGAGTTTAAAAATCACGCTAGAACATTTAGTTCAAGTTGGCAAACAAAGCAACCTTATCTGCCTTCCAGTTCCCCCTAACTCTTACCGCAATGAAGTACAAATTGTTAAAATCTGTAACAGTGAGGAGTATAGCATTCATAACAGGAATGGGTCAGAAACATACAAACAGAATTAAAATATTTCTGGCAGGTTGAAAATAGAGACATATATACTAAGAAATTACTCAGGGTAGAAGAAGCTACAGTCTAGCATATAAACATAAGAAGTCAAGAAGAGAGGTGGGAGGAAATTTTTTAAAAGCCTGTGACTTTGGGACAAATAAGCTTTGAGAATGGAAGTAGTGGGACAGAAAACAGGTTGATTAAAGGTCTTCTGTGCTCAAAGTTGCTAAGTCATTTGGCCCTACTTATTCTCTATCCCCCAACTCATCTTATGCAGGGATTTAGCCCCTGGTATTTTTGTCAAAGGAAAAAACTGAAGCTCTGTTTCTAGAAATTGCATGCCTAGGGAAAAATTAAGTTTTCTAAGATGATGTTGAGACTTCAGAGTTATTTCATCTCATCTGAGATTTGCAGGGGAGGGGAGGGAGCAACAGCATGCCTCCTTCTGGTCTCCACATAAATTTACCAAAACTTGCCTGTAAGTCTCACAGCTCTCCCACAAACCTTCAACTGCCAGTTGAAGGATCAAGGAAACAGGACCTTTGAGAAAGTGAGCCTCGTTACATATTGACAGAGGAAACCCAAGACACCTACATATATTGATCAACATGTAAACGCTATTAAAGTATTTCTGACAGATTGAAAAGCAAGGCATACATATTGAGAAATTAATCTAAATTGAAGCAGCTGTGATCCAAACTAACTCTTTGTTCTTCAGTATTAGCAGAAAGCCAAGGTCACTGGAATTTTGAAAAAATAATACTTCAGATAACAAGGAGAAAATTGGAGAAATTTTTACATGTCTTAAATTTATGGCTTAGAGTTGTTTAATAAGTTATTGAGCCCATAAAATATAAACAAGAAAAGTTTGCTGAAAAACAGAATTGCAGAGAGCATAAAAGAATTTTGAAAATTTTGAAAATATAATGTACAACTTTAATAATTAAATGCAGTCCTGTTGGAGATGGCAAAGAAGAATGCATGTGAAAAAAATAGTAAAAAAAAAAAAAGAGGGGACTCAGTGGGGGGGAGATAATATTAAACTAATTAAATGACTGAAAAGCAGAAATAGAAATGAAGAACTTCTTCCCCCAGATATTGGAAGAATCTTCCAAATCGAACAGGAATACCAAATGCCTAGAGAGGTGAGCAAAAGACTTAAACCTGGACATAGTCTTAATGATACATCATAAAACCAAAAGAGAAGGCCCTAAAAGCTCTTAGATTGAGCGCAACAAAAAAGAAGAGATTCTAACTTGTATCCAATATTTCTGTAGCTTACTGACAAGAAATTTTAAAATGGTTATTTATAAAAATTATGAACTTACAGTTGAAAATAACTGTAACACTTAAATAAGTTCGTTTTCTAAGCAATTATTGGTACACTGTAGCTAAACACCTCTCCCTCACACTTGGCCCTGTCTCTCCTCACTTCTTTGCAATTTGTCTCAGCTGCGGTCTGGTTCCCAACTAAAATGCTGCTCTTGTTTACCATCTAGCTCTGTCCTCTGGACTTGGCATGTAGGTTGGTTTACTCAGCAGGTTCCTGGTTCCCCTCAAGGACTCTGGCTCAGTTTCACACACTGACCTTCCCTACAGTGAATCACTACTGAGAGCACACGGCCTCTCATATCCTGCCAACCCAATAACCAACTAGAAAATCCTCTACTACAGGGAGAACAGAAAAGTCTTACGTTTTTTGCTTGAAATGGCCAAACTCATTTTAATCCATCAGGTGGATGCGACAATTTTTTTGGTTGGGAAGCAGGTTCTTATTGTTCCTTTTGTTTTGATTTTAGTTTATTCCCTCAGTTATGAAAATGATATATAATTTCCCCTCCTAATATGTCTGTCAATTTTCTTTCAGTCTTCTAAAGTTTGCTCGCTGTAAAGTATGTTTCTGAGCCATCTGCAGCTACAATTCACAGCCCATTTATGTCCAGATCAGCAAAATGTATTTCAGTAGACATAAGTTGAATGATGATGGATTCAGAAGTGACACTAATGGAAATGCTCAAAATATAAGATTTGTTGCCTGTTGCATAAGCCAAAAATTACAGCCATATTGAAAATTAGATATGCGTACCACAAAGACCTCAAAGCCTGAAGAGGTTTTTCATCCTAAGATGGATACTAAGAAAATGCTACATGATTTAAAAATGCAGTCATTCAAGAACATAGGCCAGAAGCTGACCTCCCAACTACTGTGTGAAGTTTAATGTGTTACCATGGCAGTCACTTCTTACTGTAGGAATGAGGTGGTAGAGACCTCCCCAAGAATAATTCCTAAATGGACCAGAAGCCTAAAATCAATGTTTACTCATGTTTTTAATAGCACTTTGCTTTCAACATTGATTGAGTTTATTGAATACTCCCACTGGCCATTTAAGTATCATGTTAAATTGAAAGTTCCCAATGGTGTTACTGAAACCTACAACTAGCAGGCACCCTTGGTTTTTCAGAGAGCCAGTGACCCTGAGTATCATCAGTTGCTTAAACCCTTGGCTAGAAGCCACAGGATTTCTGAAATTAGCTGCTTTTCTGGCCTGTTTTCATTGAATTAAAAAAAAAAAAAAGCTTTATAGAAAGTAATTACAAAGTCTTTACATTAATTCTAGTAATTAAATGTGACTGCACCTATTATTATTAGCTTCTGTTCTTCTCTGCATTACTAGAGGCAAGGGGAGCTCAACGTAAGAGTTTATGCCTAGCTGGGCATGAATTATTTAAATCAAGTAAATGGACATATTACAAATGTATTCTATTTGAACAACTTGGGAAAAAATGAGAATTTTTGTTTTGAGTGCAAAGAGACATTAATTTTATAATGAAAGTAAAGTTGTGTGACCAGGTCAAAGAACAATAAAATGACTAAATCCTGTTTCTCCATTCAAGTATTTTTTTTTTTTAAGACAAAACTAACACTGGAAATAACAAGAATTCAGAGACCAGTAGAACTGGATTCTCTTTCCTATATCATCTCTACTTTAATTTGGAAAAATGCACTCTGGAGAAAAAAAGTGTGAGTGTCATCCCTTTGCCTTCTCTCTATGGTGTTTATGGCATTTTGATTAACACCCATGTATTTAAGAACATCATCCATCTATTACCAATGTAGTATAAGAATGACCAGAAAGAAGATTTAGAAGACCTCTTTATATGGCCCTTTTGTAATAACTGTGTATTAAATTAATATATAGAAAGTGGTTGTCTCTTTCTATAACATCTGTAAGTCCAATGTGGAGGAGCATGAATGAATTATTTGATATTTTAATAATTATTTATTTATTGTTTATCCCCTCTGGTCTTCAAGCTATTTAAAATTAGAGGGTTTACCATAGTATTCTCATTGGGAGACAGTAGAAGATTAGTAATTGTAGTGGAAATGTTTGTTTCCTCTTAAGCACCCACTGTTACCGCCTGCTCTTTACTATTGTCCCTAATTTCTACATGTTATTCCAGGAAAAGTAACCTAACTTTCATCTAGGAAAGTAAGCATGAATTCTTGACTACACTGATCTTCATAGTCCATGCCCTGGTCATAGAATTTTCTTCAGAGATAAGAATGTGATTAAGTTGGTTCAATCAAAGTGAAGCATAGAACCTCTGCTCAAAATTCTGACATATACTCTCTCCAAGCAGGATGATATATTGGAAAAATGCACTACAGCCATTTTGCTATTAAATGGATGCCAATCTGAAGGTGAGCTAATACATGAAGGAGGCAGTCTTGGAGACTCATGGAGCAATAGAGATGTAGCCAAGATTAAGCCAAACTTGGATCCCACTATTTTTGTGGATTTGTGTGTGTGTGTGGTGTGTGTGTGTGTGTGTCTTTTGAACCGTTAAATCAGTTTGAGTTGGATTATGTCTTTGTAACCAAGTGTCTTGACTGTTACAATAACAGAAGGAGATAATAAGGAAATAAGTTACCTGTGAAATTAACAAAACATTTTTAAACCAAAAGCATTGCACCTTAAATATTCAAGGATGTACTAGTTCTCAATTGCAGCACTATGGCACAGTGATGAATTCCAAACTCTCCAGCATATCAATAAGTTTTAGTTAATACATAATATGTATCTTTGTAAACAGAGTATATTCATTGTTTTGATGATACTTAAACTCTACTAATGCACTAGATAAATTATACTACACTTCAGTTTAGTCAGTTGCCCTAATTAGGAATTTGAACTTTAATAGTCTTCAGTTATAATTAAGCTTAGGAAATCTAAACTGGGAGTAATTGTTAAAAGCACTTCTACTATCCATATGTCAATCAATACCAAGGCCTTTTCCAAATAGCATAATGAATGTTAGAATTATATTTCTATTGGTGAAATTAATGGCTTGTTCATCATCATCATGATTATTAGCAATGGGTTTTCAGTATAATTGATAGTATTCAAAATATGTAAATTGACTAAAATAATTAAAAATCATCCTCAACTTTGCATAATGAGAGGATAAAATTATCACAAAACTTGATCATTAAATGGTCTATGTCCAGTCATTGGATTCAGAATTTCTAATTTCTTCATCAACTAAAGGAAAATAGAATCCCTTCTCTGTAATATTAGCATGTCTGCCTCATATGAACATATCATTCAAGGTGTGGCTGAAGCATCAAAAGATCAGAGATCTTTTAGATTTACAAAATAAGTGGCATGAACTATTTCATGTCTACTTCTTAATGGTTGCTTAATAAATTTCTATATATATAGCTAGAATTGGCCTACAACTCTTTTTCTTTTCGAGCTTATAGCAAGACCATAGGAGAGAGCTAATTTTCACCCACCTCAAAATTCTCCAGGGGCTATTATTATCTGACAAAAAAGAACCTGTGCATTATGCATAACCAAAATGACTAAGAGTATTTTATAATACCCATTATTAAAGCAGTGTTTCTCAGAAATAACATTGTGATACATGTATTTGAAGACATGGTTTAGAGGGAGACATAACCTGTTTAAGATAGAAATAAGAATTATAATTTTGTTAAAGATGATCTAGAGCTGAAAAGTTATATTCCAATGTTGACACAAAGTTAAACGGTAACTAAATGAAGGACATTAGTCTCAGGATTATATTTTTTTTCTTAAATCTATTATTGTATTTATTTTAAGCTGATTTTTAAATGAAAGTTTCAATTATATAAATAATATATAAACACATTTTCATGGAAAAAAATTAAAACATTGTACATAAGAATATAGTTACTACAAATATTACTTTGAATACCACCAATCTCAGTCATCTTATTGGTAAGTAATTGTTGTGTGTCTCTCAGAATTTTTTTCTATGTATTTACACACATGCACACATGCACAGTCATGGGAAATACATATATTATTTAGGAGAAATGAAGAAAAGTTACAGAAATATATTCTTTTTAAATTTAGTATTGTCTTAGCAAAGTAGTGCACATGATTCCAACTTATCGTTTTTAGCTTAGTTATATTAAGTGATATCTACTTGCCTTTTTTTCTTTTACAAACAATGCTGTGGGGAATATTATGATTTTTTTCTTGTGTTGATATAAGAGAATTTCTTCTTATGTTCATATAGGAGATTTCCCTTAGCCTAAATTCTAAGAATTCAAAGTAGAATTGCTGAGTCACAGAGAATGTACATATAAAAATTTAATGGATATTGCCAATTGTCCTTTAAGTGCTTCTCCATCAGATGAGAGAGGACCTATTTCCTTACACTGACTTCTTTGTCAAGACTTGATATTATCATATTTTAATTGTTTGCTGACCTCATGGAAAAAATCACTATCCCATTCATGTTTTAATTAACATTCTCTGATGTCTAAAAACAAACATACAAACAAAAACAATTCTCTGATTTCTTACAAGGTTAAAAACTGTTTCATAAATATATTAGTGATTAGATTCTCCTCTTCTATAAATGTCCTATTCATATTTTTAGCCTAGGAATACTTTTATAGATAATTATAATCATTGCTACACAGCATTAGTAATTAATAATGATTTCCAACTTGCTTGGTGTTTTGACACTTTTAATCCCTTAATTGTATCACATATCAAAACAATCTAGTGTTTTAAAGGTAGGCAAAAAAAATATTGTGAATCACTGCAAAAATTTAATAAATATTTATGTAAATTCATATATCTATAATAAAAAGTATGCAACCTCCCCGAAGAAGGAATTATGGCAGGCAATCACCAACATTATTTTTAACTCTTTTCCTACTTTATATTCAAATGCACAAAAGAGAGCACTCGTTTTTTCCTAAATTCCAAACAACAAATCACAGGTATAGAAGGTTTATTTTTCAGAAAAAATAAATAAATAAAACACAGACATTTCTCATTTGACTGTCAAAAAGGACATTTAAAAAGAAAAGTAGGACTCTTAAACAATAGCCAATGAATTTCATTTCATCCATAGTACAGTAGTATCAAAATATGACTATCTAGCATCGGATATGAACTATTTAAGTATTTGGAGTCTTAGTTAATTTTAAATTTTCTTCCATGCCTTAAGCAAATAGTTTAACCTCTCTGGTTTTCATTGTCTTTGTTTACAAAGTGGGAAAATATTTAGCACATGTTTTTCTTTTAAATTGTACTGAATTATTGATGCAAATAAATTAAATACTACAGACATAATTTGAGTAAATCGGAGGCAAAAACCCTCCTTATTATATTAAAGAAGGTTAAAGAAAAATACAAGAAAGTATATCTTAGGGAAAAACCAAAAGAACATATTCTCTCTTGACTTTTTTTATCTTCCATAAAATTCTGGGTAACAATTGTTTTTAAAAGATTTAGATTTTTAAAAATGATGGCTTTTAGGTGTATTCTAGCACATTTTATCCTAGCACTTTCTTAAGACATTTGTCTTTGAATTTTCTCCAAATATTTCAGACAAGAGACACTCCAGTTACTGAAATGTCTTATAGATTTTTATAATAGGAATTTAAAATTAGGGCTTAATTGGAAAATTTTCAACAAGTTTCACGTGTCTCAGTGTTTTCTCTCCACTTTATGAACAATGCCATTTTCTACCAAAAAAAGTCCAATTATTTTATTATCCTACACAAAAGTATTCAATTTCAACCTATTGCTTTTGTAGTTTCCTAAAGTCGTTGTCTTCCTCTCTACTGGTTTACATTACCTAATGAAGTACTGTGATAATTAAGAAACATGCTGCTTTCTTTTCAATGTAGTTTGTTGAGAGTTTTAGCTTGTAAGTTATTCCCCCACGTCTGTTGCAATATTTTTATGTGCTCCATTCAGTAGGATTTCTGATTATTAGAATGAATGGTAATATTGTAGTTTGTTTGAAGAGTATTGATTTATCAATCATGCAACCATTTCTTATGATGAGTCTCTCTGACGGTTCACAGTGATTTCCAAGGAAAGTCACTGTTTTAGAATGTTTTAAACAACATAAATAAAAATTCCACCCTATGGGTCAATATACCAAGCTGATATCTCTATAGATTTTCAGGAAAATGATTGGGGGATTTGTGAAAGCAATTTAAGCTGTACCTCCTCCTCCATGTATTTTGTCTAACTCTCAATAATATATCTGGTTGGAAAATCTTTGACTATGCCCAGAATTTACAAAATAGCTAGGAAAGTTAAAGAAACAGATTTAGAATTGGACATGGAAAATATCGTTATGAATTAACTGATTAACTTTTAGTTTGACTTAATTAAATACGAAGTTAATGTCAGTGGGAAAACTAAACCCTAATTTGTGCCATAAATTAATATCAAATTATTAACGGAAAATTACAAAGATACAATGATGTCTTTATTCTTTGCTGCCAGAATGTCCTTCATTGAGAAGTTTTGTTTTCTGGGCAAGGTGCTTCAGATCCAGGAATGATGATTCATGAATTCTGGAGACTGACATTACTAAGCAACAAGATTTCAGAAAATATTACATTATCATATCAAAATATCCAGCTAAGGATGAATGGCTACTTTAGCACTTTAGACAAAGGAAGTAATATTCCTGAATATTATATGTAAATTTCTTTTCATAAATTTAGTTCTTATGTAGGATGTTCTTCAAAAATGAGTAAAAAATATACAGTCATTATTCCCTACATAAATGACTTTTTAAAAGCACATTATATTTTCCCATAATATGTATGGTTGTTTGCTTTCAGATTTTTCCTAAAATTTTAAAATAAGTTTTATTTACTTCTATTTTAATTTAATTTAATTTTATTTTATTTATTTTTGCAGGAGATGGAACCTGGGGAAAGGTGCATATACTGTAAGCTAACATGTTTGCCACAATCATTTGTGTCATTCAGAAATAAAAATGGCGTATTATTTTTCAGATATTTTCCATGCTAGATGTTTAATTACAGCACTTATGGCAGCAATCTATATATTTTTTTACTTATTTTTATATAGGTCATATTAAGTATAATAAACTAGAAATAGAAACTATTGATGAAAAAATATATAGGGGCGCCTGGGTGGCTAAGTCGTTAAGCGTCTGCCTTTGACTCAGGTCATGATCCCAGGGTCCTGGGATCGACCCCAGCTTCGGGCCCCCTGCTCAGCAGGGGAGTCTGCTTCTCCCTCTCCCACTCCTTCTGCTTGTGTTCCCTCTCTCTCTATGTCTCTCTCTGTCAAGTAAATAAATAAAATCTTTAAAAAAAAAGAATATATATATATATTTTTTTCACCAATCTGTATAATTTCAGAAAGGAAACAAAAGATTAATGCAATCTTTTGGTGCAAATTATATACTTCTGACTTACGTCTTTTGTTTGAATTCACAAAAATGATAATAATAATCTAGATAAGCCTAAAGGTATGACAGATTTCACAATAAGACCTAAAGACAAACAACTCCAGAATTAAAATGGCATTATCATGATTTCAGTTCAGTCAGACTGCTCTCAGAGGTTTCCTATAAGAACTATATTTTTCCGGTATACTTTTTTCTATATTTTGGCTGTACTCAGACAAAAAAGGTTTTGGGGCCAAAAAGTATCATTCAATCAACCACTATTTATATTCCAGGAGTCCTATGCTAAGTTGTGAAGAAACAAAGCAATTAGTATGAGCCTAGTCTAATGCAGGACACCATTTGAAAAAGGAGACGGGTTTATAAGCAATTAACTATAACAATACAAGTGTGAACCTAACACTGTGACTGAAGTAGATACAGAATCATAGGGAAAAACATACATTAATCTCTCAGTGGAAAGAATGAGATTGTTAAGACTTCATAGAAGAAAGGATATACACACTGGACCTTGAAGGGTGACCAGCAATTTGTCAAGCGGAGAAAGGATAGAAGTGTGTTCTAAGCAAAGGGAGAAGCATGAGTAAAGACATCTAGATGCATAGGGCATTTGGGGCCACAGGTCCTGCGGGAGAAGTTGTAAAAAGTGAAGCCAGATTGTGAATGGTAATGAAGTCATCTGGGCTATGATTAGTCACAAAAGAAATGCAACATGATGATAAATGATGATAATTACTGCAGATATTGGAGAGGAAGAAGGACTGGAAGAAAAGATGCCATTAGGAGGCCACTGAAATTATATGAACAAGAGATGATAACAACTGGATGAAGACAAGTAGAATTAGAATGACAGTGGCTTTCTACATGCATTTTAGGCATTGACTTACAGGGTCTAGGGTAAAATTCCTTCTAGAAAGTGAGGAAAGGAATCAGAAATCATAGGTGTATCTTTTGGGTTCCTGGGTACAGTTACATTACCTGAAATAAGGAATCTAAGAGAAGGCATTTGTGAAGGTGAGGAAAAGAGAATATACTTAATGGTTGCACTTGGTACCCCTGACAGGTCTTTACATACCCAGATGGAGACAGCAAGTGTCAGTCACAAATACACATCTGGACTCAACAAAAATGTTTGATTCTTCAGCTAGTGCTTTGGAAATCATTGGCAAACTGGCAGCAATAGAAAAGGGCTAAAATTAAATATCAATGTTTAAGATTAGGAATAAAAAAGTCTCAGCTGAAAGTCTGGGGCCTTTACCAGAGACCTCTTCCTTTACCCACCATGTGTTCCCATTTTTCTCCCAACACTGGGAGACTGCTGAAATCTTTGCTTAGCTCCTGAGCCTCCTAATGGTTGCTTTTGGTCTAGTTTCTTGGAGTTTTGCCCCAAACATGTAGCACTGTATTCAGATTATTAACTCTGCAAGTCTTGATTGCTTTGGTAGCCTTAAATCCAATATTTTATCCTATTCAGATCAGTGAGATGCCACAAACTTGGGGTTGTTACCGCCTCTCTGTCTCTTGTGGTGAATAAACAAAATTCCCTGACAGGGAAAATCTGTAGAAAAATTTAGTTCACCGTAACACGTTTTCCTTCTCTCTGAAATATTGACTGCTGAATTCTTGGCTTTTTTTTTCCTAATGATTTCAGTCTTAATAAAAAATACTATATCCAGATTCTATAGTTTGTCATGGTCAGAGGATTAACCTGATAACAAGGACTTTATGACAGGCAGATGTGGAATTCTCCTCCAGAGCATCTTGTATGTAACTCTACTGAAGCACTTACTACAGTGTGCTTTAATTATAGATATGCCCTTTTCACCTGTTTGACCTAAGAATAGTGAATCATTACATTTATATATAATATATAAGATATATTATATATATTATACCCAATACTTATTATCTGGCATCAATAAATGATGCTTGGATAAATAATGAGCTTTTAAAGAGTATGCAAATTTTTTTTCTCAGAGCTGTAAGGGAAGGTTGTCTAACTGTGAAGAAAAAAAAAAGGAGCTGTCTTTACATCCCCCTTTGTGGAATACATCTGACTCGCCTCCCACTTTACCTTCCCATCAATCTGAATTTGATGGCTCCTACCACCCCATTCCACGCTGCATTGCCCCTCCTTGTCTTCTAACCACATTTCATCAGTATGAAATAATCTGTTTTGCTTTTCTTTATCTCTCTGTGAAACTCCTTTTCCTCCCTCAAAATCTAATTAAGCAGCATCTCCTCAGTTAAGAATTTCTCAATCTCTTTTCTTCCTATGCTACTCCAATATTTTGCATTTTTACTCTTACTCCTATTGTTTGCTTACATGCCTGCTTCTTTTGTGAAAATAACTGAACGTGGAATCTACCTTTAACAAGTTTTTCCAAACTGCTCTGATTATTATCAGCCAATCTCCATGGAAGGCTTGCAGGCTATGGATAAGAAATTTGCTTGCTTTTCTCACACACACACACACACACACACACACACACACACACACAATCATATTGGTATTACTAGTTTTACATATGAAAAAGACTGAGGTTTTGAGAAGTTAGGATTAATTATCCAAATCCATAAAGACAGTAAGCAATATAACAGACCAAATAGTACATATGGTCTCAAAACTCTCTTTCTATTCTTGACACCCATAGCAATGTCTGGAACCAGGCAGACACTATATAAATCTCGTGGAACAGAATATAATTATTATATTACAGTTATATTACATTATATTATATTACATTATATTGCAATGAGATATAATAAGTCAGGATTATTTTATCACCAAGGTTAGCTATTTATAGGTTAATCACTCAGCAGTAAATCTGATTTGTTTTCAGTTACTTCAGGCAAAACAATAAAAAGACAGCACTGAATCATTTACTCCAAAAAAATGTGAAAATGAGAACATTTTAATAAGCAAAGCTATATCAATCTGTGTTTTTCTTAAAATTAAAGACTTTCCAGATACAGGCAAAGTGTTAGTAAAATGTTTCATTTCAACAATTTTGTAATCTCTATAAAGGAAGTTACAGGCAGACCTCATTTATAGCTCGGCAAATGTTCCATTGTTGAAATAACCAAAGAGATGACTACCTGTTATAGTATATACATGTAGACAAGAGAGTGGGGCTTAGGTTTTAGCAGTGCATCCTGATTGTTATTGGACTTTGTGACTTTTACATCGTTAGTCATTTGCATTGTGGCTACTGAAGGAACATATCATATTAAAAAAAATAGAATTGTTTCTTGAGAAATAATCAAAGCTAGGCAGAGGAAAAATTTTCCTTCCCTGTAGACTAGAATAAGAGATACATTATCATGAGCTCAACAGAAAGAATCAATTCAGAGTAGTGAATTATTACCTTCATGAAAATCTACTGTATCTAATCATGTATTATGTATTAAAATACAATTTAAGTACATAATACAAAGGATGCTAAAGAGCTATAGTATTTCCAGAATCACTTTTTATGCCATCATACTTTGAGTCACATAGAAAAAAGAGTGGTAATACCTGGTACTTCAGGATCTAAATTAAAGGACATGTAATCAATAGAATTATACACACACACACACACACACACACACACACACACACATACACACACACACAGAATCAAATCCTTGCAACCAATGAGCAGATTCTGTGGTTGTGAAAGATGGTATCTTAGTTCTCTTTTGCACTGTAATCTAACATTTTCTCAGGCTGCCTTATTCCATACCTATTTTGTAGATACTGAAGTAATTCAAAGTAATTTTAATCATTCAATTAATTTAATCATACTCAAGTAGATTTTCATTTTTTTCTGAAGTAGAAATGGTCTGATTATTGAACCACTTATTTTTATTCTTAACCATAAACCCATAATTTCACTTTATGAAGAGATTAGCTACAGGTCAACACTGTTAGTGGTAGATTTCAGTTTTACACAAGTCACTCATAGGTTTACTTTTTTTTTAAGATTTTATTTATTTATTAGAAAGAGAGAGATAGGGAGAGAGAGGATGAGCAGAGGGGAGAGGGAGAAGCAGGCTTCTCTTTGAGCAGGGAGCCTGACGTGGGGCTCGATCCCAGGACCCTGAGATTATGACTTGAGCTGAAGGCAGATGCTTACCCAAACACCACCCTGGTGCCCCTCAGGTTTACTTTCTTTCCCCTACCCCCAAATACTTTTATTACAAGATTCATTTGCATGGAGCACTGGGTGTGGTACATAAACAATGAATCAGGTTTACTTTCAAAGACAATTTACTGGGTTGAATGGGGCCATTATGGAAGTTTGAAAAGAAAGTTCAAGGAAATAACACATAAATACAGCTTTTGAAAGTGCTTTCACTTCTTGCATAGTTAGATTGCATACATGTATATAATAGACACCAGGATAGGCCAGTTATAATGCGACATTTTAATCTGGGGTAATTCTAAAACAATGGAACATGTTAAATAGAAATTTAATGCCCATAATCTATTCAATTTAGCCAAATTTCATGAAAGTTCACTGATACTCAGACATTATTTATGATAGATGCTATAAGAAAATAAGAAAATAACAATATTGCAACTCTGAAACAAAAATGGGTTTTTTAATACTGCAAATTTTTATACTTAAAACGTATAAAAAGTGCTTTTTTAATCAGCATCTATATATCAGTATATTTTAATCAGCATCTTATAATCAGTACATCTATATATATATTCATATGTATGTACATATACATATACAAATATTTATATATGTATATGTAAATATCTTCCCATGCATAGTGATTTTACTTTGCTTTACCTTTATTTATAATATGTACACATATATATTGCATAAATATTCAACATCTTTCTGTGCAGTGATTTTTATCTCTTTTTTATATTTATTTATTTATTTAGAGGGTGGAGATGAAGGGAGGAGAGTGGCAGAGGGAGAGAGAATCCTAAGTAGACTCCACGCTGAGTGTGGAAGGGGACACAGGGCTGGATCTCAGGACCCTGAGATCAGGAACTGAGCCAAAACCAAGAGTCAGATGCTCATGCAACCGTGCCAGCCAGGTGCCCCTGATTTTTCTTTCTTTATAAGTTAGTATTAACTAAACCAGAATAGGGTTTAGCCCATAAATGTATTCCAAAACCACTCCTAGTACGTGTTTGCTTACAATAAATGCAACGGTATCACAATATTTGCTAAGGAGTTACACACACACATGTTATTTTCTCTCTAGTTCGACCTCCTATGGGAAGAGAATTCCTGTTTGCATCAGAAATTTAATAATGTAACATTTTGGTTTCCTTTCCTGAATATCATCACTAGGACAAGGCTAGGAGCAAATATGTGAACCCCAATATAAAGAAATCAATCTAGCACAAAGGATGTGGTAATCAAAAGACCTTTCTTATTTTTAACACTACTTCCTCAACTGATACGGGCTGGAGTGATGAAGTTTTGAGATGGTGAATTCCTCTTAGTCAGTCCTTTGTTTTGGAAGGTGAAGCAAGACTAGGGTATGATACAAGGTCTAACAGAGGCATCTCAGGTACAGACTTGAGGGAGGGAGGTGAGGTAGGACATTACAAGGCTTCCATGATATCAATTACATGAGCTTGGAATAGGAAAGTAATTAGGATTCAGCAAAATACTAGAGTTTTTAAAAAAGTACACTTTAAAAGGAAAAAGATTTCTTTTCCTTAGTTCTCAGTTGCTTAATTGTAACAGTGGAAGAGTTACAGAAAACAGTGAAATAAAGAAATCTTGGAGCCTAGAAACCCCAGACATTGCATCAGTTTCCTAAAAATAATTAACTGCAATTTATTAACATTGAAATGCAAACTAGTTAAATTTGCAATAGAAATAGCATGTCTTCAAGATATAAAAACTTTACAGAGGCCCTACATATACAAATTTTTCTCAAATACCAACTTCCCTAAAATTGATCTGTAGTCTTTTTTGCTGCTAATGACTCTGATTGTAAACAAAGTAAGATATTTACAAGCTAAAAATATTAACTCATATAATGAGGTTATGTAAGAGTAGAACATATGGTAAGACACGGAAGTAGAAATTCCTTATTATTACTGCAAATTTTCACAACTGCTTCAAAATGTTTCTCTATTTTTTTGCATTTATGGAAACTTATTCTTCGTTCCTCTGTATTTTGTATTTCATGGTGCTAATATTTAATATAATCACAAGGAATAACTTAATAAAGATCAAGTCTGTCTGTGCTCCTAAATTTTTTACACACACTGTTTGTACTTCTGAAACAGCAAAATGATAAAGACATCTTTACTAGCTGTATTTAGCGATTACTTACTGCGTATGAGCCATATAGTATGTTACTTATTCTATACATAATAACTATTTGAAACCTCATAACAACCCCATGGGACAGATAATACCGTATTTTCATTTTATAAAGTATCTCGTCTAAATTCTTACAACCAGAGAGTATAAGTAAATCCAAGCAATCCAAGCACCCTTAAGTGTTACTCTAAAAAGCCTACATTAATAACTAATCTTTATATAATATATACTATGCAGCTACATATTTTTATTATTTTTATTTCCCTTTTATTTTTCATATCATCCCAGTTCTATAAAGTTAGATTTGAGGGTTAGAGACATCAAGTTTAAGTGATTCGTTTGCAAGTTACAGTGACTATCCCAGTTCTTGGCAACTAGTAGTTTTTGTTTTTTGTTTTTAAGTTTGCAATCAAATGAATCAATACCTCATTGCATTTTTTAAAATTCAGTTACTTAAAAAATATATTTGTTTGTCATGAAAAGTTTTTCTTATGTTAAATTGTTAAACTAAATTCTGCTGTCTTTTTTTTTTCTACTCTGGGAAGTCCATATAAACCATTGCAGAGGAACAATGGTCATGGAGAGCAGTGAGAACATGTTGACATTCTGTGGAAATGATACATAGGGGCTATTTCAGAGATCTAGACTGCTACATAGACTGTGTTTTAATAAAATTAGGTGCATTGAAGTGCCTTAAGGCACGGATATCCACCTGAGCTCAATAGTAAGGGCATACCTTGGCAGAAAGACAGACAAAACCCTAACTTAGAATGCAAGTATCATGAATCACAATTTAAATGCTGGTAGATTTCACCAGTGCTAAATTGCTAAAGACATTGTGCTGGGGAGGCAGGCGATTGTGAGGAAGAACTAATTTTATGTTAAAATGAGTTACATATATTTTGGGGACAATAACTAAAATAATTGTCCTGGCAGGCTAATATCATTATAAAATATAAAAGGAAAATAGTAATACAAAAGATTCCTATGCTGTCTGATAATTAAACACCTGGAGAGTGAAGGAATAGTTATTTATAACATATTCGTTAGACATTAAAATTACAGACTGGGAAAATTGTTCAAGTCTACTAATAAAGTAACAAAACACAATGGAGAAGAATTGGAATACCATGTTTCTCCCCCTTAATCTCCCAAGCTCTCTTTCTTAAGGAAAAAATGACATTTTGTAATTATGATTCATCTCCACATTAGGTCAGTAACAAGTCCATTAAGAGATCACCATGCATACAGTATCTTGGGTTATCTTAAAGCCTTGCAGCCAACACATCTACCCCCAAATTAGGCTTATCATTCTAGAAATATCGCTTAAAATTCAGTCCATTCCCTCCTTCCTCAAAATCCAGACCATGAACTCAGATCTCTATATTGTACTTTACAGATTGCAAGAAAAGTGAGAAACATTTTTACCTAGAACATAAACTGATAATCAGTTTTAGTAGCAAAATAAGATCCCAGGGCAGAGAAACTTGCAGGAATATTTAATCAGGACTACTAATACCTGAATACAAATCAAAAACTGAGATAAAAAAAATTCAATACAGCATACTGAAATGTTGCATATATGAATAGTCTTCAAAATGGATGTCATTTAGGTTATTTAAATGTTTATTCAAGTTGGGAAAACAATTTAGTTCCTTTGCATGTAACAGAATGCAGCCTATAAAAATTTTATTTTTTAACTGCTAGAAGGAGTATCATGTGGATTTCCAATTTTACATTCTATAATTATAGAGTATGACTAGATATTCAAGTGCTTAGATACTTCCTATGTGGGATGAGGTTAGAGTATAAATGAGAATTAAGAATGAAAACCACATTAATATTAATTTAACAAGGAAGGTAGTCTAATTGACTAATGACTCTATTTTAGACAGGATAGATTCAGTTTCAAAAGAATTTGTAAACATGGATAATATATATTTTAATTTAGAAAAAAACAAAGTAATTCTATTTACTTTATGATATGGATATATAATATTAGTCCACAAGCTTTAATTTTTCTTCCTATTTTTCTAGAAGACTAGATATACAAAAAGGAGAAAAAAAATCCCTGGAAAGCATATTTAGATGACTTTATATTTACTTTTTACAAAAGCAAACGATATATGCATGCTATTGCTCTGGGTTGTAAATTACTCATTAATCATATTTGTAAGAAAGATGGGAAAAACTTCCATGTCATTGGATTCAGATAAAGAAAACCCATCATATTTCTCTGATAAATGGTAACATAATCATAAATTCTGCATCACCTACATAAATCATTTGGGTAAATTATTATTTCAAATATAATATATTATGTTCAAAATATCCTGTTAGCTATTTCACAATTAAGTGGTTGATTTTTCTTTTTAGGTGTAGCTCGCATTTTCATATAGTTACTTTTATTTAGGTAAAGTAATTCTTGATGCTGAAACATGTATTTCGATATAAACATTATGTCCTTCCCATTAAAAATTACATATGATTTTTCTAAATAAGAACACTATAGTATATTACAATATGTTATTTCACCACAGCTTGTAACTGGTTTTTCAAAATAAAGTGAATATAAGTGTTTTTTAAATTATTTTATACTAACATAAATATTAAGAATTCTGTTAGCAGTATGTTTTCTATTTTATTTACCCTAGCTTTGGTCCATATTTATTATAAACATCAGTGCGTCCACTAGAATGAAGCTTAAAGATCTTTTTCTCTTTCATTTAAGTGTCTTTATTAGTAAGCCAAATTCAAAATTAAATGTGGTTACGCGCAATTTTAGCAGTTCTCTTCTAATTCTTTATCAAGATTTTATTTTTTTTTTGCATTGGTTATTGTTTTAACTACTCTATAATTAAATTTTTAATTGACCATATGACATTAAAATGGTATCTTTTCTAAGAAAAATGAGAGACTATGTGACGAGTTAGTACCTTTCAGATTTTTCCTATAGCTATTCTTTTTAATAAGATGACAGAATCAAACATGTTTTTAGTTAAAATTTGTTCATATGTATATTCAGAAGGAATAATTTTACTACTAAAATTTTAAACACACTGTGAGAGTCTATTATTTATTTTTGTAATGGTTTACCAGTGGTTTTCATTTTAAATATGTTTAAGTGATACCTATTTCTGTTTTCTTTTGATGAAATATGCAGGGATTAACTTTAATGCCTTGACAATAGCTCCTCCTATGATTTGCTCTTTGAGTCAGATATCTTAACTACACTAAAAAACAAACAAACAAACAAACAAAACCACATACAGATCCACAGATGTAAGAACATCCTTTTCTCCATTGTCTCCTGAATATTCTGGTGGAGAAATCTTGTCTGCTGTATTTAGCAACAGATATAATTTGATGAAACTCCCAAGTCCCCTGGTGAAATGAATTTATCAGAAATACTTTTTGTTCCTTAGAGAATAATAGCATATATCCTTTCTAATAAATTACTCCTTATTCTTCCATATACTATACACTGAACTACTGTGCACATAAGTAGCTGGATTTTTTTAATGAAAATTCCGGGCGCTAAATATAGGTTAAAAGATGCATTGCTTTATGCAACAGTATCATAGCAACCAAAGTTCTAAACTAAAGCAATCAGAATGGCAAAATGATGTAATCCAGACAAGTATATCAGAACAAATGAGTATGACAATAACAAATCACCACCAAACTTGCTAAGTTCACACCCCATGTCAAGATCCCTCAGGAAGAGACAATTTTCTTTCCCCAAATTTCAAATATTCCCACTCCTGGATTCTAGAATGGTGGACAGTATAAACCTGGAAGCTTATGTCTCTCCAACTATGGCCTAATTTAAGAAGGAAGGATCTAACTGGTACATATATACCAAAGTAGCCACTATATTTTTTTAAGATTTTTTTTTATTTATTTGAGAGATAGAGTGAGTAAGAGAGGGAAAGAGAGAGAGAGAGAGCACAAGCAAGGGGAGAGGGAGAAGCACACTCTCCACTGAGGAGGGAGCCTGACGTGTGGCTTGATCCCAAGACCCTGGGATCAGGACCTGAGCCCAAGGCAGACTCTTAATGGACTGAGTCACCCAGGCACCCCTATATTTTTAATACCTATATACAAATTACTTTTGTAATGGGGAAATATATCGTGAAAGAAAAAACCAGAAATTTCATTTAACTGTGCCTATTACAGGGAGGGGGGAAAAAAGATTATATAAAGGCAAAAGTGGCTACTGGAGAGAAAATACTTCCCTCTCTTCATTTTAGAACTCTGGTTAGTTCACTTTGGTATTTTTTTGCAAGCCATGCTTTCCAAACTAAACATTCTTTTGGAAAATGAGTTTAAACACACTGGCAGTCAGGAAAGGAAGCATAGAGGAGTAAGTGCATAAGATAAAATCAATGAAACCATTCCAAAATGTAGTTAACAAACTGAAGGTGGCCGTAGCTGTTTAGAAACAAGGAAAACAGACCCATTTCCAATATGTCTCAAGTAATAAAAAGAAAAACTAGCGCTGGTTTAATTTTCCTTTTCTGACTCTCTAGAGATTCAAGATACATCTGCTACATCAGGTTGGAATGATGTAGGGTAACAAAATTACCAATGATCAACCAGTCACAAATAGCCAAAAACCTTAAACTTTGTCTGTTTGGGTATTTTGTCTTTTTTTTTTTTTTATTTTCTATTTACAGAAAAAAAGAATTTGAATTAACTCAAATATCAATACTACTAACAAAGTGAATCCGTGGTCATGACATACTTTGTATCAAGATTTGTTCATTGTCACAAGACAGGGCATCAGCACAAATAGATTACCAAATGTTGAGTAAAATAATTTAAATGTGCCAAGAAAGGTGAAAAATTAACTGGAGAGTCTAGAGACAGAATTAACCAGAGGAGGGATTCATGAAGCCCGATATTAACGGAGGAGAGGAAAAAGAGACTGAAAATAGATTCCATTGATCTTCCTTCCATCTTTAATGAACACTTCCTTAATTTTATATAACTCCTCAACTTTAACTCATTCATTCCCAACTTAGTGAAGATTCTACATTCCTTATTTTTCCTTACTCATCTCCTACTCTTGATTCTCTACATGTTGGCATCATCTTTTTTTTTTTTTTAATATTTATTTGTTTATGTTAGAGAAGGAGGGAATTAGGAGGGGCAAAGGGAGAGGGAGAATCTCAAGCAGACTCCACAGAATGCAGAGCCCCATGCGGGCCTTGCCCTGGGGCTCGATCCCAGGACCCTGAGATCATGACCTGAGCCAAAACCAAGAGCTGGACACTCAACCCACTGTGTCACCCAGGTGCCTCTGTTGGCAGCATCTTTAACACTCAGGCAAACATTTTACTAGGATGACAAATAGCCATCTAAAAATACTTTCAAAGTACGATTTTAGTCAACTTCTTTCTTGAATTTCCAAGATGTTTATCACCTTCACCTTGAAACACTTTCCTTCTTTTAGTCTGTACCACTTTTTTAATGTTGTTTTTATGCATGTTTCGCTGTTTTTAACTATCATTCTTAGTACCCTAGGTGGGCTGCTATTGGCAAACCATTCCATAAAGGTTGGTGTTCCCTGGGTCTCTGCCTTCTGCCTTTCTCCCTTGTTATTTCATACTGTCCTTTAGCAACCAGTTCCATAGCCACAATTACAAATGTTGTGGTAATTTTCTACAGGATATCTTCAACCTGCTGACTTACAAGTTATTTAATTCAAGTATCCATCATTGCACTAGTTATGTAACCTACAAAAATCTCTTCCTCCCTTGTATTTTTCACTTTGGTAGAAGACTCCATGATCAATTTGGTGGCTCAAGTCAGAAACATAGGTAACAGAGATTCATTCATTTTCTTGAACATTTATGTATGAGTCCATATGCTTCATCTATTGTAGTTGTCTTGTCTTAGCCATTATTACCATCTTTGCCTTCAGTTTCTTACCTCAACTAGCATCATGTCCTTTAGAAAAATTTCATGTTTCACATGCCTTTAATTTTAACATGCTTTCCAATTTATTCTCCTCTCCCCCAAACCACAGCCAGAGGGATGTTTCTAAAATGCATAATTATGATACTTCTCTACTTTCAATTTCTTCAACACTTCACTTGCATATAGGATAAAGTTCAAATGCCTTTGCATAAAATAAAAAGCTCTTTACCACAGTCATACGGAGCAATTTGATTTCCCTAAATAGACTACATAATGTTTTCTACCTGTTTCTTATGTCTTTAATGACCTTTTACATGCATCCAGGCTGATTTACAAACATAAAATCATCTTTTGAATTGCAACATATTTGACATCTATTCGAGGGAAACACTCTGGTATATTTAGACAGTTAAATTCTTCCTCTTCTGAGATACCAGTCATTTAATTATGGCCTTTCATAATACCTTTCATAATACTTATTGCATTCAACAGAATTTACAGTACTGTACTGTGTACTACCTACCTATGTATCCTTAGTGGTGTCCTACCAAATTACGTTGAAGAACGGAAGATAAAGAAAAGGAAAAATAAAGGTAAAAGGAGTTTTACCGTTAATTCCATTTGCAGGGTTCATCTCAGTTCTCCTTAAATTCTACTAACTTAAAAATATTTGATATCATTTTTATTGCATATATGCACTGTGGTGTCATCTTGTCATTATTATGTGTCATTATTGTGTGTCATCTTGATTGGGCCACAGGGTGTCCAGACATTTGGTCAAACACTATTCTGCAGGAGTCTATGAGGGTGTTCCTAGATGAAATTAACATTAGAATGCATAGACTGGATAAAGCAGATTGCCTTTCCTAATGTGAACTGACCCCACTCAATCAGCTGAAGGCTTGGATAGAAAAAAAGACTGACACTCTTATGAGTAAACGGGAGTTTCTTCCCACCTGTCTTGAACTGGAATGTCATTTTTTTTTTCCTTTAATTGCCTGTGGACTTGAACTAAAACACTGACTCCTTCTGAGTCTTGAGACTTTCGCCCTTTGGGCTGGAACTATACCATCTCTCCAGGGTCTGCAGCTGGCTGGCTGCAGAGCTTGGGACCTATCAGCCTCCATAAACTCAGGAGGCAATTCCTTACAATAAGCCAATCTCCCCCTACCTGGATCTAGACATATACATCCTTTGGTTCTATTTCTCTGTAGAATCTTGACTAATATATACATACACATAAGAATTAAAATGTACATATATGACAAATATTTGAATATATCACATTCAGACTAAAATGTAATCAGCTTTTCAAGCCACAAGAATTAATGATTCATAATGGCCACTGGTTTCTGTCATTGTGAACTTCAGAAAGCAGTGGGAAAAATGTGCACAGGAACACTGAAGGAAAGACAGAAAACAATTCTCTGATTCTACCATTTTCCTGTGCTAGCTCAATTCATCTTAAATCATTTGACCTTCTTAATTTTCATAAGTTTTCTAATGAAGTATTTTTTCTCCTGGGAAGATGTATATATACACAATTTCATAGGGACCTTGCTTTGTTCCTTTAATGCAAGGGAACATAGCCTCCCATAATGTATGACGTTTTTGCTGCTTTGTTTAACAAAGCTAACTCTACAAAGTGCTGAGATTTTATAGGGATCTGTAGTACATCACTTGGTTACATCCGGTAGCCAGTGTGTTTTAAGGTTTGTGTCTAGGAGAATGTGCTAGAATTGAAGGAATTGCAAAAACAGCAGGCTGAATAAGAAAATGAAAAAGTAAACACCATTAGTTCTCTGACTAGATAGAAAGAATAAATATGAACTTCCTTGTAACTGTGCTTGTGATGGATAATTGTAACCCAAAGCAAGACAGGTAATGGTAATATTAATTAGAATAATAATAATAATAGGGAATAGTAAATAATTAATAATAGTTACTGAGTGCTCTAATTTAAACAGTATCTTTAAAAGATAATACGACTATTATTCTCATTATAAAGACAAGTTGTCTATGACACAGAGAAATAAAGTACAATTTTTTTTACTAGGTAAGAAGTAGAGACAACGCTGAAACTCAGGGCCTGTGTTCTCATCTCTATTAATTCTACTGCATAGATCATAACAAGTCTACCAAGTAGGTACATAACCACAAAGACAAATTACAGGACAAATCAGAGTACTCAGATTTCAGGGTTCCAAACACAGTATGTATTTCAATATTATTACAATAAATGAGTATAATGGAGCCAATTATCAATTTATGTGAATAAATGGTAAAATGTAAATTGTTTCTATTTCTACTAAAGTATATTAACCTCACATGGAAATTTATTATTATTTTTTAAAAGACCCTTTCTGACACTCATGTTGCCACCACTGAATAGATATATAATAAATATTTAAGATTCTCCAAATGAATAGCTTGCAAAAAGTGCCAATTTGCGGTAAGTTTATTCTCATTAATATGTTTGCCCCAAAATACAAAGGAGTAGACAAATCACTATTTTTATGATGAGCTGCTGACAGCATTACATGACAGGGAATTTTGTGACCAGAGGGCAAGAAGAAAGTGGCAGGTAGAGAGGGACAGCAAGAGAAGCACATGAAATTTCAGCTGTAAGGTGCATTTGTTGAATTATCTACAGAATTCTGACTTTATTTTCTGAACAAATATGGGACCGGAAGTGACAATAAATGAGTTTGCCATGTTGCTGAGAAAACCCTGGAAACACATAGCACAAAACATTTCTAGAAACAAAGAAAGATCCAAAGTAAAAATCCAAAAGGGCAATCAGAGAACAAACATGAGATCTGAAGTAAATATGCTTCAACAGAGTTAAGAAAGAACCTGAAGATAGATTCCCAGAGTCATAGCTCTACACACAGAAAAGCCCTTTTGTAAAGGGCTTGCGCATAAGCTTGTAGGACTCTTTCAGGTGAATTATTCCTTTTTTTTTAAGATTTTATTTATTTATTTGTCAGAGAGAGAGAGCATAAGCAGAGGGAGCAACGGGAAGAGGGGGAAGATTTCCCATTCAGCAGGGAGCCCGAAGCAGGACTCGATCCCAGGACCCTGGAAACATGACTTGAACTGAAGGCAGATGCTTAACCAATTGAGACACCCAGGTGCCCTAGGTGAATTATTTCTGATTTGACTTGGTGAGGTATTCTGGAAAGAAATGTAATGTCAATTCCCTTCCAAAGGGAAGCTTGAAGAAGTGGAACAATTTTGTGTGTGTGTGTGAAATACCAAGCTAATTGTCTTAAATCTTAATACTGTCACTGGACAAATACTACTATATTAGTTTTCTATGCTACATAAAAAATCACCATAAATTTAGTGACTAAAGCAACACATATTTATTATTGTGCAGTTCCAATGTCATGACATAGTTGGCTGACATTGGCATGACATAGTTGGCTTCTCTTCTCAGGATTTCGCAGAGCTGAAACCAAGATGGTATAGGCTGCATTCTCACCAGAGGCTTGAATAGGAAAAAGGTCAGCTTCAAGATTCCCTCAGGTTATTGGCAGACCTGTTTCCTTACAGCTCAGAACTCGTGGCTCCTTTCTTCTTGAAAGCCAGCAGAAGAATCTTCTGCTTTGGGTCTTAAACTTCTAGACTTTCTTCTAAAGGGCTCACCTTGGGTCATCTGGGTGGCTCAGTCAATTAATGATCCGCCTTCGGTTCAGGTCATGATCTCAGGGTCCTGGGATTGAGCCCCACGTTGGGCTCTATGCTCACAGGAAACTTGCTTCTAGCTCTCTTCGCTGCTTCTGCTCTCTCTCTCTCTCAAATAAATAAAATCTTTAAAGTAAATAAACAAATAAATAAAGGGCTCACCTTTTGATAACATAAATAATCTTCTTTGATTAATATCTCCTTTTATTAGTACAAAGTCAATTGATTTGAGACCTTCAGATATTTGCATAATCCCTTCACTTTTTTCATGTTTTTTGGTTAGAAGGAATAACAGACACAGGGAGAATAGATATATAGGGTGTGCATCATTGGGAGTCATTTTAGGATTCTTCCTACTTATATCTACCATGACAAGTGGACTAACCAATCAATACAAAGGATTATCATCTCCAAATGCTTTATTATAAGGGTCAATATTATCCTGGGCCATGTGGAGCCTGGGTGGCTCAGTCGGTTAAGCATCGGCCTTTGGCTCAGGTCATGATTTTGGGGTCCTGGATGGAGTACCAAGTTGGGCTCTTTGCTAAGTGGGGAGCCTACTTCTCTTTCTCCCTCTGCATGCTGCTCTACCTATCTGCACTCTCTCTCTCTCTCTCAAATAAATAAATAAAATCTTTAAAAAAAGAAAAAAAAAAAGAAAAAGAAGGAAAGATAATCCTGGGTCACAACCTGGAAGCAATTTCAAAACCTAGTTTAGTACAGATGCAAATTCAACTAGTCATGATCTTGAAGATTTCCAAACAGAAGAGGAAAAACTTCCCACTCTTAATCCCTAAATCGCAGAACTTTTCTCTTATCAAACCTCCCAATTAAGTTTATTTTATTATATTTTGACTTCCATGGCAGCAGAAAACACTCAGCATTTTCTTAAAACATGACTTTGTTTATTGTTAGCTTCAAATACTCTTGTATCACCAAAGGATTATATCTTTTTGTAAATATAATTTTCCATTTCTTTCTACTGTTGCCTCCATTTTTGTCAAAATGTGCTTTACATAAATCAAACCTTTAGCTAAATATAAGAGTTTAAGTGGGTTTAATATAGGGCACCTGTGTGGCTCTCTTGGCTAGGCATCTGACTCTTGGTTTTAGCTCAGGTCATGGTCTCAGGATCATGAGATAGAGGCCTGTGTGGGGCTCCATGCTGGATGTGGAGACCGTTTAAGATTCTCTCTCTCTCTCTTTCTCTCTCTCTCAAATAAATAAATAAATAAATAATAGGGTTTAATATATATGTTTGCATTCCAGCAAATTGCTTTCTGGTTTTTATAAACAGTATTATAGGGTTAACATATTTTCCTCTTACATTCCACCAAGGAAGTGAATTCTTCTGCCATATTAGTACAAACCATTTTCCAATTTGTATTTGTTAATTACCGGCTTATAGTACATCAAACATTTTATGATGTTTTCTTTTTTTTTCTTTAAGATTTTATTTATTTATTAGACAGAGAAAGAGAGATCTCAAGTAGGCAGAGAGGCAGCAGAGAGAGAGGGGGAAGCAGGCTCCCTGCTGAGCAGAGAGCCCGATGCAGGGCTCGACCCCAAGACCCTGAGATCACGACCTGAGCTGAAGGCAGAGGCTTTAACCCAGTGAGCCACCCACGTGCCCCTTTATAATGTTTTCTGATTATTTTTTTCCCTAATATTTTACAATGGTTTAGTACGTTAACTCTATACTTGGGTGAAGAGTACGTTTTCCATGTGGTTATTTCAGTCATGAATGAGAATGTTAAATAGAATTGGGCCAAGTCTCTATAGAGCATTTGTCTTCCATTCTCACCTGAACTATTGATAATGATGTTTTAGATAAGTCACCCACACACTTATTTTACAATTAGCTGTGAGTCTAATAGTTCAGTTGAACAGTGAGAATTTTCCAATGTATTGATGAATAAGTCATGTGGAACAAAGTCGAAAGTCTTGCTAACATGAAGATTGATTACATTTATTATTTTTCTTGGATCTTCCAAAGCCATTATTTGGTATGACAAGGGTTTTTAATTTTAAAAAATCTTATGGTCCATTCTTTCTCTAACTACTAGAAAGAAACAAAACAAAACAAAAAACCCAACTTTTATTAATTAAGGTGCAAGCACAATTTCAATTTCCAAGATTGTGATAAGATGAATAAAATTAGGGGTGCCTGGGTGGCTCAATCGGTTAAGCATCTGCCTTCAGCTCAGGTCATGATCCTAGGGTCCTGAGATAGAGCCCATGATCAAGCTCCCTGCTCAGTGGGGAGCCTACTTCTCCCTCTCGCTTTCCCTCTGCCCTTCCCTTTGCTCCTGCTCTCTCTCTCTCAAATAAAAAAATAATAAAATCTTTTAAAAAATTTTAAAAAAGATGAATAAGATAAATATATAATTTTCAGTATAACCTTTTTCATTTTTCTAGTTTACTTACAAAAGACTCTTCAAATGTCTTGCTGATTCTCAATGAATTACAAGAAATAAAGCCCACTAGCTTCTCTTATGATTCAAATCATCAGTGCCTAACAAGTTTGACACATGCAGGATCTACATTTGTGTACTTTCTCCATCGTATTCCTTCCCCTATTCCATCTCAGTCTTTTGACCTTGATTCTATAGGTTTCCCATTTCAAGTGTCTTTAATGGCACAGGTTAAAATAAGCAGTATTTGTTTTTGTTTTTGTTTTTAGTGTTATCTGTTATTAGCTTTACTTTTTTTTTTTCCTGTCTTGAGGCCTGCTCTATGAAAAGAATGTTTTACGATTCCCTTTATGTCGTGTGTAACTGCATCTCATTTGTTTTGATTTTTTACTTTTTTCTCTCTAAGCATTTACTAATTATTTTTCCTGTTTTTTTATAATTTAGTAGCTTCCTTTTTATAGTAGTCTCCATGTGTTAAACTTCGATTATATCATTTTATAGGTACAATGGTTGAAACTATAGAGTACATGCCTTTCTAAATAATAACAGTTGTTTAGATCAAACATTTTCCCAGTTTTAGTGAGGATGGAGGATAAAAATCTTACTCAGTGAGAATGTTTTTAACTTGGAAAAGAAAAGGGATGATGACACACTTAGCAAGACAGAGTGAATTTTGTTTATCAACATATCCTCAATGAAATTAAATAATTTTAGCATACCAAAATATGTATTTGTTTCTGCACAAACAGAGCCTTCCATACAGAAGGCAACATGTAAAAATGCAAGTAAGGAAGAGAAAAAATAGATTCCTGAGCTCTCATACCTAATATTTCACAATGCCACCCATTCAAGATGACTTGCTATATAGTATACTAAATGGGAATGTGTATTTAGTATACTAAATAGAATGTGATATGTTAGGCATATAAAATTATTCCATAATTTAAAAAGAAATTTAATATCAAAGCAATTAATCGTATACCTAGTATAAAAATGTATTAATTAACAAATGACTCATTATTATGGAACTGATTACACACAACCAGACATGACAATTTGGTGCCTGTAGGTGGTGGTGGTAATGTAATCTACTTAATGCATGAAGAAATCAAAGATTTGATATTTCTTAGCTACTGCAGTTTGTCAAATAGTAAAATACTTTATCCTTTATTTTCATGAAAATTATACTTTCCTGAGTTTTAATTTTTTAATTTTTATTTTTTTAAAGATTTTATTTATTTATTTGACAGAGAGAGAGATCACAAGTAGGCACAGAGGCAGGCAGAGGGAGAGGGGGAAGCAGGCTCCCCGCTGAGCAGAGAGCCTGACGGGGGGCTCCATCCCAGGACCCTGAGATCATGACCTGAGCCAAGGGCGGAGGCTTTAATCCACTGAGCCACCCAGGCGCCCCTTTCCTGAGTTTAAAGGCTCACCTTTTAGGTTCATGTCTATATACTGGAGATGAGTTGGTCCATGAGAAATTACAGAAAATTTATTCATACTTAGCTGCAAGTCATTATTGAAATTTCAGTTGACCATGCATTTGTCTATTTTTAGTATGCAAATTATGTGTTTCTATCATGTAATAAGTATTTTACAATGTTATTAATTAAAAGATTGCAGTGGTGATGGGCAATAACAAAATGAAACAATAGAATAAAAAAGAAAGTTTTGGGTGCCTGGATGTCAGTTGGTTGAACTCCTGACTCTTGGTTTCAGGTCAGGTCCTGATCGGACTCCGCACTCAGCCCTGATTATGCTTGTGACTCTCTCTCTCTCTCTCCCCCTCTTCCTCTCCCCCAAACACAATCTCTCTCTCTCTCTCAAAAATGAATAAATCTTTAAGAAAAAAATAATATAAAAGAAACTTTTGATAAGGATATGAAGCAGTAAGAACTCTCATGTGTAGGTGTGGGAATATAAATTGTTAAAACCTGGCAAGAAATAGAAATTTTATTTAATTATTTATTTATTTATTTATTTCAATAAAATATTTGAAGAATGAAGAAATTTTAAAAATGCCAAAAAAAAAAGAAAAACCCTTTGGATATCTGTTTAGTAATATGGATTAAAGCGTTCCTTATAATCCAGTAATTCTACTCCTAGATATTTACAAAACAGGAATGCTTACATATGTGCACCAAAACCTTATTCAAATATGGTCAAAGTGGAAATAACCATAATAGTCAAAGACTAGAACTGAGAACATGCCCATCGACTATAGAATAGATTATTTAGATAATAGATAATTTTTTTTAAAACAGAGAAAAGTGATCTTTGGTGTTAGAATTCAGAATTCTGGTTTCTTTGGTGGAGTAGGAAAGTGGGAATACTGAATTGAAGATGATAAGGAAGGAAGTTTCTGGGTATCGAAAGTGAGCCTTAACTTGGTTACATGGATGTGTATACTCTGTGAAACTTCATTCAATTGTACTTTTTTGTGTATATGTTATATTTTAATAAAAAGGAATGTTAGTATTTGTAGAACTGTAATCCATTTGGAGGAAAATTTCTAAATTGATTAAAGATTTAAAAATATAGACGGCTATAAGATTATAATGGCCATAAAAGTGCTAGGAGAAAATATAAGTGAATATCTTTATAATTTCTAATTAAGAAAGATATTTCAAGATTTACACCAAAACCAGCAACCATAAGAAAAAAGAAGGAAAGGCTTAATTTTGGAAAGATTAAGAAAACAGGGAATAACTAAAAATAAATAAGAAACAAAAGTAATTGTATATGAAAGATGTGGGGTTAACCGATCACTTTAGAAAGATTGATTATAAGAATTCATTGTCTAGAACTCTGGTAAATAAATATAAACAATTAAACGTTTCTTCTTTTTTTCCTTATATAAAATACTACTCTATAATACAAATTGTCAGTTGAGGGTAAGCTTCTTTTTATAGAATATTCTGTTAATAAATGAAAAATACTGATAAAATTAGAACATCAGCATTTGGTAGTACTCTATGAAGTAAAAAACCCAGATATTAGGGGTGCCTGGGTGGCTCAGTGGGTTAAGCCTCTGCCTTTGGCTCAGGTCATGATCTCAGGGTCCTGGGATCAAGCCCCACATCAGGCTCTCTGCTCAGCAGGGAGCCTGCTTCCCTCTCTCTCTGCCTGCCTCTCTGCCTACTTGTGACCTCTCTCTCTCTGTCAAATAAATAAATAAAATCTTTAAAAAAAAGTCTAGATATTAGCCAACAATATAAAAATAAAAGTGCATAATGGGTAATACTGCTATAAAGAAACTATAAGATTCAGAACAGGTTTCACTGGCAGAGGAGCAGAGAGACTTAACCTATGTACTTGGATCAATATTATAAGGATATTTACCTCAGCTAATTCATTAAGTTATATGTTTATTTTATACAGTTTCCTGTACCTCAGTTTTATCATATAATAAAAATATTTAAAATAATTTAGTGGAGCATAAGGAAAAACATGGAGGACATTGGGAGAAGGAAAGGAAGGGTGAATTGGGGGAAATCAGAGGGGGAGATGAACCATGAGAGACTGTGGACTCTGAGAAACAAACTGAGGGTTTTGGAGGGGAGGGGCGCAGGGGGTTGGGTGAGCCTGGTGGTGGATATTGAGGAGGGCACATATTGCATGAAGCACTGGGTGTAGTACATGAACAATGAATCTTGGAACGCTGAAAAAATAAAATAAAATTAATTTAAAAAATGATAATTTAGCATTAAAACGTGTATAGGAAAAGATAAAAGTAGAGTAAAAAAGTTAAACACTTCATGTAAGGGTCAATGAAACTAGAGTCAACTCAGAAACAAACAAACAAAAACAAATAAAATTTTAAAACAGGGGCGCCTGGGTGGTTCAGTGGGTTAAAGCCTCTACCTTAGGCTCAGGTCATGATCTCAGGGTCCTGGGATCAAGAGCCCCAAGTCAGGCTTTCTGCTTAGCAGGGAGCCTGCTTCCCCCTCTCTCTCTGCCTGCCTCTCTGCCTACTTGTGACCTCTCTTTCTCTCTCTGATAAATAAATAAATAAAATCTTAAAAAAAATTTTTTTAAACAATTCGTGGAAGTACTATATGAATTTCAAATTCTAAAAATAAGATTTAGTTCATCTATCCATTGTAAGAGATTAAAAACACAGATACAACACAGAATTAGATGGATATCTAACCTTCTGGCAGGCATTTTGTAATGTGCATTCACAAGGAAACTGTATACACATTGAACTGACAATCCTCAGAAATAACCAAACAAGCATGTTAAGACTAATATACAAAGTTTCCTCCCTACTAGGCTCTAGAACAACAAATAATTGGAAATTAATCTGAAAAGCTTTGACCTAGAAGGCAGATATCAATGGGTGGGGTAATATTGACCAGAAATAGTGAAGTTCCAAGTAAGTACTTCAGACTATTGGTCAAGGAGAATGTATGTGTGAAGTATTATGGGACCATTCACTACCAATTGGGAACAAAACAAAACAGATATAAAAATTACATTTTCACTCCACAATATATACCAAAGGAAATATCAAGTAAAATTAAAAGGTTAATTATAAGAAATAAAATGACACGAAAACTAGATGGAAGTGGATATTATTATACTCTGGGTACAAAATTTCTAAGTGCCAACATTATTGGAAAAATCATAAAAAATTTGACTATGAGAGATTTAATTTTTTTGTTAAAATTAGTCAAACCGCTCACATTTACTACAAAAAAATTACAAAGAAAGTCTTCTAATTACAATAAAAATGTCACTAATATAGGTATATAAAAAAATTAATAGGTTGAGTAAATATATAAGGCTTAGACAGAAACAGATACCCCTGATAATAAAAACACAAATGGTAAACAAATATATGAAAGGAAGTTCATCATAGTAACCACAGAAATGAAAAATAAAATATATACTAGTTTTCTCATATAGCATATTAACAAAGCTTGAAAAATTCTAAAACCCAAACCTGACAAACATGAGATAAACAACTTACTTTTAAAAATCAATAAAGGAAAAGTAAATTTGAGAAACACATTTAGGAAAGTAAATATTTAGGGGCACCTGGGCGGCACAATCAGTTGGGTGACTGACTCTTGGTTTTGTCTCAGGTCAGGTCATGATCTCAGAGTCTCGAGATTGAGTACTGCGTGGGGCTCCATGCTCAGTGGGAGGTCTGCTTGGAGTTTCTCTCTCCCTCTCCCTCTGCCACTCCCCACTGCTCTCTCTCTTTCAAATAAATAAATAAATCTTTAAAAAAAGAAAACTATGTATTTAGAGAGAGAGATAGATGTAGATAAATATTTGATTACTTATTATAAGTATAAAAAGTATGTTGATATGTATTAGTGCATATTTAAATTATATATATACTATTTACTTGTATAATATATAAAATATATTTTAAAATACATGTAAATATATATATTAAGTTATACATAAAATATAAAATGTCTAAACAGTTTGATCCTATAATTCTAGAAATACAGGCTAAGGAAATAATCTTAAGTACAGAAAAACTTCAAGTATAGGTTTATATGTGAAAATGAGAAAAAAAGAAAAAATCAAACTGAATAGAGGGATAATTAATAAAGGACAATCATTAGATGAGAATATAATGTTTTAAATAATATGCAACAACACAGCAATATTATAAAATGGGAAAATGTTACAAAGTTAGAAAAGAAGTACAGGATAGTTTATATTTAATATTCAAAATTATTTTTAAATAAATATATTGGAAAACTTTATATCATTGGGTGTTTTTAGATATTGCTAGCAAACACTGGAGTGAATACAAGTTATTAGACAAATCAGGTAATGGTTGATCTACCAAATCTGATTTTTTTCCCCATATTTTTTGACTATTCTAGATCTTTTGCATTTTCATATAAATTTTAGAATCAGATTGTCAATTTCTAAAAGAGTTTTCTGGGATTTTAACTGGGATTGCATTGATAATTGGCATTTAACAAGGTCTAATATTTTTATCTGTGAATATGGTTATATCTCTCCTAATGTAGGTCTTTCAAGTCTCTTAGCAGTGCCTGTGGTTTTCAGTATAAAGGATCTACACATGTGTTTTGAATATGTAACTGTTTTATGTTTGTAATGCTATCATGTATGATGCAATATTTTGCCAGCTTGCTAATCTCACTTATTATATCTAACAGCTTTTTTAAAAAAGATTTCTTTGGATTTCTACATAGATAATCATGTCATCTGAGAATGAGCATGGTTTTAATACTACCTTCAAATCTGGATGCACTTTTTGTCTTTTCCTATTGTATTGAATGGCGAGGACCCAGTACTATAAAGTGGTGAGAGCAGACAACTCAAGGTTGAAAAATGCAATATACATATACATATATATATATAGTTTGCCATTTGTAGAGAATGCATTTGAGATATTAGGTAGAATTACGCACTAACTATAAAAGTGATAAGTCCCACATTATTAAAAACACTAAGTTAAAATCTATAGCAATTGTATTTTAACTTCCAGTGCCAGGGAACTGTGTATAAGTCTGGGATTTCCTGCAGCAGAACTGATTTTGTAAAAGGAAGCATTAATAACGTTTCCTTAAAGCCCAAAAACCCGGGGGGGGGGGGAGAGGGCAGAAGAGCTAAAATATGCTGCAAAAATGAAGTCCTAAAGTCTTACCCTAACTTTGTTAGCTAGAACATTAGCATTATAGAATTTAGAGGAAGAAGAATCTTTAAAATTCAGCTAGTCTTACAGCCCATTTAATGCTTGAATTTCCTCTACCAAGTGTCTGAATATCTTTGTTAACAAATAATTCACAATTTTCTAGATTCTTTCATTCCATCTTTTCATTCCATCTGGATTTTACTAATTGTTAGTATATCCATTGTTAACTCTTCAGTTGACTGTGTCTCTCAGTATTCTTTTTAACTCATTGGTCTGTTTTCTAGTCTTTCCCTTTTCTGTGACATCTATTCCCAATGTTAAGGATCATAAGTGACTCGAATACTATGATGTAATTATGACTACAATTATTATGATATGATTCTATGTCCTCTCTCTATCCTGAGTTCTCTCTTCTGAATATAATTCAATTTTTATAAATCCATAGCAAAAGTGTGATGTGCCAGGCTAATTCCATTTTACAGATGGAAAAAAAAGACAGGTGCCAGTTCTTTAAAATAGAATACCAGTTTGACTTGCATGCGTTCTCAAGTAGCTTTTCTCTATATCTATTACTTTCCATAGAAAAAGTTTCTCTACATAAAGCTTTACCGAAATAACAGTTTCCTCTTTGGCTAATTTCTATTGAGATGATGTTTCTTATCTCATTCATTCATTCATTAAATATTTATTGAACTTAAGCTGAACAGGCTCAGAGCTAGGTAGAAGAATTATCAAGTGAAGAAAGCGAGTTCATGCCCTCAGAGGTTCAAAACCGAAGTGTCCTTTACATTACAATATAGTAAGTGCTTATACAGAAAAATATATATAAAGTTAGTAACAAATAGAGAAGGGACTATTTAAATCTGCCTAAGGGAACCTAAAAGAGGATAGAACGTTTCATCTGAAGAATTTATTGGAATAATTAGAAGTAACCAAGTTGAAAACGCTTGTGAAAAGGCAGTCCGGGCCCAGGGAGCTCCACAGATAAAGAAATTGAGATGTGGGAACTGAAGGAGTGGTTAGAGCTGAGGTCTGAATTCTTTTATACCTCATGTCTGGATTTTTAGGTTTCTTGTTTGTTTTGGGGGGGATATTTCCCTTTGCCGTGTCACTTTCTCCAGAAAGTACTTTCAAGATGACCTGTTTGTGAAGGCATTGAAGGCAAGACATTCTCCCCCACTCTTATGTATGGTTTTATATCTGGAGGAATTTTGATTTTGTCTCAGGAATAATAGCCTATTTGAAAGATTCTTTTTTTTTTTTTTGTAGTTCAAGTTTTAATTAGTTGAATATAATAATACGTTTTCTTTTTTTTTTTTAATTAAAGCATAATGTATTATTTGCCCCAGGGTACATGTCTGTGGATCCTCAGGTTTACACATTTCACAGCACTTATTTGAAAGATTCTTTACATGTTTTTCACTGATAAAACACACAAAATTGAGGAGAGCGTAGCTGGAGTTCCACTAAAAGGATACGAATACTAACCTGGACCAAATTATGACGTGGGCAGAGGCCTTGTGAAGAGCCTAACTGAGATGGGCAGTGTCACTGGATTGATGAAACATGTCAGCACAGTGTTATATTAATGAAAATAAAAATCTTTGGGAGAAGCTTTAGCATTAGTACTTTTAGGAGCAACAGCTGCTGTAACTGTCTTTGCTTTAACAGCTGTTTCATGTAGGTGACAGGCTGACAGGAGAACAATTAGGGGTTTATTTCTGGTTGAATTTTTAGTTTCTTCTTTCATTTGTGGGTTATTGTTTGAAAAGAAGTGTCCCCGTATTCTCTGCTTTGTCAGCACTCTTCCTTTTCAAGCTTTTGAAGCTTGTCATAGATAGCTAGCAAACAATCGAAATTTTTAAAGCTTTTTATTGTATATGCATGATGTCCTCAATGACTTTGGGTTTGAAATAAGTAAAATGAAGTTGCTTAAAAATAGAATTTTGGCATACATGTAACAAAACTAGTTGAACCTGCATAATTACTGATATCGCTAGAGAATTGTGTCACTCTGGCATGGCTGGTGCACTATTGACACCCGGTGAATGTTGAAATAAATCATAACAATGGGCTTTCAAATCTGACTAGAGTCAGAGTAATTCCACTGATTTTGAGAAAGTGGGTTACTTTAAGTGTGTAAGTATATTAACCTCACATCTTCATTCGACAGCCAATTTATTCCCGTGAATTTTTCCTGGAAGTAATGTAAGGCGTTTTTGAAGATACATTAATCCTCTCAGTCTAGAGTGCCAGTTAATTCACTACAGAAGTACTTTCCCAAATGGCACCCTACTAAACCGAAAGAGTTAATGTTGTGCCTAATCACCTCTAAAACCAACATTCTAACAGGAAGTTTCTGGATGTCTTTCAAGCAAAACAATTTAAAGCAGTAATCATTGAAAACTAAAACAAAACAAAACAAAACAAAACAAAACAAAACAAAACAAAACAAAACCTGGTTAATACAATTCCTTTATAAGTCAGGAATGATGAGTGGTACCTCTTTCTAAGACTTCAAGGAGCACAGGTAAAACATTGGAAGAATTTTAAACCTCTATAGACATGGTGGGGAAGAGACTGTCATGACATTATACAATGAGAATTATTCCATAAAACAGAAAAAAGAGAAACCCACATATATACTGTTGCTGGGAACAATGGGCAGGATGCTTTTCATCACTTTGACATTTATTAAGTGCTTATTATGTATGATGTATATATTGTTTTATAAGTATCACCTCATTTAATTCTCATAAGAAATATAAGGTAGGAAATTAATTATCTTTATTTTATTGATAAGTAAGTTGTTTTGCAGAGTAGTTAAGTAATGTAAGATAGATCAGAGTTACTGTCAATGCTTTTAAGCATTGTATTATACAGGGCAAAACTATGCTGAACATCAATGATGCTGTATAAACTCATTTTATTATTTGATTAAGAATATACTTGTCAGCTAATAATATTTTGATAGTTTACTCAGTTATCAGGCATTTATTAGGCAACAATAAACGTGTTGATAGCTCAAAGGGGTTAAAAACTAAGGAAAATTTTATGATCATATAATCCTAAAAAAAGTTAATAGCCCAAGAAGAGTAAAATTTTAGAGCAGCCAAGTTTTCAATGAATATACTTTATAAGGTAGAGCTTGGAGAAGGAGAAAATGGGATATTAAGATCTTTTTAAAAAGATTTATTTATTTTATTTTAGAGAGAGAGAGAGAGAGAGCAAGTGCATGAGCCGGGTGAGGGACAGAAGGAGAGGGAGAGAATCTTAAGCAGATTCCCTGCTGAGTGCAGAGCCCCAATGTGGGGCTCAACCCCATGACCCCGAGATCATAACCTCAGCCAAAATCAAGAGTGGGTCACTTAACCAACTGAGCCACCCAGGTGCCCTTAAGATATTTTTAAACTAGTGTATTTATAGTATTTGTTTCTATGATAGCATTGCAAGAATGAGTATATTCAAAGTAAATGTTACTTCTATTTTACATAGGATTCAAAAATTAAATTAAGAAAGGAATACTATAACATACTATTTTTCTCACATATTTCTCACATTTCTCCCTTCCAGCTGAAAGAATATCATAAATATGCTTAAATTAGACTGAAAGAATAGCAAACAATATTTTAAAAATATAATTAGCTCATATATGTATAAAAACAAATGTCGTAGTCCCCTTTATCTCAGTATACACTTTAAAAACCTGAAGCATACAGAAATGCTATATTTGGATTAATCAATATTTAAGAAATGTAATACATGTGTGTCAGGGTTCTCCAGAGAAACAGAACCAATAGGAGATATATATGTTGTTTTGCAGAGAGATTAAGTAATCATATATGTATGTAATCTTATCATATAAGTACTTAAAGATTTATATATAGATGTCTATATATAGAGAGAGACACAGTGACAGAGACACATTAAGAGGGAGATATAGATAGATATTAATCTATCTATATATATACAGATATACACAGTGACAGAGACACACAGAAAGGGAGAACAGATTTTATTATAGGAATTGGCCCATGGGATTATAAAGGATTATTAGCAAGAAGTCCCATGATCTTCCATATGCAAACCAAAGAATCAGGAAAGTTGGTGGTATGATTCAGTCTAAGTCCAAAGGCCCAAGACTAGAGCCAGTGGTGTAAGTCCAATTTTACTTCCCAGCTAGAAGGCCAAAGAACCAGGAGTGCCAATATTTAAAAGCAGGATAAAATGTATGTCCCAGAATAAACAGCTGGCAAATTTATTCTTCCTCCACCTTTTTGTTCTATGCAGGCTTTCGATGGACTGGATGATGTCCGTCCACATTGGAGAAGGAAATATTCTTTACTTAGTCTACCAGTTTAAATGCTTAGCTCTTCAGAAACACCCTCAGAGACACACCCAGAAATAATGTTTTAGCAGCTATCTGGGCATCTGTTATCCCAGCAGCTATCTGGGCATCTGTCGCCCCGGTTAAGTTGACAAAAAATTAATCATTGCAACATGTTAACTGAAAATATTTAGTTAAAATAGAAAAGCAAATGGCAGGCTATTATGAAATCTTTACTCAAAATGCCTAAGACTAATCTCAATTAATATTTTGCTATATATCCTCAATCATCGAGTCCTGCATTCGAAACTATTCATAGAGCACTTAGAATGTATATTCACTTTACCAGGCAACAGGAAAGTATCCCTGTCCTCACAAATATTATAGTCTAATGGAAAATCTAGGCACATCAACAGACAGTTTAATGAATGCATGGATAGAATTGCATGAGGCCTGTGTGCATAAAGAATGAGAACCTAACCCAGATTTTCTGATCATAAATGCTTCCCAGATCACGTAATGCCAGAACTAAGACCTGGGGATCTTAGCTCAGGGAAAGATTAGGAACAGGGAAAGGAGAAAGAAGAGCAGACATGTTTCTCAGACACAGAATAACTTGTGTGCAGAGGTCGGTCTAGAGATGAGAGAGAACAGCACTGTATTCAAGAAAGTAAAAAGAAAAAAAAGAGAAAGGAAAAAAGGTTCAATTTTTGTAATAAAGTTTTCTAGGAGTAAAATGGAGAGAAATGAAACCAGAGATAAATATGAGAAAGTTCACCACAGGTTTTTAAAATCATGGTAGGAACTTTGAATTTTATCCTAAAAGCAAGGATACCATGAAAGACGTTTAAGCAGGCAAGTGACTGTGAGAGGATGCTAAACAGTGAACAGTTAGAAAGTGGAAGCGTAATTTGAATATGAGAGACAAAGATGACTTGAGCTAGGTTGATGATAGTGGGGATAGAAAGAAATCCATGGATTGGAGCACTTACTTTTTGAGTTAGAGAGAGCTTGTTGTTGTTGACATGTAGGAGGGAAAGAAAGGAATCAAGAATAAAAACAAGGTTTCTGGTTTGAGCAAATGGGTAAACAAAGTCACCATTGGCTGAGATGGATGATCTCAGAGCATGATCAGATTTGATAAGAAGATGGCAAGTTCAATTTTAGAGATGCTGAGTTTGATGTTTTGACACTCGGGAATATCAAGCAGACAGTTTCAAATAGAGTTACCCAGAGAATTCATCAGTCATCATTCTCAGATGTGTTATTGCTGGGGGACAGTGGGTGGAAAAGGCGTAAGACATGAGCCCTGTTTAGAGACGGGCAGACTAAGAAGGAATTGCCAATGGTAATACTACAAAGAAAAGTCAGAGAGCTTAATCATTTATTTTCTATGGATTTATCAAACATCTACGAGACAGGCATTGTTTTAGGTGTTAGGAAAATAACAACAAACCAAATAGTCTAAGGTTCCTGCCCTTAATAGAAAGTTTTTAAAAATCAAGAGGAGGGAGGCACAGTGCTTCAAGAAGTAAGTGGTTAATATTTAAATTAAAAAAAAACTAATTATTTTTTTCCCAAATGTTCCATTTTTACTCATGGAACAATATGAGTCTGTCTAAATCTAGTATTTCTCAAAAACAGAAGGACTGGGCATTTCATTCCTTAGATGCCTTCATTCTTTTCCTAGATTTGGTTAGAAAACATATCAGATCTTCCTAGAAAGTTTGTTAATATTAGTTTAATTTCTGTAATGGTTGGGTCTGGGGGAATTGTAGTGTTAGCACATCTGTCTGTTTGGAAAACACTTTTGGTTAGGAACACTTTTGTGTGTTTTTTTTTGACTCAGCTCCCATTGCAGAAGCCAAGTTGCAAACAGGACCTGTGATTCTAGAAGATTCACTGCTCTTATGTTTTCTGACCTGGTGTAGCACTGACCTTCCTCCTGTTACTGCTATCAACATGCTTATCTTTAAGGGCAAAGACAATCTAGAACAAATGTTCTCTATCACATAGCCAGTTCTAATACTTCCCTTTGTCTTTCCAACTATGTCTAAGATCTCTACTCACGCCCTGTGATATTGTGCTCCTCTCTCAGGAAGGCAAAATTTCACTAAGCTTTCACTATACTTTTTCAATCTGGTTCCACTTAAACTGTTTTTGGTCAAAGTCCTTCATATTTCAGACACAGGTATGACATATGACCTTAGTTTCTAGAACTGGTCATATTCCTCTCACCTTATTTTCAGATCTTTGGGACATTTCAATGTTTAATCCTGTGCCAATACTGGGGAAGGAATGGAATATCAGATGGAAGAAGGAAAATCCTAACTCTCTCTGTTATCTTAAATTCCTCAAATAACTCCAAATTTGACAACAAAACTCATGAACGCCAATAGGTGCATCAGTTAAGAATATTGTTATATTAAATTATATAAGGACTATTCTCCATTATCTTCTTCATAAGTGTAAAATTATAATACAACTTTTATATTGATGTGCATGAACATACCAACACTTTTGCCCTCAGGGCCTTTGCACTTGATTTTCCCTCTGTTGTGGGCAGTTTTCTTTCTGAAGCTTGTTTGGCTTGCTCAGTCCCTTCCTTAAAATATTTATTCAAATATTAGCCTTTCAGAGAGGGTTTTCTGGATAAACTTATATTTCTTCATAACAATATCATAAACTGATATTTATATATATATATATACATATAATAAAAATATTTATTTTATTTTTTAAAGATTATATTCATTTATTTGAGAGAGAGAGCATGAGAGAGAGCATGAGTGAGGTGGGAGAGAGGGGCAGAAGATGAGGGAGAAGTATACTCCCCGCTGAGGAAGGAGCCTGATGTGGGGTTCAATCCCAGGACCCTGGGATCATGACCTGAGCCAAAGGTAGACACTTAACTTACTGAATCACCCAGGCACCCCTATATTTGTTTATATTCTTTCTACCTCTAGTAGTCTATACGTCCAAGATAAAATACATGTTGGTTAGCTTGTTCATTGTTCGATCCACAGTGTCAAGAACAGAGTTTGACTCATAGTAGACACTCAATAAACATTTGAATGAATTGTTATTTACTTTCTAGATCACAATGTTATTAATCCAATTAAATAAACAAAAATCAGCTAAAGATTATTAAATTTAATTTAAATTTTAAATTTAAACATGGGTTATTATATATAATCTACTTTTTGGAGCTCAGAGAGAATCAAATTTTCCACAAAAAATATACAAACATTTTTTAAATGTGCAAAACATTAAGAAAGACCAGCCTAATCCCACTGCTAAGTAATTTTATCATGTTCATTCATTATCATTTGAGGGTTAGCCCTGATTTCTCAGCTGTGTTTTGTGTATCTCTTCTCTGCAAGAAATTCCAAGGTCTGCTCCCATTTATTTATTCAGATTTTATGCACAAGGCTAAGTTATAACTCCTTGAGACAGAGCATCTCATTTTCCAAGACACCCCACAGATATCAGCAATTACACTGCTATACAAAAGGTTTCCATCCAAGCAAATAATTTGTTTTCTAGTGAAAAATAAAAGATACCTCACCTCTGAAGAGAGAATTTTTTTTTTGTTTCTTTCATAACTGTGAGTGACCTGTGAGACCCATCTGGTCTTTCCACAAATGAAAGAAAGAAAATCCTTCAAGGGTAAAATATTACTTATTCTATGAGGAAACAATTTTAAATTAAAAAAAAGAAGAAAGTGTTTGGCTTGTATCACGGCATGTGTCTGATTTGAATCACTTTCAGTGAGTACTGTTGTACCCACTTAAAATATTTTTGTTGTATAATACATATGTAAAAGGAAGAAAATATTTTATTTCAGGATAAGCATTTACAATAAGCATGAAAACTATTCTCACATTATCAGAATAAATGAAATATTGTTGTTCATGAATATTTTATAGCTTACTGACAAATAAAGTCAAATGACACCTTTGCACATATGCACATTTTTCAATGAAAAAGTTCCAAAACTGTTCTGAAATATATCTCTGCCTCATATATAGGATGGAAATAGTAACACAGCCATTTTGCCAAAAAGTCAGATATTTGAATGAGCCAAAATAAAACATAGTGGTCTCATGACTGTGGAAACACAAAGAACAGTTTTAATTAGCTTAATTTTAACCTATCTTTCACTAGATTATTTTTACATGTAGGTAGTAATCAATTTTCCATCAAATATTGCTTAAATTAATTTTGAGGGCATTCAACATTCTAAGTGACAATATAGATTAAAAGACATTTACCAAACTGTATGCCAAGACATCCATTTCTCTTCTTTTTGTAGTTACCTCATTGCCTCAAGTCTTCATTATATTTAATCTGGATTTTTAAATGTTTTTCCAATTTCCAAATCATACCGCCAATAATTTCAACTCAGTGCTACTCAATCCCGAAAATGGAATAGTGAATCAGACTGCTTTAAATAGTGGAAACTTTTGCTAGACATATGATTTTAGGTGAAGCAATTAACCAGCTTCATTCAGTACCCTCACCTGTACTGGAGATGATGTCAGCTCTGGAATTTCTGAGAAAATACTATAAGGTAGGATTTGGCAAGAAGCATCAAGGATCAAACACAGCAAGTACAGACTGAATGCTAGTTCTCTTCCTTCTTCTGCCTGGGATGTAAAACTTCTTACATTCTCTCATTGGTGTCCTCCCATCTCCTACATGATAAACTCCAAAAGCACTAAAGCATACTATACAAGCTCCGCATAGGTCTATATTCTTCAAATCATTTCTCACCATGCTAACTCCAGAATGAATCCGATGCCACCGCGGTGACTATGAAGCTACATAAAATACTTAAAATATGTTTTGTTTTTCTTTTAAAATATGTTTTGTTTTTCTTTCTCAATAATTTGTAAATTCTTTGTGGCGACACACTGTATTTTACACTCAGGTATGTCTGAATTAAAAACTTCCCACTCTGGCTGATCATTTAGAAAGTTCTTCCCTTGGGGCGCCTGGGTAGCTCAGTCCTTAAGCATCTGCCTTCGGCTCAGGTCATGATCCCAGGTCCTGGGATCAAGCCTTGCATTGGGCTCCCTGCTTAACGGGAAGCCTGCTTCTCCCTCTCTCACTCCCCCTGCTTGTGTTCCCTCTTTTGCTGTGTCTCTCTCTGTCAGATAAATATATGAAATCTTTAAAAAAATCTTTATAGAAAGTTATCACCTTGAAACGATCTTTGCCCGTTCATCCCTTCCAATTATCTTCATGTATTCTTAAGGTACATTTATTCCATTTTAAAGAAAACAGACCTAAAGAATAAGCCAGTATTATTCTCTTAATAGATAATATACATCAGTTTAATGCTAGAATAATAATTTTTAAATGTCAAATGACTACATTATAGTCTTTTTAAAAATCAGGTGTAAGATTAATCCAGGCAATTAAAATATTTTATTTTAATAGTCTTCTCCACAGAAGACAAAGCATAAATTATGAAAGAGATATTTTAGTATATTTTCTTAAACTTATGGTAATAGACATTATTAAAATTTTCTCAATATTTCTTTTTGTATCCAAGCCATTTCCAATGTAACTTTGAAACCACATCATCAATAAGTGAACTCAGAACAAGGGACTGAGAGTTTTGGAGGGGGGGGGGTGGGGGGATGGGCGAGCCTGGTGGTGGGTATTGAGGAGGGCATGTATTGCATGGAGCACTGGGTGTGGTGCATAAACAATGAATCTTGTAACACTGAAAAAAATAAAATAAAAGTATTTGGGGAAAAAATAATGAGATACAAATAAAATATCTGGGTAAAATAAAAAAAATAAAAAAATAAAAAAAGAAGAGTGTATTTCCCCACTTCTTGAGTACAGGCTAACCTTGTGGCTTGCTTTGGCCAGCAGAATATTTTTGTGAAGTTCTAAGCATGGACCTCAAAGCTCTTACTTTTACTTGGAACCAGGCCACTGCCAATTTAAGTCCAGGAAAGTCTACTGGAGGATGAAAGATGATGTAGAGAAGACTCTAATTGTCACAGATAAGGAAATAACAGAGTAACCTAAAGATATTTGACAAACATATGCTATAGTCCTTCTAAAATTAGCAGAGCTGGCTGCACAATACAATGTTGACCACAAACTGATGAGTGAGCTCAGCTCTCTTTCCAAGAGAAAAAGAGCAAACCAGGTGATCCATTGACTCATGAACACTAATAAACGAATATTCCGTAAGCTACTGCATTTTGAGGTAGCAACTACTAAACTATATTCATTTCATCCACATTCCTTAGGCCAGGCTGAATATGATACAATATTTTAAGTGTTGTAATGGGGAAAGAGAAAAATGTGAAAATAAATTATTTCTATTTCCTTATACCAATTTTAAATGTCTTAGTTCTATATATGTTTGGCATTGATTTTTTATTATAATTTATTCTGCATTCTGCTGTTCTTTATTATATTTTATACTGCTTCAGTTATCAGTCACACTAAATATGGAAATATGTTATCATTCACAGTAATTTTTTCAAAAGATATGTATTGAGTAATCGCTAAAGGCAAAGGCAGCCTACTCTATACCAAGAGTGGAGGGGTTAAACAAAAACTCTCCTGAGAAATCTTGCTAATGAAACATTTTAATCAGGACAACCAAGAAGTGTGTTCTGTCTATGGCTTTGGCAAATGGACAATTTTCACTTCAGACTCCAGTCAGGAAATTCCCTTCCCACCAACACAGAAAGAAAGACAAGGACCAATAACATCTCGCATCCCTCACTGTCCTGTGACATGTTGATGTACACACCAGACTATGAGAGAGACACTGCTTCGGGACACAAGACTCAGATCAAAAGAGCTAGACACGGGGCGCCTGGGTGGCTCAGTGGTTTAAGCCTCTGCCTTCAGCTCAGGTCATGATCTCAGGGTCCTGGGATCGAGCCCCGCATTGGGCTCTCTGCTCAGCGGAGAGCCTGCTTCCCCCTCTCTCTCTGCCTGCCTCTCTGCCTACTTGTGATCTCTCTCTCTCTGTCAAAATAAGTAAATAAAATCTTTAAAAAAAAAAAAAAAGAGCTAGACACTTTTGAGGTTCTAATAACCCTTCCTAGTATAGAAAAGCAGAGCAAGACTTTAGCAGCTTGAAGTGTACAATGTAAAAGAGAAACCTTCTTTAGAAATGATGTTGTTCTATCATACAATATTAAGGAACATGTGACCCCTAGGTAAAACAAAGAAAAACAGATTAACAAAATTTGGAGACTTCCAGAAAAAGAAGTCATTATGTATTGCACAAAAATATTACTGTTTCAGCAATACTGGCTTAAGGATTTCCAAAGAACTAATTAGGAAGTAATACTATTGAGGAGAATATGAGAAATTTTATTAGCCCCCTACCGCATAGATTCTGTAATTTGTTGTAGTTATGCTTAAATTGACAGAAAGTAAAGTTATACTGTATATTATATGAAGATTGTTCTATAATATAGTATGATATTTTTGGTGCCTTTTTTTAAATTCGTATTGTCATCATAAAGTTATGAATCAACTAAACCCTTCAGGTAAATTATAGATATCTATCTCAGTTTGGACTTCATCTAACAACAATTATTAAGAACACACTATAGGAAATATTCTTTGAGGACTATAGTGGACTTTAAGGACTGTTTTTTAGTTTTTAATTTTTTTCTTTTTCTTTTTAGTTTCAGGTAGAATTTAGTGATTCATCACTTACATACAATACCCAATGCTCATCACAAGTGCCCTCCTTAATTCCCCTCACACATTTAAACCATCCCTCCCACACATTTCACCCATCCCTCCCACCCACCTCCCCTCCAGTAACCCTCAGTTTGTTCTCTATAGTTAAGAGTCTATTTTATGGTTTGCCGCCCTCTCTTTTTTCGCCCTATGTCCATCTGCTTTGTTTCTTAAATTCCACATATGAGTGAAGTCGTATGATATTTGTCTTTCTCTAACTTATTTTGTTTAGCATAATATTCTCTAGCTCCATCCACATCATTGCAAATATTTCATTCTTTTTGATGGATAACATTCCATTATATATACACTGCCTCTTCTTTATCCATTTATTAATTTATGGATATTTGGACTCTTTTCATAATTTGGCTATTGTTGATAAAGCTGCTATAAACATGGATATTTGGACTCCTTCCATAATTTGGCTATTGTTGATAAAGCCACATGTATCCCTTCAAGTTAGTATTTTTTTTATCCTTTGGGTTAATTCCTAGTAGTGCAAATGATTTATCTGATAAAGGGTTAGTATCTAAACTATAGAAAGAACTTATAAAAGTCAACACCCAAAAACCAAAGAATCCAGTTAAAATATGGGCAGAAGACATGGATAGACATTTCCAAAGAAGACATATATTCAGCTATCAGACACATGAAAAGATGCTCAACATGATTCATCATCAGGGAAATACAAATCTAAACTACAATGGTATATCACCTCATACCCGTCAGAATGGCTAAAATTAACAACATAGGAAACAACAGATGTTCTTTGTTTATTTCTGTATTGTGATGTCACATTTTACATAAAACAACTGTTGGGCAGTGAGAAAAGATAGGGTTAACAAGATACAATCTGCTGCCTCAGAAATTCACAATCTAACTAAGTTTTCTAGAATACTGGTTTCTTCTCAGTTGGAAGTAGCATTGCATTTTGAAAATAACTAGAATAGTATTAAAAGTATCTAGCGTTTTATACTACTTCCTGTGCCTCAGATTAAAATGTATTACTTAAAGAGGCTTAATTAATTATCACAACAAATCTATGAGCTAGGAATTATTGTAAAGTTTATTTTGCAGTTGAGGAAAGTAGGGTATAGACAAGTAATTATCATTAGAAGCTCAACTAGGAAGTAGATGAACCAGAACTTAAAGCCGGTCAATCTGCTTCTAGAGTGTGTACCCTTAACCATTATACTACACAAACTCTTGTCACCTTTAAAGCACTTTGGAGAATAGTTATTGCTACAATTTATTTAACATCTTTCCAAGCAAGAAACTGCATATGTTAGTCTTTATTGCTAAAGATCTCTGATTTTGAAGCTGAATGGGACAGACTTTGAATCCTGGATTCACCAATTACTAACTCTGTCACCCTACATAATTCACCTCTGTTAACTCTAGAAAAGTCTTTTCAGCTCTAAATTACTGGTAAAATAGTACCTTCTTAGCCCACATGATTTCAGCACAGCAGTGAGGGGCAGCTCCCTACATACAACTTCCATCCCTCTTTGAAAGTTGTAAGAATCTTCTTTTCAGTCTTGTCTTTCACCAAAGTGAGAAGAGGTCTCTTACAATAAACACAAGGCACAGTTTGGAGGTACAAGGAAACTCCCAATCAGTACATGCTTCAATTTCTCATCCTTTGGGTGGACAATTCTGAGGTGCATTCTACATAATTCCTCAAAAGTCCCTAATGAGATTGAACACCGACTATCCATTGTAATAAACAGCTCAGTACCCACCACTACAGAATTTTCCTTTTTTTCTCTGTTTTATTTTCCCTTCTCCCTTATCTTTTTCCCCCCACCAATAACTTCCAAAATAAATTACTTGTGCACAAGACTGTCTTTCCAGCACTGTTTCAGGATGATGAATGGAAGAGACAAGGATTGGAGGAGATAGTCCATGTAAAGTATTTCATTCAGTAAATAGTCTTAGTATCCACTCAATAATTATTAAATAATAACATTATCATTACCCGACAATTTAGGGCTTTGAAGAGCATCTTGTTTCAAGATTTTAGCATGAATATTCTCTAAAAGAGGAAGCCATGAACCAAAGGTATGATGACTACAAGATTAATGAATTAAAGTGAAACACTCTAATATGCAAGGAAAGTCAGTTCGGTTCTTAGGAATTCTAATAATCATAATCACCAAAAAACTACAAGAAAAGTGTGAAAGTCTGAAGTTATTTGCATCATATTAAGCTATAGTGAACTTGACTTTCAATGAAGATGTTTTGAGGAAAGAAAAACTACACTATAAGAGATTTTACTTACTTATTTAGACAGCTGACATCAAGATAAATTATCCAGGATATCTCAATATAGTTAAGTACAGAAAATCATTTTTGTGGCATATAGTCTGAATAAGAAAATTTTTTTCTTTATTGACTCTGAAATTGTATTTAAATTTATGAATAGTCCGATGAAGCTAATTTTCAAGTTGTTGTCACATGATTGTACCCTAAATTTGAAATGTGTTATCAAACTATAAGAGTAGTTTTATACTCCTCCTTAAATTTTGAAAACTTTTCTCTTTAGTTTGTTTCTTGTTCTGTTTCTTCTCAGACCACTTTTTAATTTTTTTTGTTTTTTTAATTATTTTCTAACTTCAAGGAGTTTACAACCTAGTTGGGAAGATTAAAAAACAACAATGCAAGACATAGTACCCTATAAATACTCCTTGCTATAAGAATTAAGAATAAACCAAAATGTAATGAAGTAATGAAGGCAATTATAAAGATAAATTACTGATCACTGAACTCTTATGATACAAACAACATATACAAGATTGAAAAATTCAGTTGGAAGGAGAACATGAACAAATAGAAGAAAAAAAAAAAAAATGTTTGTCTGGAGCCGACATGTCCTGTGGATATATTGGTAGAATAGACCTGGATCAGTAACGGTTGTGAAAAACATTTCAAAAAATTGAGGCTATTTGTCAAAATATTTAATTGCCAACAATTTCAGTACAAAATGTTTACACATACACTATATATATATCATTATTCATATAAAATTAAACTGCATCATTATAAATTGTATCCTGTGCATTTATAATATATATAAATTTAGATTTTCAATTAGCAATAATCATGCCTCAGATAAACCTCATTGGTTACGATGCTGCCATTGCACAAAGCTTAATAATATATACAAATTTAGAAAGTAAAATTACTACGTATAGAGAAGCTAAGTAATATTTTAAAATATGCAGCTACATATGATGTTACCATCAGCTAGAATTCTGTTTGCTCTTAAAGACACTTTTGTCCTTGTAAAAAATATTCAACAAACCCACTTGAAAGCTGCAATTTTGGAGATAAATTTTTGTCAGATCATATTGTCTTTTTAGAATGTATATTAACATACTGGCTGAATTCATAATCTAAGTGAAGTCTTAGTTCTGCTAGTGTCTTGTTCAACTCAGCTGATTCAGCCTCTTCTCCAGAGGAATTATTTTAGACAATATCAACATGTTATGATGATAATTTCATTAAAAATACATAATATAACTTTAAACACCACTTAATCAAGCACAGGAAAACCATAATACATAGAAACATACTTAAAGCAAACAAAGGATGGAAGTATCACTGTCATTCCCTATGTATTGTGAAAACTTCACCCATGTTTCAGGATGCCTTGGATAGCTTGTATGACACATACATCAGCATCAATTTGTATATAACTTGTTAATAAAAAATAATTATATATTTTTAAGCCAAGATATAGATGTAAACATAAATTTGAAAGTTTCCTTCCCACACTGACAGAAATAGACTAGATAGCCAGGATCTAATACATTCAAATTTAACATGAAACTTTAGAAGGAGACAATATAAGAACAGCAGGTGACTATGGCTTCAGATAACAAAAAATAATTATAAGAAATTTACAAGTAAACAGCATCCCCTCTTAAAAAATAAAGAAAAAATATCTTGTATGATTTAATAGAGAAGTGTTCAGGAAAATAAAAATCTGAATGAAGAAGGACAGTTGATTACTGATTCCTGCCTGAATACACTTTTCTTTGCCCCCATTTTCTCCCAGCAGTTTTTGTATTTTCATGAAGAATATTAAATACTAGCATGGCTTCTCCCAGTTTTGAAAGGAATGTTGAATCTCATTTACAATTTTAGCTTGAAATCTTTAATTTAAAGCCATTTTCATTCAATACACAAATTATACAAAAATAATTAAAATGATATAACCCACAAAGACAACGAGACTGAAAGATGATCCACATGCAGAAAACAATGTGTGGGCTATGCTAAATTACTTTGTCTTTGGTACAACTTGGAAAAACAGCTTTCATCCTTCTCCAGAGTGAACAAACAGATTTTTTTTTTAATGAAATGTAGGGAAGGGGAAAGACCTGATTATAGAAACTAGACTTTGTCTTTGGTGCAAGTTGGAGGAACAGCTTTCATCCTTCTCCAGAGTGAAAAACCATTTTTTTAATGAAATGTAGGGAAGGGGAAAGACATGATTCTGAAAACTAGGCTTTAGTCTAATCGATTTACAATAAATTTGAGAAGAAACAAAAAGAGGTTTCAGGAGACACATAAGTTGACGCAAGATCTCTAAACATGTAACAGAGGTAGAAAAGAAAGAAGGAAGGAAGGAAGGAAGGAAGGAAGGAAGGAAGGAAGGAAGGAAGGAAGGAAGGAAAGAAAGAAAGAAAGAAAGAGAGAAATAGAAAAGGAAGGAAGGAAGGAAGGAAGGAAGGAAGGAAGGAAGAAAGGGACAGAGGGAGGGAGGGAGGGAGAGGAAGAAAATATGAAGAGGAGAAAGAAGAAAGAATATATCTATCATATCTACCATATCTAAGACAAGCTAAGAATGGGATGTTGCGTGTATTTAATATGTGTGTTAAGTTGAGATGGGAAACAATTTTTTGGTTTCCTTTCCATCAATAGGTGAGGTCTAATTTCTCTCCACTTGAAGACTTGCTTTATTGACAGAACTCGTCAGAGGTGATATTCTAGGACTGCTAATATTAGGTTATAAGAAGCATTATAGATTCTGCCTGGCTCTCATAACACACCAACTATTGGAACCCCAGCTTTAAAGCTAGAATAAATCCATGCAGCCGTAAGTAGAGGCTCACACAGAGACAAACTGAAACCTGCAAACAACGGATGCCTCCACACCAACCAAAGCTGAGCTCCAGGCAGACAACATCATTTTGATAGCATGTCAGTAAGCATACTTCCAATAGATCCTCTAGTCCAACTGAACCTAATTTATGCCACATCAAGTGCCCCAAGGCTCACCATTGAGTTTAGGATTTTCCCAGTGACAGACTCAACTTACAATTCTGGGAAAGTTAAGACAGCCAGTCTACTTTATCCCAAAGCACATTCTAGACATTGACTAAAATTAAAGAAAACAGCTGAATGAAAGGTATGTAGGAGTTTGCAACTAGTGAAAATCAATGACAAAAAAATTATTTTCCATATAAAATGAATGTGATCCCTAGTCAAAGGGAGTAAAAACAAACAAATGAACAAACAAAAACAGAAGACTAGGATATTACATGCCCCATTTATTGTTAGCTATCCAGCACATAACACACTGAGATATAGAATATATTATTCAATGGTTACTTACTGAATGAATGGATGGACGGGTGGATGGATGGATAGATGGATGGATGTTATTCTCAAAAGCATACTTCAGTGACCAGTAGATTCTATGAAATAAGGAATAGGTTTATAATTACTGTAAGTCTCAACATGATTCTCACTTTTAGGCATTTGCAGATATTGAATAAGCCTCAGTTTATTTTGGTACAGCCACTGCAATCTAGCCATTTGATGATGTGACCATTTAGAAATATTAGAATGTAATGAACTCAAAACAAAACTCTTTTTACTTATATGTGGTGATAGTCTCCTTCAGTCAATCAGAATTGGACACTAATTAATAAACTTGATCTAAATTCTAGAATATAACTATCAGAAAAAATCTTTAATACAATTTATATATCTTGAAGACATTAATCAAGTTGTGAATCCGACAATCTCCACCTTCTTTACTACTAAATGTTGGAGACAGACTGTAACAATACGTGATGAATTATAATGCTTTTTTAAAAAGCGGTTGAGTAAATCTACTTTCTTCTGAAAATTAAATCTTTATTAATGTAAATTTAGAATTCTACCATGAATTTTTTAATACGAGGATCACACTTTTCAGTCTGATATAAGAACCTGTTTTTAAAGGTATACATTTTAAAGACTTTAAAAGCTTAACAACTAGGTTTTATCTTATGCAATTTTATCTTTTTTTCATATCTGTAGAAGTATTTCATGGAGCAAAATACAACTAGGAAGTGTGAAGCAAAATATAGTTTGCCAATCTTTCACACGCAAAGTGCGAAATATTTTCCAAATGTATAAATGTCCTAGTGGGGATGATGAGTTTTACAGTAAAGATAAGGATTTGCCATCTTAAAATTTGGTTATTTTAAAATTCCTTGTAAAAATTGGAAAGTACAAAGTAATTTCAGATAGATATGAAATATCACAAAGAAAGACATAGTGTTGATATACTCTTTTCTATCCTAGCTTCCCTTTGTGCCTGTCCTTCATCTCATGTGTTGCTAAAACCAGTTAATTAAATGTTATCTGCCATGGCAGCATTTTTCAGTGTTATTCATAACATTTTCAAGCCTCTGAAATAAATTTACTATTAAACTCTACTGATATTACTACTAATAATTCTAGTATGTTAAACATAGAATACATAATAAAGTGAATTAGAGTACATATGGATTCATGACACTTTTGTTTCACTTTGTGTGTCTGTGCATCTTCATCTCATGTGTACTACAAATGAATATACTTGAGTAAGTAAGTAAAAAAATTTGAAAGCCACTATGTCAAAGAATGAGAACAAGTTGAATTGAATATTCTGCTTGCTATTATAATTAGAACTTGTGCAAAAGCCAAGCTTACCAAATGGAAACCAGCTGATGTTCTTTCCCAACTTTCTTGTTCTTAGAGAGGAAAGCTATTGCCACTTATTCTTAATCATGACTTAGTCTATTTCTGTACTCCAGATATCTAATGAGACTATTTTCAGTGTTGCTTTGAAGTTAAGTGAGTCACAACTTCAGTCTAGTAATCTTTAGTCTAGTTATAAAACTCTTGGAAATGTACCCATGCTTCAAATATTTTCACCTCTATCAAGATTGAAGTCATCCACTAGGAAAAATCCCCAAGGCTTAAGAGGGAGGAAGAGGCAGGCAAGTCATCCCAGGCCCTAGTCAAGTGTTCTATAATAGGTGAGCTGGTTCAAAGTGTTTTGCATCTTTTATCATAAAGGCGCAGAATTAAAGAATAAGAAGGACTTACATGTTTTAAAAGAGAAATTACATATTTAAAAAGAGACATTAGGGGAGAGGAGAAAGATGGCATAGGAGGAGGAGACCTAAATTTCATCTGGTCCCAGAAATTCAGCTAGATAGTTATCAAACCATCCGGAACACCTACAAACTCAACAGGAGATCAAAGAGAAGAATAGCAGCAATTCTATGAACAGAAAAGCGACCACTTTCTGGAAAGTAGGATATGCAGAGAAGTGAATCCAAGGCAATATATGGGAAGACAGACCACAGGGGGAAGGGCTGGTTCCTGGCAAGTGAGAGAGCAGCAAAGCACAAAATGGGAACTTTTAGAAGTCTACACCATTGAGGGACATCACTCCAGAACCTAAGCAGGGGGTGGAGCCCTCGCTGGGACAGTGTGGTCTCCAGACCTGCGGGGTCACAGAAAGACCAGGGGTGCCTGAGTGTGACAGAGTTCCCAGGTATTGGAGCAGGAAGGCCGGCTATGGAGATGGAGCCAAGCAGTGAGCTCTCAGCTCAGGGTTACCTTAAACCATGATCTGAGGCACAGTCAGACCACTACTTTTCGAGCAGGGACACCAGAGATGGCAGATCCAGGGAGACCACCCCTTCCTTCACCAGGAGGAGTAGTGTGGGAGTGCACTGCAGGAACGGACTAGGTTTAAAGACTCCAAATGGGGCCACGCACCAGAGATAGAAACACTTGGTCACATGCTGGGTGAGCAGAGAGTGCGGCCAGAGACCAGGGAGACAGGAGTGATTGCTTTTCTCTGAGGGCTCACTGAAGAGAGGGGTCCTCAAGCCCTCAGCTCCTCTGGGGCTGGAGATTGGGAGGCCGCCATCTTCATTCTCCTCCTCCAAAGCTGTATGGAAAGCATTCAGGGAACAAAAACTGCCGAGAGCAAACCCAGGCAGATTACTTAGCCTGGCCCCTGTCAAGGGTGGTGCAATTCCGCCTCTGGCAAAGACATTTGAGAATCGCTGCAAGAGGCCCCTCCATGAGAAGATCAGCAAGAACATCCAGCCAAGACAAAGATTACTGATCAATGAGAACTGCAAAACTTCAGAGCTAGGGAATACGGCACATGGAATTCATGGCTTTTTCCCCATGATTCTTTAGTATTTCAAAGTTAAATTTTTTAAATTTTTTTTATTTTTTCTTTTTCTATTTTTTTGAATGTTTCCTCTTTCCTATTTTAACTTTTTTTAACTATTTTATCTAATCAATATCTTCTTAATTTTTTTTAAATTTTCATTGTTATAGTCATATTCTATCCCTTTATTGTACTTAACTTTTTTTTTTTGGTATACCTAAAAGTTTTTCTTCCTTTAATATTTTGGGATACAGTTTTTTCTAACAGACCAAAATACACCCAAAATCAAGTGTGTGGCTCTGTTCTATTCACCAGCCTAATCATTTTTTTGTCCTTTCTTCTCCCCTCGGTTTCAGGTCTCTTCTGATTTGGTTAGTGTATATTTTTCTGGGGTCCTTGTTACCTCTTTAGCATTTTTTTCTCTCATATATCTATTCTTCTCTGGAAAAAAATGACAAGATGGAAAAATTCACCTCAAAAAAAAGAACAAGAGACAGTACTGACTGCTGGGAACCTAATCAATACAGATATTAGTAAGATGTCAGAACTAGAGTTCAGAATGACAATTATAAAGATGCTGTCTGGGCTTGAAAAAAGCATAGATGAAACTAGAGAATCCCTTCCTGGAGACACAAAATCCCTTTCTGGAGAAATAAAAGAACTAAAATCTAACCAAGTTGAAATAAAAAAAGCTATTAATGAGGTGCAATCAAAAATGGAGGCTCTTACTGCTAGGATAAATGAGGCAGAAGAGAGAATTAGTGATATAGAAGACCAAATGATGGAGAATAAAGAAGCAGAGAAAAAGATAAAAAAACTACTGGATCATGAGGGGAGAATTCCAGAGATAAGTGATACCATAAGACAAAAGAATATTAGAATAATTGGGATCCCAGAAGAAGAAGAAAGAGAGAGAGGGGCAGAAGCAAATTATGGCAGAGAATTTCTCTAATTTGGTGAAGGGAACAAGCAACAAAATCCAGGAGGCACAGAGAACCCCTCTCAAAATCAATAAAAATAGATCAACACCCTGTCATCTAATAGTAAAACTTACAAATCTCAGAGACAAAGAGAAAATTCTGAAAGCAGCTCGGAACAAGAGGTCTGTAACATACAATGGTAGAAATATTAGATTGTCAGCAGACCTATCCACAGAGACCTGGCAGGCCAGAAAGAATTGGCATGATATATTCAGAGCACTAAATGAGAAAAATATGCAGCCAAGAATACTATATCCAACTAGGCTGTCATTGAAAATAGAAGGAGAGATAAAAAGCTTCCAGAACAAATAAATCTAAAAGAATTTACAAACACCAAGCCAGCCCTATAGGAAATATTGAAAGGGGTCCTCTAAGCAAAGAGAGAGCCCAAAAGTAACATAGAACAGAAAGGAACAGAGACAATATACAATAACAGTCACTTTACAGGCAATACAATGGCACTAAATTCATACCTTTCATAGTTACCCTGAATGTAAATGGGCTAAATGCCCCAATCAAAAGACATAGGGTATCAGAATGGATAAAAAAAAAAACAAGATCCATCGATATGTTTTCTATAAGAAACTCATTTTAGACCCAAAGTCACCTCTAAATTTAAAGTGAGGAGGTGGAAAACAATTTACCATGCTAATGGACATTAAAAGAAAGCTGGGGTGGCAAACCTTATATCAGACAAATTAGATTTTAGACCAAACACTAGAAAAAGAGATGAGGAAGTACACTATATCATACTTAAAGGGACTGTCCAACAAGAAAACTTAATAATTTTAAATATCTATGCCCTAACATGGATGCAGCCAATTATATAAACTAATTAAAAACAAAATCAAAGAAACACATCGACAATAATACAATAATAGTAGAGGACTTTAACACCGCCCTCACTGAAATGGACAGATCATCTAAGCAAAGGATCAATAAGGAAATAAAGGCTTTAAATGACACACTGGACCAGAGGAACATCACGGATATATGCAGAACATTCCATCCCAAAGCAACAGAATACACATTCTTCTTTCGTGTACATGGAACATTCTCCAGAATAGATCACATCCTGGGTCACAAATCAGGTCTCAACTGGTACTAAAAGATTAGAATTCTTCCCTGCATATTTTCAGACCACAACGCTTTGAAACTAGAACTCAATCACAAAGCAAAAGTTGGAAAGAACTCAAATACATGAAGGCTAAAGAGAATCCTACTGAAGAATAAACAGGCCAACCAGGAAATTAAAGAAGAATTTAAAAAGTCATGGAAACAAATGAAACACAACTGTTCAAAATCGTTGGGATGCAGCAAAGGTGGTCCTAAAAGGAAAGTACATAGCAATACAAGCCTTTCTTAAGAAACAAGAAATGTCTTAAATACACAACCTAACTCTACACCTAGAAGAGCTGGAGAAAGAACAGCAAATAAAATATAAACCCAGCAGAAGAGAAATAATAAAGATTAGAGTGGAAATCAATGAAATAGAAACCAAAAGAACAGTAGAACAGATGAACGAATCTAGGAGCTGGTTCTTTGAAAAAATTAATAAGAATGATAAGCCCTGGCCAGACTTATCAAAAAGAAAAGAGAAAGGACCCAAATTAATAAAATCACGAATGAAAGAGAAGAGGTCACAACCAACACCAAAGAAATACAAACAATTATAAGAACATATTATGAGCAACTATATGCCACCAAATTAGACAATATGGAAGAAATGGACGCATTCCTAGAGATGTGTAAACTACCAAAACTGAACCAGGAAGAAATAGAAAACCCGAAAAGACCCAAAACTGGCAAGAAGATTGAATAGTCATCAAAATCTCCCAACAAACAAGATCCCAGGGCCAGATGGCCTCCCAGGGGGAATCTACCAAACATTTAAAGAAGAATTAATACCTATTCTCCTGAAATTGTTCCAAAAAATAGATATGGTTGGAAACTTCCAAACTAATTTTATGAGGCCAGCACTACCTTGATCTCAAAACCAGACAAAGAACCCATCCAAAAGGAGAAGTACAGATAGATATCCCTGATGAACATAGATGCAAAAAATCTCACCAAAATACTAGCCAATTGGATCCAACAGTACATTAAAAGGATTATTCACCACGACAAAGTGGGATTTATTCCTGGGCTACAAGGTTGGTTCAACATCTGCAAATCAATCAATGTGATATAATATGTTAATAAAAGAAAGAACAAGAACCATATGATACTCTCAATAAATGCTGAAAAAGCATTTGACAAAATATAGCATCCTTTCTTGATCAAAACTCTTCACAGTGTAGAAATAGAGGGTATCTATATCATAGATATCAATATCATAAAAGCCATCTATGAAAAACCCACAGCGAGTATCATTCTCAATAGGGAAAAACTGAGAACTTTTCCCCTAAGGTCAGGAACATGGCAGGGTTGTCCACTATCACCACTGCTATTCAACATAGTACTAGAAGTCCTAGCCTCAGCAATCAGACAACAAAAAGAAATAAAAGGCATTCGAATCAGCAAAGAAGTCAAACTCTCACTCTTTGCAGATGATATGATACTTTATGTGGAAAACCCAAAGACTACTCCAAAACTGCTAGAACTCATACAGGAATTCAGTAAATTGTATATAAAATCAATGTATATAAAATATAATTTATATAAAATTGTATATAAAATCAATGCACAGAAATCAGTTGCATTTCTATACACCAACAAGATAGTGTTATGCCCAGATCTTTAGATCCCCAAAGACCACCAGGGAGCCGAGTCCGATGCAAAAGCAAAAGAGTCTTTATTTGAGCTAGCTCGAGCTCATCCTCCCACACTCACCAATGCAACGGCGTGTTGTGGAGAAAGAGAGAGAGTCTCAGAAGGCGCAGCAGTTTTATAGGGGCCAGGGGCCAATGAGCTGGTAACAAGCACTCACTGGCCAATAAGATTGTAACACACACAGGCCATACGCAGATGGCCAATTGAATTACGATTCTCCCTAAAGTGGCCGTCTGAACCAGCCTATCACTCTAGTCAGAATTGGCACGCGAGTTTGGCGGGCTAAAGGCGGGCTAAAGGTGGGCTAAAGGCGGGGTTTACAGTCTTTGGTGGTTAGGGGTTCCATATTCCTTAATGGAGTTAGCCTTGCTCTGCTCTTTCAGATAGAAGAAAGAGAAATTAAGTCATCGATCCCATTTACAATTGCACCCAAAACCATAAGATACCTGGGAATAAATCTAACCAAAGAGGCAAAGAACCTGCACTCAGAAAACTATAATACTCATGAAAGGAGGGAGGGCAAGATGGTGGAGGAGTAGGAGATTCTGTTACAACCGGTCCCCTAAAGTGAGCTGGATATCTACCAGAACACGCTGAACACCCATGAAATCAGCCGAAGTAAGATTTTTCACTTCTGGATCTCTACAGGAGGAGAAGGCAGCAGCGGAGAGGTAAAGCAGAGTGGGAACACGTGAACCTATATCGGAGGATAAACAGAAGGGGGAGGGAGCCACCAGAAGCTACCCAAGGACAGTAATACCCTGGAGGAAAGTGCCCTGTGGTTGGGGGCCAACATTAACTTAGAGTCCGGTTAAAAACACTTAAAAAGAGCAAAAGACCTTAAGGAGCAACCAGTGAAAGTGGGTGGTCACAGGCATGGGCCTAAGCCCACGTTCCCAGGAAGGGCACCAACCGCATCAAAGAGAGATTGGCGGGGGACCCAGTCCGTGGTTCATGAACCTGCAACTTTCCACCCCTTGCACCATTTAGAGGGCGGGGCACACTCCTGCCAGCGCCTTAGAGAGCCTGGCGTGGCTCGTGAGCCTGCAGCTTTTCTCTGTGTGCAGCACTCCGTGAACTGGGTGCACTCCTGCAAGCCCCTGAGAGACCGGGTGGGAGCCCTAGCCGGCGGTCTCTAGGACCGCGGGGCATCCTCTGCCTGCCTGCCGCAGGGTCTGGGAGCTCCCAGCCGGTGCCTGAGAGAATGTGGCCACTTGGGGCAGGAATCTGAGTGGACCCGGCGTGGGCCAGGAGCCTGGACAGCATTTGGAGCAACGGCAGCCACCAGAAGCCAGTTTCTTAGACCTCGAGGCTTTGGTCACGTGAGGGTGCAGAGGCTACTGAGAGGGCCTCACGAGGCCACTGAGATGGTAGCTGGGAGTGCGCACCGCCTGTGGCAGGCTGCAGTGTGAGCGGAGCTTGCAGAGGGGAGACTGTATTCTGGACCACCCAGAGGGGAGCAGGCTGAGGCTTCTCTGTGATGCGGAGGTCTGGGTATGGGCAGACTCCTTGCTTGGACTCTCTGAAAAGGTGAAAAAACTACAAAAGAATGAAAACCTCCAGAGAGCAGAAGCCTGAAAAACTGTTTTCCACAAAGCCCAGCCCTTTGACTGGGGAGCAGGGCGACTCAACCTAAGCAAGATTGACTGGAAAACAATGCGACAGGCCCCTCCCCCAGAAGACAACCCAAAAAACAAGAGGACAATAACCACAGGGCCCCCATAAAAATATAAAACCCCAACATCAGGGGAAATCAATATATTGAGCTCCCAATAATACCCTAAAACCTGTATATTTCATAGATACAAGTTTTTTTTTCTTTTTTTCTTTTCTATTTTTTCTCACTCGTTCCCATGTTTCTTGTTTTTTTAAAATTCTTTTTTAAACTACTTAACATTACAGCTAGAGGCT
>CM052898.1:161856331-161907298 GCA_028534135.1 Potos flavus
AAAGGAAACAGTCAACAAAACAAACAGGCAACCCCTGGAATGGGAGAAGATATTCGCAAATAACACTACAGACAAAGGTCTGATATCTAAGATCTATAGAGAACTCCTCAAACTCAACACTCAAAAAACAGATAATCACGTCAAAAAATGGGCAGAAGACATGAACAGACACTTCTCCAAAGAAGATACACAAATGGCTAAACAGATACATGAAAAAATGTTCATCATCATTAGCTATCAGGGAAATTCAAATCAAAACCACACTGAGATACCACCTCACACCAGTTAGAATGGCCAAAATCAATAAGACAGTAAACAATAAATGTTGGAGAGGATGTGGAGAAAAGGGAACCCTCTTCCACTGTTGGTGGGAATGCAAGTTGGTGTAGCCACTTTGGAAAACAGTGTAGAGATTCTTGAAGAAATTAAAAATAAAGCTACCCTATGACCCTGAAATTGCACTACTGGGTATCTACCCCAAAGATGCAGATGCAGTACAAAGAAGGGCCACATGTACCCCAATGTTCATAGCAGCAATGGCCACAATCACCAAACTGTGAAAAGAGCCAAGATGCCCTTCAACAGATGAATGGATAAAGAAGATATTGTCCATATATACAATGGAATATTATGCTTCCATCAGAAAGGATGAATACCCAACTTTTGTTTCAACATGGACTGGACTGGAAGAGATTATGCTGAGTGAAATAAGTCAAGCAGAGAAAGTCAATTATCATATGGTCTCACTTACGTGTGGAACATAAGGAAAAACATGGAGGACACTGTGAGAGGGAAGGGAGGGGTGAATTGGAGGAAATCGGAGAGGTGATGAATGATGAGAGACTGTGAACTCTGAGCAACAGACTGAGGGTTTTGGAGGGGTGGGGGTGAGGGTTGGGCGAACCTGGTGGTGGGTATTGAGTAGAGTTGTATTTCATGGAGCACTGGGTGTGTTACATGAACAATGAATCTTGTAACACTGAAAAAATAAAATAAAAATATTTGGGGAAAAAAAAAGAAAACTATAGTACTCATGAAAGAAACTGAGGAAGACACAAAGAAATGGAAATTTGTTCCAGACTCAGGGACTAGAAGAATAAATATTATGAAAATGTCTATGCTACCTAAAGCAATCTACACATTTAATGCAATCCCTATCAAAATACCATCAACTTTTTTCGAAGAAATGGAACAAATAATCCTCAAATTTATATGGAACCAGAAAAGACTGCAAATAGCCAAAGGAATGTTGAAAAAGAAAACCAAAGTTGGCGGTATCACAATTCCGGACTTCAAGCTCTATCACAAAGCCGTAATCATCAAGACAGTATTGTACTGGTACAAAAACAGACACATAGATCAAAGGAACAGAATAGAGAACCCAGAAATGGACCCTCAACTCTATAGCCAACTAATCTTCAACAAAGCAGGGAAGAATGTCCAATGGAAAAAACACAGTCTCTTCAAGAGATGGTGTTGGGAAAATTGGACAGCCACATGCAGAAGAATGAAACTGGACCATTTCCTTACACCACACACAAAAATAGACTCAAAGTGGATAAAAGACCTCAATGTGAGACAGGAATCCATCAAAATCCTTGAGGAGAACACAGGCAGCAACCTCTTTGACCTCAACCACAGCAACTTCTTCCTAGAAACATCGCCAAAGGCAAAGGAAGCAAGGGCAAAAATGAACTATTGGGCCTTCAGCAAGATCAAAAGCTTTGCACAGCAAAGGAAATAGTCAACAAAACCAAAAGACAACCAACAGAATGGGAGAAGATATTTGCAAATGGCATATCAGATAAAGGGCTAGTATCCAAAATCTATAAAGAACTTATTAAACTCAACACCCAAAGAGCAAATAATCTGATCAAGAAATGGGCAGAAGACATGAACAGACATTTTGGCAAAGAAGACATCCAAATGGCCAACAGACACATGAAAAAGTGTTCAACATCACTCAGCATCAGGGAAATACATATCAAAACCACAGTGAGATACAACCTCACACCAGTCAGAATGGTCAAAATGTCAGGAAATGACAGGTGTTGGTGAGGATGTGGAGAAAGGGGAACCCTCCTACACTGTTGGTGGGAATGCAAGCTGGTGCAGCCACTCTGGAAAATAGTATGGAGGTTCCTCAAAAAGTTGAAAATAGAGCTACCCAACGACCCAGCAATTGCACTACTGGGTATTTACCCTAAAGATACAAATATAGTGTTCTGAAGGGGCACATGCACCCAAATATTTATAGCAGCAATGTCCACAATAACCAAACTATGGAAAGAGCCTAGATGTCCATCAACAGATGAATGGATAAAGAATACGAGATAGATAGATAGATAGATAGATAGATAGATAGATAGATAGATAGATACACACACACACAATGGAACACTATGCCGCCATCAAAAAAATGAAATCTTGCCATTCGCAATGATGTGGCTGGAACTAGAGGGTATTATGCTAAGTGAAATAAGTCAATCAGAGAAAGACAATTATCATATTACCTCATTGATATGAGGAATTTAAGAAACAAGACAGAGGATCATAGAGGAAGAAAAGAAAAAATGCAACAAGATGAAACCAGAGAGGGAGACAAACCATAAGAGACTCTTAATCTCAGGAAACAAACTGAGGGTTGCTGGAGGGGAGGAGGGGTAGGAGGGCTGGGGGATGGACATTGGGGAGAGTATGTGCTATCATGAGAAAAAAAAATGTGGTGTGTATATACAGAGTGCATTATTATTCATCCATAAAAAGAAGGAAATCTCACCATTTGCAACAACATGTATGGACCTTGAGGGCATATGCTAAGTGAAATGACAGAGAAAGATAAATATCGTATGATCTCACTTCTTTGTGAAATCTGCAAAACAAAACAAAACAAAACAAAACAAAACTGGGGGTGCCTGAGTGGCTCAGTCATTAAGCGTCTGCCTTCGGCTCAGGTCATGATCCCAGGGTCCTGGGATTGAGCCCTGCATCGGGTTCCCTGCTTGGAGGGGAGTCTGCTTCTCCCTCTCCCACTCTCCCTCCTGTGTCCTGCTCTTGTTGTCTCTCTCTATCAAATAAAATAATAAATAAAATCTTTAAAAAATAAACAAAAAAAAAACCCCAAACCAAACCAAACCCTCCCCTCCAAAAAACCAATGTCATAGATACAATGAATAAATGGGTGGTTGTGTGTGTGGGGGGGTATAGGGTGTGGATGAAATGGGTGAAGTTATAAAATAACTAAGTCATGGAGATGTAATGTACAACATGACTGTTATAGTAAATAATACCGTATTTGTATATTTGAAAGTTCCTAGGAAAATAAACTTTAAATGTTCTCGTAAGTAAAAAAATTTATAACTATGTGTAGTGATGGATGTTAACTAGACTTACAGTGGTGATCATTTCACCATGTATACAAATATGAAATCATTATGTTGCACATGAAACTAATATAATGCCATATGTCAATTACATCTCAAATAAAAAAAAGAATTGTATAAAAAAATAAAATAAAAAATAAAAAGAGAAATTAGACTGTGCTCAGGCAGGTGAATCAAAGTCACTCATGAGAAATACCACATTAAGTATGTGGAAAGACATTTATAAGAGGACAGAAGTTAATAAATTTGGATAAACTCACAATTTAGATTAGTAAACGGATACAAACACTGAAATACATTTCAAATTAAGAGAGGAAGCTTTGAGGAAAATATAATAGGCTTTGACTGTGAGGAGGTTATGTGAGTCTGCAATCATTCATTTATTTTTTACTCAACAAATATTAAAGACTAAATATCCTGGGGAAAATATAATGATGAAAATTCTAACTTCAAGGAAGTTTTGATAAAAGTATGAGAGAAATATGAGCCAACTGCATGTAATCTCAATAAAACCTAGCTACCTGCAGTCTAGTCTGAGCTTTGTGTAAAATTCAAAGGAATGCCAATCAGCTTAACATCTAACAAGGATTTGAAAGCCTTTTACGTATTTACTATTCTTTCAAAAATGCAAAATCCATTATACAATTTATTATAGATGATAAAAACATATCTATCATATGTTCAAGTTTCCTTTCTTTCTGTAATGTCTCCAAAACATTCCCCTGAACTAAGCACATATGAATCCCAATCTTTCTTCTGTTCTTTCCACATTCAGATCTGTTAATTGATCTTCTGACCGAGACTATCTGCTGTATTTAAACCTATCAAAGCAATAAATATTTATACAGATTTCATGTTCTATGTAAAAATAAAGAAAATACAATATGAAAAAATATATATAAGAAAGTATCTACTAATAGAAATTTATAGCATTGAAAAAAATAAGATTGAGAGAAAGACAATTCATTCAGTGCCAGATGTATTAATGTTATTAATGTAAGTTGTTAGCAAGATTCAAAATGCGTATTTCCAATGAAGACCTTCAAATGTTGGATAGAACTTCAGAGAGAAGGTATGGTTGGGTAAAATAGTTGGATATGTAAGGATAGGGAAGTATTGCTTATATCACAAACTTTTCTGAGATTGAAAAGGATGAGAGTTTTTTTGAAGAAGAGACTAGTCTTAGGGCAGATTTCTGGGAAACAACTCTATTAAGTAGGTAAAATAAAGAGAATGAACCAAATAACTGAAGGCAAGAGGAAAAGAAGACTGAATAATTCTGTGTCTGGTAATAATAAAAGATTAGGAAATAATAGATGCCACAAAGAGATCAAGAAGGGGATATATAGGTGAAGTTTTTCTTGTGCTGTGGATAGAATTTCCATTGAAACATGTAAGAAATGGTGACAGAAAATTGTTTAATTTTTTTTCAAAACACTAATAACAATTTAGTCTATCAAAAAAATAAGATATAAACTGTCTACTAAGACTAAAATAAAAATTATGATATTGTAACATCATATATTGTGAATCTATTTTGGGGGGTTTGTTTACTTGCTTGTTTATTTTTTCTTTTTTAAGTTAAGATTGGCTATCAAAGAACAGATGATGTAAAATTACTCCTAAATAAGTCAGCCTAGAAAATAACATGATGAATTATTACTCTGACTCAAAATATTCTTATGACTGTTTCCTGGGAAAGAATGAATGAAAATATAGGAATCACTTTTTTTTTTAAATAGGCATAAATAAATATAATTCATTCAGTATTACATGCTATATTAAGAAATAACAATTGACAAAGATCATCAATTATCTGTAAGTCTATCCTCTTCTTCCTTTCTATGAAATAATGAGTACCATAAATTAATAAAGTACTATATACTATTTAACATAGATATATTATTTATCCTAGTATCTAAAACACTCAATTTAAGCAAGTATGTAAATTTTTGTCCTGAAAATATTATTTCTCTGACTCGTTAAAACCAGTGACCCCTTCTTAGTTATCGGATGAATTTACAGAAAGTAAACATGGTTGAGCAACTCTCAACTGGTATTTAACACTTAGGAATGAAAAATGGTATTTGTGGAATTTCATTAGCCACAATGAGGCAAATTATAAGGCAGGCGAGAAGAATAGAAAATAAGGAATACTTTCTCCTAATCTAAGTAGGAACCTGTAGCCTGGAACCTACTATGGTAAAATTTTTTCCTTATTTTCTTCCTCTGTCTTCAAACCAGTTGGCTTAGTTGGTCTGAGTAAATTTTAAGCTTAATCCAGGTAACTTTGAACTCACTAGTTGGCTGAAAAATAAATGTCTTTGGTAAACAAAAGGACCAGGCATTAGAATATGAAAAGTTCACTATTATGGGTCAGGCAATTTAAACACATACTACATTAACAGATCTTATGTAAAAAAAAAAAAAATACTATTATTTTTATTACCTTATGTACTATGTGTTCATTGAACTTATAAAAATTTAATCTTTGTGAATAAATGATGGTTTTACAGGCAAATGTTTTTATGAGTACATTCACAGCTTATACACCCATTTTTGTTTTCAAAAATGTCACTTCTTTTTTTTTTTTAAATCCTTGCTCTTACATCATTAGCTTTAAGCCCCTTCTTTTTCAGTTTCAGCTCAGTTTTGTCTTCTAAATTTTTGTTTTTGCCTCAGTGGGATTCAACATTTCCAATTTTATATATCTCACTGCATTGACCTTTAAAAGCTTTCTGTATCCATCTATTCATACGGAGACCAGATTGCCAACTACAGTTCCAATATGCAAAGCACCTACTTCTTTAAAACTTCTAGCACCAGTTATGCTTCAGTAATTATCTTTTCCCTTATTATTTTCCTAATACAGGAGTCCAAATGATTAAGATAACTATATTCAAAAATCAGTAGTTTGAAGACATTTTTTACCCCCATGGAGGTATAATGGCTTTAGCAAGATTCTGTAGTTACTCTTAAAAGACATTTCAACCTTTTTCATTCATTCCAGACATCTCAAGTGATTCTAGACTTAAATTTGAGATATCATAACAGAAAACCAATTTTATCGAAAATTGTTAACTAAGAATCCAATGTCTGTGTACCCAGAAAAACAATTTTTGTTTTCAGCCTAATCCACGTATTCTTTTTTTTTTTAAGATTTTTATTTTATTTTATTTATTTGACATAGAGAAAGATATCACAAGTAAGGAGAGAGGCAGGCAGAAAGAGGTGGGGGGAAAGCAGGCTCCCTGCCGAGCAGAGAGCCCGATGCAGGGCTTGATCCCAGGACCCTGAGATCATGACCTGAGCCAAAGGCAGAGGCTTTAACCCACTGAGCCACCCAGGTGCCCCTAATTCACATATTCTTATTTTGCCAATCTTTTTTGTAGCAAAGTATAAAGTCTTTTTATTACTTTAAAATGCTGTTTGTGAGAGAATACCTTTTCTTTTGTTTCATAAAAAAATTCATTTATGCAAATAAAAAAAGAAGTATTCAACTAGTCTTCAACTAATGCATTATCTTTCTACTAAACAGAGTTAAAACTGTGACCTTAACTTAAAAAAAAAAAAAAAAAAGACTTGATAAATAATACCTAAAAGTTAAATTGCCACATTTGACCCTTACATCAAAAGGCCCAAAACTTTTACTCTTCTAGATGAGGGAAAATAATATATGAAAATAGCATAGTTCTTAAAAATTCATTCATTTATTCACCCATTTAACAAATTGTTGTTAAACATTTCTAAACAGTCTAACAAATAAATGTACAATCACTTGATGAAGAAAGTATCATAAGGGAAATGATGATGGTTCTATGAGACACTGTTTCAATTGTGACTCCTTTTGCCGGGAGAGGAAGCAAACCATCTCTAAAATGTGATATTGGTTTTAGATTTAGGGAGTAAACTTATTACCTTAGCAAAATTATCACAATTACATTTCCTTACACAAAGCTCATGTTTATATATATTTTTTAAAGAATTTATAACACAAGGACTAGTAACAAAGGTTAAAAAATAATAGAGCAATGTCATATTACACAGGACTCTCAGCTGCAAGTATGAGAACACAATTCTGAATAGGCTGAAAAGCAACAGAATGTTAATGATTGAGATTCAGATGTGGAATAAGACTCCCAAGATTAGTGCCCTGGCTCCTCTTGTGATATCCTGAACTAGTCACTGTGTGATAGACACCATGATGCACCACCCAGATCCCCTTTGCTGAAGGGCTTGAGTCCCCAGTGGAGAATGCCACTGGTGGTAGCCCTTAATTGTTAGAACTTTTAAGGATTGCCTCAAGTGAAGAGATCTACCCTGTCTAAAGCCACACCCTCTCCCTTAGGTGGCCTACATCTAAGAACTGATTAAGTGGGCTGTAAAGAACCCCTTTCTCTAACAGGACATCTTTGAAGTGACATTACAGCCCCAGAGCTCCAGGAAACTCCCAAGACTGTCTTCAGGTCTTCACTGCAACTCACCTTCTCTCTCTCCCTACTTTTACTGGTTTTCCTTCCCTTCCATATGTATTGGTCCAAGAACACAACTTAAACATGTGGGATACTAAACTCCACCCAATGGTGTTACCTGGGAAATCCAATATGTGACAACTATCCTCTTTAACCCATTTTCTGAGCCATAAAAAGAGGATAGTAAAACCTTTCTCTCTGGATTATTATGCAATTTCATTGAGAATATTCACAAAAGGTACTTAATCTGGTGATTTACATATAGTAAATAGTGTATACATTTTATTTATAATGATAATGATGATTGGAAAGGAGAAATGAGGTGGACAGGCATGATGTGATTTCAGTATTCCAAATGATGTCATTATGTTCTATAACATTCTTGCTTCCTCCAGTTTAATTTTTTTTATTAAACAACCACATTTTCTCGGTTAGCTTTGTGTGTTTGCCTCATTTGCTCTTACTACCAACCAGTACCATCCCTGTGGTAGGAAGAGATCAGAGTGAACCGAATGATAAAATAAATCTTTCTCTTCCGTTCAAAGGGATGCCCTTGATTTTAAGCCCTGGCCTGATTCTCATGTTACTTATCACCCTCCAGGCCAAACCTACCTGGCATATTGACAGTGGCCAAATTTTTACTAAAAGTTAAGGCTTGTGTCCTTTTTGAAATGTTCACCTTCCAGAAAGAGTTAATTTCTTACATAGTTTAAAAGATGAACGAAACTTTTTTTTTCCCTCAGATCTTCTCCTGAGAGTAGACACTGATGAAGAGAGTAAGGAAAGAGAAATGAAGGGCACTACAGGGAACGGCTAGAAATAGGAAGAAGGAAAAAGAACTGACAGGCTTAAAATTCCTGAAGATATATGCCCTCTACTTTATAATAGTGCATTGGGCCAGTGTCAAATATAAATATTTGGGCATAAATATGTTCTTCCTTAAAGGTGACATCAAAATTGATATTATCATTATACAGTAAAGTAACATTTAACCAATTCAGAAGATGTTTATCTGTTTATCTGTTGGCTATTTGGAAAACAGCAGATGAAATAATGTAATAAAATGGAAACAATTATACACAAAAATGTTCACAGCTCTTCCTTCTCAGCACCAACAGAGTGAGGACACTGGAGGAAAAAGGCAGTATTAAAAGAGAACTCAAGGACCCTGAATAGACTTTCATCAAGATAAGGAGCCAGAGGAGAGCACTGCCATCTTGAAGGCTGCACAGTTCTTATAGACGTTGTCGATACAAGGAGGATGAAAACACAATCTCTGGCCATAAAAAGTTGAATTTGTTTTAACAAACTCTGCTTTCAAAAATAAAAATTCCTAACTTACAAAATATTTTTATCTTGGACTATAGTGTTTTTGCTTTCTACCTCAGCAAATCAGATAACTATCAAGTAAATTCATTACTATTTCCCTAATTTCCCATTATTGGACAGTTTGATTTCTTCCAATGTTCACAATTCTAATCAATATTTAAGTAAATATTTTTAAGCATACAGCCTATTACATTTTTCCATTATTTCTTTAGGATAAAGGCCTAATAAGATATTGTTAAGTAAGAGCTTTTTAAAACTTGACAGTGAGATGAGAAAACCTGTGTGTAAGTAAAGCTTCCTGACAGAGTAAAAGCACATAAGCTGTCCCATACTGTCCCACATGCTCAAGTGTTGCTTGCCATCAGTATGCTGTAAGCTATGCTCCTTTCTTCTGCAGTCGCCTCCTGCAGTCTCAGGGCATGACTTCTCTCAATCTGATCCTCATCTTCCCTATGGCACTTAATTTCCAACCAGGTGTACAGACCTGACCCTCAGCTTCTTTCAATACCACACATTTCACTGGAAGCTTAGAAAAAACGCAAGTGAATTACAACACAGATATTTTTAAATGTCACATTCAATAGGACTTCCTTAAGAGTTCAAAGGCCCAATCCCTTCTACAGCATTTCCCAAAGGTATGCAATTTATAACCCAGTTCCTGGCTCGCTTCACTGAGGCAGAAGGAAAACAATCCCATCAGGTCAGCGTTCCCATTCACAGTGAGGAAAGGTCTGGGCATCCCCTCCTCCTGTTATGGTTCAAGAACCTGTCACTCTAAGATTTAGAGAGAGAGTCAACTCTTCACGCTTCCCAGGAACATAGTCCTATTATCCAAATACTAACGCCCTAGTACTAGAGGACTTGTTTTGGATCCTAGCATAATTGTCAGGAGACAGTAAATACCACTTTCCAGCCTCAAGAGTATGGTTTTAAAAGGAAATAAAAAATTCAAAGTCCAATCTCAAAAGTTCGTAAAGGGTGGGTTATATTGGATATGAAATAACTTTACATATGAGACTTAACAGTATAGTCCGGATTGTACTGTTCATATTGTACAGTCCATATACGGACTGCATCAAGCTTTGCTCTGCATCTATTCAGTTTTCTCCAGGTATTAGGTGAGGAGAAGGTATGATTCTACATCTTCTGCTAGCCCCTCCATATGATGGCTCAAGTAAGGGCACATAGAACTCTGAATAGCATGTGATCATACACAATCATGGCCGGTGTGGGGAGGGGAGGTGTGATTCCATATTTAAGAACACATGTATATAACAGGAACGTAATCTACAGAGGGAGAATTGCCTAAAAATATGCAAACAATTTATGTCACTAAACAGAACTCCATTTCTTAAGAAGATTCTTCATTAATGTTTAAATTTCAGACACACTTAAATAATATCTCAAAAGCTTTCTCAAAGAACACTTGATGAGCTCCAAAGTTAAAGATCCAGTCATAGAAAACAGATGCTTGCAACTTTATCTTGAAAATTTTCTATTTAAAAAAAAAAAAGAAAAAAAAGAAAATTTTCTATTTTTTTTCTGCTATGCCTGACAATATTTAAAAAATAATAAAATAATGACAGTAATAATAATGAAGATACCTTGCTATATCAGGGCTTTTCTGTGTGGATAAATATGTAAGAAATTTGAAGTTTCAAGATGAATAGCTGTCCAGAAACATTAAGTAGAGGTGGTGAAACTTGCATAATTTGAATAAACACTGCTGAGGATTCCAATACATTAGAATGTTTTAAAAGTTAATATTTACTTACTTGAGGACCAATTGGATTAAACACAATTCTTGGGCTTTTTGTGTAAGCTACTGTTGTCAATGACAAATTTAAGGCAGATAAAGATTGCTCACACCCTACTAAAATCTTACTGCTAAATTATAATTAAAATATATTTCATGAAACAAGATGGGACTGGGGAGGGAGACAGACCATTAGAGACTCTTAATCTCAAGAAACAAACTGAGGGTTGCTGGAGGGGAGGGGAACGAGGGGATGGGGTGACTGGGGGATGGACATTGGGGAGGGTATGTGCTATGGTAAGCGCTGTGAATTAATTGTATAAGACTGGTGATTCACAGACCTGTACCTCTGAAACAAATAATACATTATATGTTAATTAAAAAAAATACATTTCAGACCAAAATTTGCAACATTTATTTTTATCATATAAACATTCAAACGATATTAGCAAGTGAGTTTATTTTATTTATTTTTTTTTTAGCAAGTGAGTTTAAAGAAATAATAACATATAAAGAAATAATAATATATCTTGTTCTATATACCAGATGAAGTTAGCTTTTGACCATTTTAGTTGTTCTGACCACTACCTTGCATAAAAGATTTATTTTTGATAAACTATTCAATGCTCTCAAAAGAAGATTTTATTAAACTTACAGTTGACATCAGGTATACAGCGTCTTACACATTCGCAGCCAAAGAAAACTGGGAATTTAGTTTGGAATATCATCCTTAAAGATACATGCTATTTGCCTAACAGAATTATTTGTTCCTTTCATGCAGTGTGGTGAGTGTCTCTAGCTATTTCAATCATGCACATATGTGGGATCCCATTCATTTCACAAATAATTGAAAGTTCATTTCTGACACTTGTTATGCTAATTAGCAAAATTGTGGCTCTTGCTTGAGATGTAGATATAGATTGCAAAAGCAATTTGTATAGCCACCTCTGGATCAGATAGAATACTAGATAAGTATTTCTGAAGTTTGATTGCCTTTATGATGAATCTTGAAATCAGGTAAATTAAGTCTTCTTCCTTTGTTCTTTTATCCAAAGTCGTTTTAGCTATTCTAGATCCTTGCAGTTCTACATAAATATTAGAGTCAGGTTGTCAATTTCTACAGAAATACCTAATGGGATCTTGATTTAGACTGCTGAGTCTAAACATTAATTTAAAGAAAATTGACAGTTGAACAATATTGAATCTTTTGATCCATAAATGTGATGTGCATCTCTATTTATTTAGATATTCTTTCATTTCTCCAAGTTTACAATTTTATCATATGTATTCTAAAGTATTTCATATTTTTCATGCAGATGTAATTTTATTGAATTATTTATTTGTTTTCAAGTATACACTGCTAGTATACAAAACAATTTATTTTTTATATATTGATATTTTATCCTATAAAATTATTAGTTTATACTACTAGTAATACTAAAATACTTGTTTTTTTAGCAGAGTTTATTGTTGTTTTGTTTTGTTTTTTTCTCATTCCCTAGGATTTTTATATAGATGACTTTCTGAGAATAAAGATAATTTAACTCCTCTTACCCGATCTGAATGGCTTTTATTTATTTCTTTCCTTGTTGCATTAATAATGTTGAATAGAAGACTTAAAGCAAATATCTAAGTTTTTTCTTTTTTCCTTTCCTTTTCATTTTTAAAATTTCATTTTTATTGAGGTGTAATTGACATATGAAATTGTAAGATAATTAAAATGTACATTGTGGTGTTTTGCTATATATATATATATCTTCAAGGATTCCTCCTAACTAGTTAATGAACACAACAGCCACCTCAGATAATTGTCTTTATCAAAGAGTACATCTGATACTTTATTTATTCATTTATTTTTTTCCTTTTTGGATCAGGCATAATTTTTAAAAATTAGTGGTAAATTTGTTTATTGAAAGTGATTAACACTTCCATATGTAGGCATACAAGTAAAATACCTATCATCTTTCCAGCCTTTAAAAAGAACAAAATTAGCTTAATTGTTGTATTTATATCTTACTAAAAGGAACATAATATTTTTAAATACTTAAATATTTTCTATTGCACATGCCAAAAAACAAGTGGCTTTAAAAGTGTTTTCTCAGCTCCATGTTTGTAGTTCAACAACACCCAGTGTTTCGGTTCAATTCCACTACTCAGTATAAATTTGCAACTTCAACCTAGTATTTAGTAATTATCCACTACCCTGACATCTAATTTTTAAAAATAATTTGAATTTCTAAATCACTTCAAAACCTAATGGAACTCAAATGCTATTACAGCTGAAACCACTTAATAGGGCCTTGTTAATAAAGACAATCTAGTGAAATTAGGCACTTTCAGTGAACATATTTTATCTTGCCCACTTGATGTAATCCAAAATAATAATGATGGCTAATAAGTATGGTCTGATAACAGGGGCATTTACTCCATTAACCATTTGCCTGGGCTGTTCTGATTTTTCTGTTTCAGAGTTAGTAAGAGTCACTGATTTGAGAGCTTCTATTATAAATCCTGATTTGTGGTTTATATGAAGGAAAACAAGTGCCCACAATGCAGTCATATCAATATAAATAACTATGTGTACAAAAGCATATCCAATAATATAAACCCTTTATACCCTTGCCCAGAAAACCAAAACTAGATCCTTTTCATAGTGACCATTACTATTTTTATTTTAGTTCTATTAATTATCAGAACTGAAATATCACAAACTTCACTAACATTATATTACATACACTTTGCAAACTGTACATTATCATCCATTTTAAGGCCCTTCAGAAAAAATACTATAGGCTTATAGAGCAGGTGACAATTTTTTTTAAAGTTATCATCAACATTTAAAAACAATGGTCTTAGAGGGTTTTTTTTTTTTTTGGTGGGAGAGGGGCAGAAGGAGAGAGAGTGAATTTTAAGCAGGCTCCACACCGAGTGCAAATCCCAACATGGGGCTTGATTTCATGACCCCAAGATCATGACCTGGGACAAAATCAAGAGTCTGAGTCTTAACCTACCTAGCCACCCAGGTGCCCCTTAGAATTTGTATTTTTTTCTATTCATCTCCAGTAAAATTTAATAACAGTCAGTCTTTCCTCTAAACAGTGTGACACATCAAGTGTTATATATATATATATGAAATATTCTATATTTCTCTTATACAGAGTATATACTCTGTATAAGAGAAATAATGGAATAATTTCACTCATAGGTCAAAAAAATTTGCTCAGTATCCTTATGGCATATTAGTTTCCTTACTCCAAAGTTCTTAAATCTTTAGACTAATTTGCATATCCAATACCTTATCAGAATCTTTCCTTTATTTCTTCAATAATTATCATATATCAATTACATGTTAAATATTATAATATGCTTTATTGACACAAATATGAATTGTGCCATATTTTCCATTGTCAGTTTGGCATCATCCTGCCCATTCTATATTCTGTCCTATAGAGAAGCCCAGAACTACATTTGTCTGAATTCTCTGGCACTATAGTTCTGGGTTGGCTCTACCAATGAGGGCCTCTCTCATGAAATATTTAGGAGGAAAATAAACCATTTTTCTACAGTTGCTACTGTGTTCATTCAGTTAAGATTTTCTATAATGACTTCTCCTGGCTTTCAGGAGGACCTGCTAGAAATCACGTATTATGAGCAGCCAGCTAATATCTCTAATGTAGACTTCCCTTGTATTCCAAGTTGGTAAGGTAGGGTCCTCTGGAAAATCACTTACCCTGGTGGTGGAGGTGGATAACACTTCTAGAAAAAACCTACCACCATTTCTTTCACTTAGGATATCTTGGAAATGGCTTTTTTAATCTCATGCCCACAACCTCCCAAAATTTGAATAACTTTCTAATTCCTGGTTAAGTCATTTTTTCTACTCCACTTTTGGCCAAGATAGAGCAACATGTAATGAATTTACCTTCTCATCTGAAACAAATAAAAATAAAAACTGAATACAGTATGAAATGTGCTTTTTAAGGATTGGGTAGCAGGCAGTCCAAAACGATAATCCTTGAGATATAGAAAACGTGAGTCCTAAGATTACCCGACTTTATTGCTTAAAGAGAATTTCCAAGCCACAGTCCAGGAAAGGAGAACACAGATGAAGCCTGGTGATATCCCTGAGTTGAGAAAACAGAAGTGTTCTCAAAGGCATTGGTGCTAGAGTTTGCAAGCTAGCATACCAGATAAGAGAGACATACACAGAGAGGCTGCTTCAGAGATCTACAGAGAATCCCTGTTGAGTCTTCAGTTTAGCATTGGTGAATGAATGTGCAGGAGGGAACTACTCAAAAACTACCTGAAAGGAACAGTCGGAGCTATCTCTACCACTTACATAGGGCTAGGAATAGTTTTTGTTGTTGTTGTTGTTGTTGTTGTTGTTGTTTTGTTAACACCAGCCTGAGTGGAAAATCTTATAATTCACAAGACTTTGTGCAGAGTACTCAGAATGATATTTTCATGATACTAGGAACTTAGAAAGAAAGACCTACAAACTGCTATGGCCCCACCTTACAAAGTTTAAAAGCAAGCTTCAAAAGGGTCATACTGTTTTCAAATAACTTAATAGTGCCCCAGAACAGAAAGCATTCAAATACTTATAGGAATACAAAAATATCCAGCACCTAAAAGGTAAAATTTATGTCGTCTGAGGTTTAATAAAAAAATTACCAAGCATTAAAAGGGGAGTGAGGATATGACCCATAATGAGGGGAAAAATCAGATAACTGATAGTGACCCCAAAATAACACAGGTTCAGATGACTTCACTGGAAATTTCTACCAAATATTTAAAAAAGAAATAACACTAATTCCACATAGGATTTTTTAAAGGAAGGTATAGAAAAAAAAATGATAAATGAGCAATAAATAGGACAAATAACAAAGAGCAAAATGGTAGAATTCCAACCATATCAATAATCACATTAAATATATGTGGCCTAAACCCTACAATTAAATAATAGAGACTGTAATCTGCCTATAAGAAAACAATTTCAAGTGTAAAGAGAATATAAGTTAAAAGTAAAAGGATGACAAGAAGGGCAATAATGATTAGAGCAGAGATCAATGAGTTAGAAACTGGAGATACAGTAGAACTCATCAATGAAACTAGAAATTGGTTTTTTGAAAGAATCAATAAGATCGACAACCACTGGCCAAACTAAAAGAAAATAAAAGAAATAAAGAAATAAAATAAATAAAAGAAATAAAAGAAAAGAGAGAGGACCCAAATTAATAAAATTATGAATGAAAGGGGAGAGATCATGACTAATCCCAAGGAAAAAGAAACAATCATCAGAAATTATTATCAACAGCTATATGCCAATAAGTTAAGCAACCTAGAAGAAATGGATACATTACTGGAAACCTAAAAAAATGCAAGACTGAAAAAGGAAGAAATTGACAACCTGAATAGGCCAATATCTAGTAATAAGATTGAAGCATGATCAAAAACCACCCAAAAAATAAGAACCCAGGACCCAACGGATTCCTTGGGAAATTCTACCAAACATTCAAAGAAGAAATAATACCCATTCTCCTGAAGCTGTTTCAAAAAACAGAAACAGAAGGAAAACTTCCAGACTCTTTCTATGAAGCCAGCATCACCCTGATCCCCAAACCAGACAAAGACCCCATCGAAAAGGAGAATCTCACACAAATATCCATGAAAAATATGGATGCCAAGATTCTCAACAAGATCCTAGCTAATAGGACCCAACAGCACATTAAAAATATTATCTACCATGACCAGGTGGGATTTATCCCTGGGATGCAAGGGTGGTTCAACATTTGCAAATCAATCTGTGTGATAGAACAAATCAATAAGAGAAGAGAGAAGAACCACATGGTCCTCTCGATTGATGCAGAAAATGCATTTGACAAAATAAAGCATCCGTTCCTGATTAAAACTCTCCAAAGTATAGGGATAGAGGGAACATTCCTCAATGTCATAAAATCTATCTACGAAAAGCCCACAGAGAATATCATTCTCAATGGGGAAAAGCTAACAGGCTTTCCTTTGAGATCAGGAACATGACAAGGATGCCCATTCTCACCACTGTTGTACAACATAGTACTAGAAGTCCTAGCAACAGCAATCGGACAACAAAAAGAAATAAAATGTATTCACATTGGCAAAGAAGAAGTCAAACTCTCTCTCTTCACAGATGACATGATACTTCATATGGAAAACCCAAAGACTCCACCCCCAAACTACCAGAACTCATACAGCAATTCAGTAATGTGGCAGGATACAAAATCAATGCACAGAAATCAGTTACTTTCTTATACACTAACATTGAAAATATGGAAAGGGAAATTAGGGAACCGATTCCATTTACTATAGTACCAAGAACCATAAGATACCCGGGAATAAACCTAACCAAAGAAGCAAAGGATATGTACTTGAGGAACTACAGAACACTCATGAAAAAAATTGAAGACACAAAAAGGTAGAAAGCATTCCATGCTCAGGGATCGGAAGAATAAACATTGTTAAAATGTCTACACTGCCCAGAGCAATCTATACTTTCAATGCCATCCCAATCAAAATTCCACCAGCATTTTTCAAAGTGCTGGAACAAACAATCCTAAAATTTGTATGGAACCAGAAAAGACCCCAAATTGCTAAGGAAATGTTGAAAAAGAAAAACAAAGCTGGGAGCATCACATTGCCTGATTTCAAGCTTTATTACAAAGCTGTATTCACCAAGACAGCTTGGTACTGGCACAAAAACAGACACATAGACCAGTGGAACAGAGTAGAGACCCCAGATATGGACCCGCGACTCTATGGCCAAATAATCTTTGACAAAGCAGGAAAAAATATCCAGTGGAAAAAAGACAGTCTCTTCAATAAATGGTGCTGGGAAAATTGGACGGCTATGTATAGAAGAATGAAACATGACCATTCTCTTACACCATACACCAAGATAGACTCAAAATGGATAAAAGACCTCAATGTGAGGCAAGAATCTATCAAAATCCTAGAGGAGAACATAGGCAGTAACCTCTTCGACATTGGCCACAGAAACTTCTTTCAAGACATGTCTCCAAAGGCAAAGGAAACAAAAGCAAAAATGAACTTTTGGGACTTCATCAAGATAAAAAGTTTCTGCACAGCAAAGGAAACAGTCAACAAAACAAAAAGGAAACCCCCGGAATGGGAGAAGATACTCGCAAATGACACTACAGACAAAGGTCTGATATCTAAGATTTATAAAGAACTCCTCAAACTCAACACTCAAAAAACAGATAATCATGTCAAAAAATGGGCAGAAGACATGAACAAACACTTCTCCAAAGAAGACATACAATTGGCTAACAGACACATGAAAAAATGCTCATCATCATTAGCCATCAGGGAGATTCAAATCAAAACCACACTGAAATACCACCTCACACCAGTTAGAATGGCCAAAATCAGTAAGACAGTAAACAATAAATGTTGGAGAGGATGTGGAGAAAGGGGAACCCTCTTCCACTGTTGGTGAGAATGCAAGTTGGTGTAGTCACTTTGGAAAACAGTGTGGAGATTCCTGAAGAAAGTAAAAAAATAGCTACCCTATGACCCTGCAATTACTACTGAGTTTGTAAGATACAGATGTAGTGAAAAGAAGGGCCACATGTACCCCATTGTTCATAGCAGCAATGGCCACAATCCCCAAACTGTGGAAAGAGCCAAGATGCCCTTCAACAGATGAATGGATAAAGAAGATATGGTCTATGTATACAATGGAATATTATGCCTCCATCAGAAAGGATGAATACCCAACTTTTGTATCAACATGGAAGGGACTGGAAAAGATTATGCTGAGTGAAATAAGTCAAGCAGAGAGAGTCAATTATCATGGGTTTTGCTTACGTGTGGAGCATAAGGAAAAATATGGAAGATTGGGAGAAGGAAAGGAAGGATGAATTCGGAGAAATCAGAGGGGGAGATGAAACACGAGAGACTGTGGACTCTGAGCAACAAACTGAGGTTTTTGGAGGGGAGGGGAGTGGGGGATTGGGTAGGCCTGGTGGTGGGTATTGAGGAGGGCACGTATTACGTGGAGGACTGGGTGTGGTGCATGAACAATGAACCACAGTGTTGTAATACTGAAAAAATTAAATTAAATTAAAAAAAAAGTAAAAGGATGGAAAAGTTAACCATATTAATGCTAATCAAAAGAGTGCTCTATTGCCTATATAAATATTAAACAAACTATGTATCAGAGTAAAGAATATCCCTATGGATATAAACAAGTATCTGTACGTTTGAATGGAGCAATTAATCAAGAGAATATAGCAATGCTAAACACTTAGGCATCCAATAAGAGAGATTAAAAAAAATGGTAAATCTGGTAAAACTGAAAGGAAAATAGAAAAAATTCAGAATTATAGTAGGAGATTTTAAAATTTTCGATATATGATAGAACAAGCTAACAGAATTTAATAGGGACACAAAAGACTTGAAAAACACTACTGACTTGACTTAATTCATATTTATAAAACATGTCGATCAATAATTTTTCAAATTCACATAGAATACTTAATAAGATAGGTCATAAAACAAATTTTATAAATGCAATACTAACCAAATCATATAAACTATACTGACTAGCAAGAGAGTAAATAAAAGTCAAAACAGAATGATAAATAAAAAATGCACCCTTTTAAAAACTAATTAACAGACATCTAAATATGGATCAAAAAATCAAAAGTAAAATTAGAAAGCATTTTGAACAAAATGCCATAAAGTAACAAAATATATAGAAGTCTGAGGAATACAAATAAGACAGTGCTTAGATAAATATTTATAGCAATAAATGTCTATATTAGAAAAGTCTCAAATCAATGACATCGAATTCCATCTTAAGAAACTAGAAAAAAGAACAAGACCAAATTAAACGGAAAAATAATAAAAGAAATTAAATAAATGAGACAAAAATAGGAAAACTATAGAAAAAATCTCACTGAAACCAAAAACTGATACTTTGAGAAGATCAATGAAATTGATAAATCACTATCCAGAGTGATTGAAAGAAATAGACACAAGTGGCCTGTATGAAGAATAAGAGAAGTAATCAACTAAAAATTTTACAGGGCAAAATGACAATAAACTAATAAGGAAATAAAAATATAAACAATATGACATAAATTAGACAGCTTAGATGACATGGATAAATAATGGAAAGGCATAAACTACCAAAGCTCACAGAAAAAATAAATATATAACCTGAATAATCCTGAATTTATTAGTAAAATTACATTTTTAGTTAAATAACTTTTAAGAAAAATCTTCAGATAACTTCACTACTGAATAATACTACAAATTTTGGGGAAAATATAATATCAATATTTCACAAACTTTTCCAGAAAATTGAAGGGGAAAAATACTTCTTATCTATAAGGTGAGCACTAAAACACTCCACATAAACTATGGAGTAATAGCCTTGATGAACATAAATGCAAAACTCAACAAAAGTTTAGCAAATAGAATCCAAAAAATACTTGAATAGAATAATATATCATGACCAATTGAAATTCATTCCAAGAATTCAAGGTTGGCTTAAGATTAAAAATAAATCAATGATATTCAGTATATAAACAAGATAAAACCAATTACACATGATCACCTCAATAAAAACAGATGAATCTTTTGACAAAAGTTAACAGTGATTCATGATGAAAACTTTTAGTGTGTGTGTATATGTGTATATATATGAATGAAATGTTAGCAGTAATGTGGAGCAATTGAATTCTCTTACACTGCTGTTTGGTTTAAAATATTTAAATCATCTTAAAAAATACTTTGGCAATTTCTCAAAAACATAAACTTACACCCACCATACCATCCCACCATTCTAATCCTAGATATTTATCTAATTGAAATGAAAACATATATTCTTATGAAAACATGTACTCAAATGTTCATATCAATTTTATTTTTAATAAACATTCCTTGAGAGTAAATGAATAAATAAATTGTGCTATATCCATATAATGAAATACTACTCAGCAATAAAGAGAAATAAACTGCTGATACATGCAACAGCATGGATGCTGAATTGAAGAAGGCCAAAAAGACTTCTAGTATATAATTCAATTTATAAAAAATTCTGGAAAATGCAAACAATTCTGTAGTGACAGAATTCAGGTTGTTGCTAATGGACAGGGGTGATTGGGAAGTTGATGAAGGGATGTATTACAAAGGAGCATAAGAAATCTTTTGTGAGTGTTAGTCATTATTTTGAATTTGTGGAGGTTTTATAGGTATATATATAAACCAAACTCATGAAACTGTATACTCTATAGCTCAATAAAATGAAAAAAAAATACTTTTTTTTTTTTTTTAAGAGGGAGGCAGGGAAGGGACAGAGGGAGAGGAAGAGAGAGGAAAAAAATACCTTTTGACTGAAAAAAACCTTACTTTGCTTGCCTATTTTCTTGATTTAACCTTTACTAAGAGAGAATTGTCGTTCCCAAATAACTTGCAACCTAGCAAATAAAATAGAAATGTAAAAAGTTCAATATACTAAATTACATACAACACGATATATTACAAGAGTTGTTGTAAAAATAAATGCTTAATTCAAAATACTCGTTAAAAGTGGTTTTTTGTTTGTTTGTTTGTTTTGACTCTTAACTTTTCTTGTAGAAACCTTACCAGGACAAGTTTAAATATTTCATTTAATAAACAATTTGTACCCAAAAGGTTGAAATTCTTATACATCAAAAGTATATAAAAAATTAAAAAATAAAAATAAATGGCTAATAGGGAGAAGGTAAATAGCTCAGCATAGCTGACATAGAGAGGAAAAGAAGACAGAAAAATATAAGCCTGAATAGACAAATATGAAACCAATCATGAGGGGTTTTTTATACAAAGAAAGCCTATAGATACTAAGTCATACAGGGTGTTTTTATAGGAGAGCAACATGAGGGTGTATTTTGACACACATAGAGATTTTAACTGTGGTTGAGAAACTTTTGGTTTCAAGTGATAGAAAATCCAATTCAAATTGCTTTGGTAAATAAGTAAAAAATCAAATACATATTTTGGTTCACACGATTAAAACTTAACTGTTCAGCTAAATTACAGCTTGATCCAGAGACTAAACTGAATTTCTGGATAGGGTTTTTCTTCATCTTTTTGCTCTTTTCTCTTCCAAGCTGAGTTTCTTCTCAGTCCCCAAATAGTACTAAGATATCTACCAGCAGTTCCCATTCTATAAATTCCAAGATATAAACCCAGTGGGAAAAAGTCCATGCTTCCTTTCCAACATTCTGTCAAACACGTATTTGATTCCCAGTAGATTTAATTGGGTCAAAAGTCCATGGATTAATTATTTAGGTCTAAGAGTGAGGAATGTTCAGATTGTCTGATTTGCAAACAAGTCATACACTCATTCTTGTTATCATGGGGTTGGGAAAAGAAGTGGTTGCACAAAGAGAAATTTGATAATCTTAGCAGGAAGAGCGAAATCAGATGTCAGTGTCAAAAAAAGATACCACAGGGAAAAATAAAAGCTTTTTATAAAGAAAAAAGTGTGTCATGAGTGCATGCATAAAGATATTTGTAGATTCAGAGGTGATTAACTGTGGGATTTCCTTTTGTCAGTTTCTCTAGGAAGTAAAGATGACAAATATTATCTCAAAAAATATTTATTGAGTGCCCATTGAGAGTTAATCATTTTGCTAGGCACTGAAGATATTGAATCAAGCAAGATGTGGTTACTGTCCTCAGTAAATTTATAGCTTAGTGTAGGAAATAAGCAATTTTGTTAAATGCTACAAATTTGCAAGGAGTCATGGGAGCCCAAAGAGGGGCTTCAAGATCATATCAGAAGTTTGCATTGATGTCGCTTGAACTAAATTTGAAAAGGCAGGAGTTAACTAAATGAAACAATATTACAGGACTGGGGTTAATAAGACTATTAGAACAGAGAGATCAATGGAAAGAGGGACCCAGAAATGGAAAAGGCTTGGTGCATTAAGGACACTTAGAGAACACTGGAGTGTGGAAACGTGAGAGTAAATAAAGTTCTTAGCTGGACAGTGAGCTTATCAACAAGGGTTTTGCATACTTAGCTAAGAAGTTTGCATTACTTTAATGCTGCATTTATCACTTAGAACCTGGAAACTAAAGAATGATGACAAGCTCTAGGTATTTCCTTAAAAGTAATGTGTCTCCCTGTCTTTGTGTCCAGGTTCCTGGTAGTCATCTTTTACTAAAGTTATGTACTTTGAAAACTTCACCTATGGAAAGCTCTTGCCTAGGGGGTTGAGTTCTTGCCCTTACATCTCCATTGACTGGAGTCTTAGTCCTAAAGGATGACAGAGTATGATTCAGGAGAAGGCACCAAGTTTCCACTTTTATAATTAGGATTTCTTTGAATACCTTTGTGCAAGTTGCAAAGGACTAAAGTTTGCAACTAAAGTTGCAAGTTTCTAAGTTGCAAAGGACTAAAATTCTAATGGAGACCAATTTTTCAATAAGTGTAAAGAAAGAGTTAATTGGGAGAATTTGAGAAGTGTTATAAAGATTGTGGAAGGGATTTAGGGGATTTTCTTTTTTCTTTTTAAGATTTTATTTATTTATTTGACAGAGAGAGACACAGCGTGAGAAAGAACACAAGCAGGGGGAGAGGGAGAAGCAGGCTTCCCGCCAAGCAGGGAGCCTGATGCGGGGTTCAATGCAGGGCTCCATGTGGGGCTCAATGAGGGGCTTGATCCCGGGACCCTGGGATCATGACCTGAGCCGAAGGTAGACACTTAATCACTGAGCCACCCAGGTGCCTCAAGGAAATTTTCTTTTTAAGAATACAGAAGACCTAGGCATTCATACAAATAAAGTGATAGGCATTATGGAAGAGAAAATTTTTTTAAATATATGAAAGAGTTTAGACAATTGAAGGATCAAAATTCTCCCTCAGTGTAAAGATAAAAAGAAATAGATGATATTGCAGAGAAATTTCAGGGTGGAATGACAGGAAGTTGCAGTGACTAATTTTGAGTGTCTTTGATTTTATTAGTTAAGTAATAGGCAAGTTCTCTCAGCTCTATGTTGTATAGCTGAAATGTTCTTAATCTACTGAAATGTTCTTAAAAAGCTAAGAATACGAACTTAAGCACATAATTACATTAATGGGGAAAATGTTCTGCATTTTGGTTAACAAAATCTCCTGTACTAATCTGCGTTAACAACAATCTTTCTGAAAAAATCGGTGTTCTGTTTGACTGCAAGATCGATATGAGTCAAAAAGATGAGGTATTTTTTCCTTACAGCCATAGTACTACACTCTTCATGAAAGGTTTGAAAAATACATCAAAAATATAAAGAAGATAACAAAAATATTACATGATTCCATCAACCTGAGATGATGACTAAAAAGAATGCAGAGTGGGTAAGGCCACAGATTATTTTGCAAAACCTGCCAAACTAACAGTCTGTACAGATTTTCTCTAATAATTGGGACAAGTCCTTCAAGTGGTCAAAACTTCGGTGCATCTGTAATCTGTCAAATAAAGGATAAACAGATCAATAGATTCTTTTTAATAAACATAAATGTGTGGTAGAATCTGTTATTTCAAAATACCTTTGTACTTGGAAATCATCTTCTCTTTGGGAAAAAAAAAAAGGCAGAAATTAGATTGAAAATATGCCTTAATATCCTTTAACAGACTTCACAGATCTTTAAATTTAAATTTCAGTGTCATAGTGAGATACTCAACATCATTTGTTTACTATAATTATTAAAAACCTTACAAAACGTAAAAAAAAATGTAGAATATCTTTCTAGTCTTTTCCTTAATGAGCACAATAATGCAGAGACATAGAAAATCTAATTCTAACCTGAATTGAACTTCTAATTATTAAACTATATTGGACACTAAATCATTCAGATGACTCTGCAATCATTTTCTTCATTGCATTTGGGTCTTTTCTAAGAATATTAGATGGATATCTGCTTATCCCATAATCCAAAATTAGATACTTAAGGGCATCTACCTCAAAATAACACTGTACCTCAAAGAAAAATCCAGCCCTACAACTCTTACTAGACGAAAAGTTGCTACAGTTTTTAAGTGAATACACTTCATTTATGATAGTCAAGATTGAAAGAAAAATGTTAGAGCTCAGTATCATCCAGGATATCTATATTTATGTTGTTATGTGTGCATATATTTGCATAAAGATCTTACATGTTTTACATTTTTATAATTATAGTTCTATTGTTTATTCATTTGTTTAAGGTGTTTAAAAAAAACTATAAAATGTTCACATACAAAATGTATAGAACATGTATGTACAATTTTAAAGCAATAATTTAAAAATTGAATATGTGGTTGATACAAACCAGCTGTAAATAAAACATTGCCAGTTTCGGGACGCCTGGGTGGCTCAGTCGGTTAAGCGGCTACCTTCAGGTCAGGTCATGATCCCAGGGTCCTGGGATCGAGTCCCGCATCGGACTCTTTGCTCAGGGAGGAGCCTGCCTCTCTCTCCGCCTCTGCCTGCTTGTGCGCCCTCTCTCTCTCTCTCTCTCTGATAAATAAATAAAATCTTAAACAAAACAAAACATTGCCAGTTTTTCTGAAGCCCCTCTCTGCTTCTCACTAATCATACCTCCTCTGTCACCCAAAGATAACCACGTTGTGGATTATTTCCTTGCTTTTCTTTATAGTTTTATCACAAAAAAATTATACCCCAAAACAACATATTTTTAAAGTTCTTCATTTTAAATACATGATAATCCCTAGTAGAATTTTTAAGTGATTTAAAATCTATACAACAGTTTTGAAAGAACTAACTTCTTTTCATTACTGAATTTCCTTTTTATGAACATAGTTTAGGTTTCCTTCAATGCTTTTCTATAAATATTTATATAATTAAATGAAAAATTGTGTCATATTTTCTTACATTCTCTTGCAACAGATAGGATACAGTATACAGTATTTTTTAAGGAATATATGCATTTTATCTCTAAATTTTTATTCACATAAGATCATAACATCTTATTATCCCTTTAATATTAGGATAACCTTTAATAATGACCCTTACATTCTTTATATTGTTATTTTTTTAAGTAATCAGTCTCACAAGATGTTTACCCCCTTTTTTTTTTCTTTTGGTCTTCAAAGACAAAATATTTCATTCTGCTAATCCTCTTTATTCTGTCTTCTAATTCATTAACTTCTATTCTCATGATCATATTTTCTATTTACTTGGCACTGATTTTATTGTTCTTTTTCTACTTTTGTGAGGTAAATATTTATTGATTTTTACCTCTCTTGTTTCCTGATATGCACATTGAAGGATGTAATTTTTTCTATACCTCGCCTGAATGTCACAATTGTGATATGTAATATTTTTGGTATCATTATTTCAAAATTTTTCTGGTGTCAGTGTTAAATTTTTTCTTTGTCCTATAAGTTATTTTGAATATATGGATATTTTACAATATGTTTTTCTTACTTTTTCTAGAATAACTGAATTTTGGCCAGAGAACATAATATTTATGGTCAATTCTTTTTTTTTTTTTTAAGTTTTGGTACATTCTTCTACAGTGGGTACCATATTTTGTATGTTTACTAGAATAAATTTACTCGAGTTTTTAAAAATATTTATTGTATTTTTGCAGTTTTTTCAAATAGTTACTAATAGAAGTATTTTTTAAAATTTATACTCATGTTTTGTCTATTTGTCCTTATAGTTTTGTGCATTTTTGTTGTATAAAAATGAGACAAGACCAGCACGTGCATACTCATTTAAAATTGCTGAGTCTTCCTGGCAAATTGAAAACATTTACTATTCTGAAGAATCTTCTTATCTTGAATAAGTATATTCCCTAAAGTCATTTTTTTCTGAAATACAACTACATTCTTTTTATTTAGATTTTTTTATATAAAGTTTTCCATTTTTTAAAATTTCATACTATTTCATATGTATTTTTAGATATGTTTCTTAAAAGTAACAAAATAGTATATATCTGGAATTTGCTCTTTTTAAAAACAGTCTTGCAATCTTTATCTTTTAGGTAGAGTATTTAGTCAATTTATATTTATTATTACTGATTTATTGAACTTAAAACTTCTATAATGCACATGGCTTCTGCTTGCTCTGCCTGTTCTGTTTCTTCTCTCTCACATCTCTTTTATTAAAATTACTGAATATTCTATATATTCTACCATTAACTCAGAAGTTATTTACTCTCTTAATATTTTTAGTTTATACTAATATTACTATATGTATCCTCAAGTAATAAAATCTAGCATTAGTTGACACCTTTTTCCTCTTAACAAATTATATAATAAACCAATATTTTAACTATTTTTATTCCCTATAATATATATGCTGTACTTTTTGGTGTGATTTAATACTAATATATCTCAAGTGTATTTGACATTTTTTATTTAATGAAGTTATCTCTTCATTATATTTATCCACATTGTTATTACAACAATTAATCTTCATTCATTTCAACATTTTCAAACTTCCGTCTTGACTTATTTTTTTTCTGCTAGAAGAATGCTCTTAATTTTCTTCTAGTTTTTCCTGTAGTGCATATCTGTCAGTGATAAGTGGTTTTTAAAATGTCCTTAAAATATTTTTTTATTTTCTTTTTCCTTTTTTCTTTTTTCAAGTTTTTATTTAAATTCTACTTAGTTACTATACAGCACGATATTAGTTCCAGTAGAATTTAGTGATTCATTACTTAATAGAATATCCAATGCTCATCACAAGTGCCCTCCTTAATACCCATCACCTATTGAACCCATCCTCCTGACTATCTCCCATCTAGTAACCCTCAATTTGTTCTCTATAGTTAAGAGTCTATTTTGTGCTTTGCTTCTCTCTCTATTTTTTTCCCTATGTTCATCTGTTTTGTTTCTTAAATTCCACATTTGAGTGAAATCATATGGTATTTGTCTTTCTCTGACTTATTTCACTTAGCATAATACACTCTGGTCCCATCCACATTGTTGCAAATGGCAGGATTTCATTCTTTTTTTTATGGCTGAACAATAGTCCATTCCTTCTTCATTCATTCATTTGTAGATGGGCATCTGGGCTCTTTCTATAATTTGGTTATTGTTGATAATGCTGCTATAAACATTGGGGTGCACGTGTCCCTTCAAATCAGTATTTTTGTGTCTTTTGGCTAAATACCTAGTAGTGAAATTGCTAAATCATGGTTATATTTTTAACATTTTGAGGAACCTCCATACAATTTTCCAGAGCAGATGCACCAGTTTGCATTCCTACCAACAGTGTGAGCGAGTGCCCTTTTCTCCACATCCTTGCCAACATCTGCGGTTTACTGTGTTGTTAATTTTAGCCTTCTGACAGGTCTGAGGTTGTATCTCATTGTAGTTTTGATTTGTATTTCCCTGTTGATGAGTGATGCTGAGCATATTTTCATGTGTCTGTTAGCCATCTAGATGTCGTCTTTGGAAAAAATGTCTATTCATGTCTTCTGCCCATATTTTAACTGGATTATTCATTTTTAGGGTGTTGAGTTTTACAAATTCTCTATATGTTTTATATACTAGCCCTTTACCAGATATGTCATTTGCAAATATCATCTCTCATTTTGAAGGTTGCTTTTTAGTTTTTTTGATTGTTTCCTTCACTGTGAAGAAGATTTTTATCTTGATGAAATCCCAATAGTTCATTTTTGCTTTTGTTTCCTTTGCCTCAGGGATGTATGTAGTAAGAAATTCCTACAGCTGATCTCCAAGAGGTTCCTGCCTGTGTTTTCCTCTAGGATTTTGATGGTTTCCTGTCTCATATTTAGGTCTTTCATCCATTTTTTGAGTTTATTTTTGTGTATGCTGTAAGAAAGTGGTTGAGTTTTAGACTCTTTTTTTTTTCATTTTTTTTTTTTTTTCTGGACAGTGTTTTTTCCATTAGAGAGTCTTAACTGCTTTGTGCTGCTTAAAATGTTTTTAATTTCTTGTATTCTTGAAAAATATTTTCATGTGGCCTACATATAGGTTATGTCTTACCTAATTTCATAAATACATAGGTATCCATTGTCTTCTTGATTTCAATGTTTATGCTGAGAAATTAGTTCTCAGTTAAAAATTTCTAATCTTTTGAATCTAATTTATCTTTATTTCCTCTGGGTACATTTAAGTTTACTTATTTGTCTTTGTGTTTTAATAGTTTTATTTGGATGTCCTTGTGTTTGGACTTCTATTTATTTTTCTTGGGGCATCAGAAATCTGTAAACTTAAGGATTCATATTTCATCAGTGCTGGAAAATTCTCAACTATCACCTCTTCATATGTTGTTTTTGTCCCATTTTATAATTTTGTTATGCTACTCCAATTATAGTCAATTCCTATTATTTGTGGATTCTGTATTTTTTAATTTGCCTACTCACTAAAGCTTATTTGTAATAAGCTATGAACTGAATGTTTATGTTTCCTCCAAATCCATCATTTGAAACCTAATGCCCAGTGAGATGGTTTGGGGGTAGGGTCTTTGGGAGGTGAATGTAATTAGTGCCCTTATAAAAGAAACACCAGGAGCATCTGGTTGGCTCAGTGGGTTAAGTGTCTGCCTTCTGCTCAGGTCATGATCTCAGGGTCCTGGGGTAGAGTCCTGCATCAGGCTCCCCGCTCGACAGGAAGTCTTCTTCTTCTCCCTCTGACTCTCCTCTCCACGTGTGCTGTCTGTCTGTATCTCTCTCTCTCTCTCTCTGTCTCAAATACATAAATAAAATATTTTTAAAAATAAAATAATAAAATAAATAAAATAAAAATAAAAGAAGCCCAGAGTACAACCTCACCCTGACCATTATGTGAGGAATCAGCAAGAAGACAGCTATGTATGAACAAGGCAATGTTTCTTACCTGACACTGAATCTACTATTACCTTGATCTTGCACTTTCCAGCCTCCAGAACTATGAGAAATAAATTTCTGTTGTTGTTAAAGTCACTGAGTCTATGGTGTTTCTATGATAGCAGACAGAATAGACTAAGACATAAACCCAAAATCAATATTCATGGTGCTTTCATAGCTATTTGCTGACATGCACAAAGGAGTAAAATACTTGAGTCTCTGATGTTCATGTTCCCATATGAGTTGAACAAGGTGAACCCTGCCTTCTTGATTCTGTTCTTAGCATATATGTAAATAAGTGTCATTTCCATGGTCTATTTAAGTGATATGCTTTACATATGCTTTTGCTTTTCATTGGTGATTTCATTATTTAAAAGGGCCCCTTAGCATAGTGGCAAAGTGTTGCTTAGTGTTACTAAGCCTATGAAGGCTGTGATATGCCTTTTAGAGAAAATATGTGTGTTCAATAAGCTTTATGCAAGCATGAGTTATAATGCTGTTGGCTATGAGTTCAATGTTAATGAATCTACAATATATATTAAAGTATCTTTAAACAGAAACACACATAAAACAAGGTTATACATTGATCAGTTGATGAAAATATTTATGATCAGAGGCTCAAAAGAACTTAATCCCTGTATTTCCCATTGGAAAATAAATGATTCTGTATTCACTAATTCAGTTTTGCAAAAAGTTTATAGAAGAAAATTACTGTGAATAATGGGAATCAACTACTATAGCTTTAAAAGTATCTTCTATGTCACATAGTCTATATTTTTCTTTCTTTTCTCTCTGTTTTCTTCTGGATGTTTTCTTCTGATTTATATTTCAGTTTTAATTTGTTGTTGAATTTCTAATTCAGTCATCTTACTTTTTGGTCCCAGAACATCTATCCTACTCTGTTTCCTTTTATATATTTTCAATTTCCTCAGAAAATCCATGTATTGTATGGAGCGCTGGCTGTGGTACATAAACAATGAATCTTGGAACACTGAAAAAACAAAATTAAATTTAAAAAAAAAGGAAAGAAAATTCTCAACTCTGTCCTTTTAAAATTATGTTAAATTTAATTTGTTTCAAACTGTTTGATAATTCCAAATAACAGTAGCTGTTGTGGATCTGTTTCTATTGGCTATTGTTTCAACTGGTCTCATTCATTTGTATTATCTCACAGAATACTTGGTTATTTTATATTTCTATTATTATTGTTTGCAGGACACTACTTGAAAATTATAAAACTATTGCAAGACCTAGGATGATATTATCTCATTTCAGAGAGAATTTTTAATTTACTTTTCATAGGCTCCTGGAAAAATAGCAATAACTTATTATCAGTTCAAGTTCAAGCATTGAAATTATTCACATTTGGTCTGTAGTTCTTGTGGAGACTGGATTATTTAAGGTGCACTGTTGTATCTATTGTGTACCTCTTTGGAGTCCATGGTAGGTACCAGTATTTAGCATGTACCCTCCTAGCCTAGGAGACTGACAAAAGTACTATGCAGCCTTTTAGACTCTCAACCACCAATTGCAACATCAGCAGTCACCCCTAGGTGAAAAGTGGCTCCAGTTATTACACTTATCTCTCTGAATTTCCATCTTACTTCAAATATTGGCCTTAAAGAATACTTTTTAAATATATACATATATCAGGGTGACAAAGTTAGTATGATTTACCTAATTAGTTATTATTGAAAGCCTCTTGAATTTTGAAATTATTTATTACTTCTAGATGCTCTAGTTATTTATTAAATTTACTAAACTTAATATTTATATTACCTTGACCTTCACTGTTTGGAATTCTTTTTCAAACTAAAATATTTATCCTAAATTCTCTGTCTAATAATTCCAATACTTGAAGTCTTTGTGAATCTCAGCCTATTGCTATTTCTAATGACTCTTGCTTATGCTGGCTTATTAAATTTTGGATTTAGTAATTTATACTATAAACATGTTTCTTTGAAAAATATTCAGGGAAGTCCTATTATATTTGTGTTTAAATTGTAGTACAGGTCAGATATTTTTATTTCATCTAGCACTTTTCTTTTTTGAAATAGCAATATAATGAAAAATGCTTATATTTAAATATTTGTCTACAGATTTAATAATTTTCTTAGGATAAAATCCTATGCTTGGGATTACTAGGTCAAAGTGCTGAATATTATATTTTAATATGTATTACCAAATTTATTTCATAAAGGTCACTGTAATTTATATTGCAGCAATATTTGAACTCCATATTTTAAGATAAATATTGGCAAAATTACTTATTCTGAAAAGGGTAGCTAAGATGATAACAGGACTGAGACCCAAGCTCCATGTAAAAAGATAAAAGAATATACATGCATACACACACACACACACACACACACACACACACACACACACACACACATACAGTTTCACCTGCTAACTTTGTCAAACATAAGTCCATACAATAAACATGCTAAGTATATATTAGGTTCCCTCTCCATGTATCGATTAATCCACTTGCTTCTTCACTCAACATTTTCTGAGTGACTATTACACGTCAGGCAGTGAATTAGACAGGCGGGATTAAACTACAAGCAATTATGAAACTTAAAGTTTATTGGAGGAGATACTTAATAAACAAGTTAAAACCAAAATATATAAACTGTAAAAAAAAAAAAGCAACACTAATGAAGGGACTTTGTTAGCTTCCTTATCTAAAATAATTAGCAAAAGTCTCCGTATTAAGTATCATTTAAGGTGTGTGAAGATAATATCTTATGTGTAGAAATCAGCCCCTAGAAAGAGTAGAATGGTCTTGAAGAAAGATGCCTGTACAGTGGATGACTCAGTGAGAGAGTAACTATGAGGTACAACTGTGAAGAGAAGCACTAGCTAGGTCAAGCAAAGTTCTGTAGATCAAGCAAGAAATTTGGATTCAATTCTCAGGGCACCAAAAACCTTCGAAGGGTTTTTCATCAAATTCCTCATGCAAGCTGACGTATTTTTAGTTTAGTCTACATTCTTTGAAAAGAATGGCTTGTGGGCCATCAAGAGTGGAAACAAGAAGACAGAGTAGGGAATTATTGCAGTAGTCTAATGGAGAGATGGTGATGTGTTGGAATGTGGAGTTTGTACTGATATTGAGAGAAATGGATGCATTCAAGATACACTTTAGCAGTAAAGTTAATAGGGCTAAATGGTAAACTGAATAAAAAGTGAGGAAAAAGGTAGAATCTAGAGTGACTTTTAGTTTTCAGGTTCAAGTAACTGGATACATAATGGCCAAATATTAATATATGGAAATAGAAAAAGAGGCACCTAGAATCTTATATTTCATACTGTTATGTTGTTTGTGCCTGTCTAACACAAACTCTAAGTTTCCCCCAGACAGGAACTTTCCATTATCCATTCTTGCATTCCTATTGCCTAGCATAATGACATTAATGTATCCAAGAAGCATTTGCTGAATGAATGGATGGATGAATGATTAAGGGAAAAAGACTGTCCTTTGTCTTTTCATACTGGACAACTAGAAATAATGGCTCATAATTACAGGCAGACAGATTTCAGTTCCATGTAAATATTGCCAGATAATTAGAACTCCACAAATGAAAGAGTCCCATTTCAGAATAGCATGTTCTCTGATAACTGGAAATATTTAAGCAGAGTTTTGTTGAAAATAAGACAGGTGTCTAATTTTGAAATAGAATTGGAAATTAACTCAGGCAGAAAATATTAATTCTTCTAGCCCTTCTACTAATCCCTCTTTAAGTTTAGAATACTTTTCATTGTCCATACCTCTGAACAATGACTTTTTATTTCCTGTTAATTGAGTTAGTGAACTTATGTTAAAAGAATGTCTTCAAATACTAGAGAGAAAATTAAAATAACTGCTTTCTCTTTTCAGATACATAAAATCTAGGACTTATACTTCCCAATGTTCAGCCAGGGTACCAAGATGTCTGACCCAACTGATCCTGACTAAAGGGAAAGCATAAAGTATCTACCTACTTCTCCTGATGAGATTCTCTTTCCATACTTTACCAGGTAATAAGAACACAGGAGGTTAAGGTGTTTTTGTTTTGTTTTGTTTGAAGATTTTATTTATTTGACAGAGAGTGGGGGGGTTACAAGCAGGGGGAGAGGGAGAAGCAGGCTTCCCGCCAAGCATGATCCCCCGGGGATCATGACCTAAGCCAAAGGCAGACACTTAACGAGTAAGCCACCCAGGTGTCCCTAAGGTGCTTTGTTTAAAAGAATATTGATAGAATTTTCGAGTTTTAGGAAATTTTTTTGAAAGCCTCTTTTTTATACTGGACCCAAGACTGCTTAAACCCCGTGGCAGAGAGAAGGCAAAGGGCCTTTAAAAAAAATCCAATTCTCCTGGAAAAAGTATTTTTTTCTCATGTATTCTTACTTATAACATTAGAGACCACCAGCTCTAAAAACAGACAGATGCTGGTAGTCATAATGATTCTGGTTGAATAAACATCACTCAGAATTTTGGGGGGGCTGTGTTGTAGGGGACAGTAGAATGAGTAGGGATCCCAGATTGCTACTAACTTCTTCACCTCAGGTAGTCTGAATTTACAGATTATATTACATTCGCCGGTAAATTTATTTTGAAGAAAGGGACCTACATCTAGAAAGCGTCTCAACACCAGTGGACAATTTCACTCATAAGACTTTGTGTATCAAAAAAAAAAAAAAAACAACAAAAAACAGACTTTGTATTTTGACTGTTCCATGGACATGTCTCACTATTCAATTTACCTAATTACTCAGACAGGGTAGCCCTTCTATATCAATACTACATTGATGCTTTGATTTGGATGCATCGAACCTAGAAAATTACATGCAGAAGATAAGTTAGAAATTCTTGTTGTTTTGCTCTTAGTAAATTGAATCAGGAATTTTTACAAACTCTGGATAAAAGAAGAAGCTCAAAAAATTCAACAATTAAAAGTCTGGCATACTAAGCTGAAACTCCTGTACATCAAGAGTGTGAAATAAATACTTATTAAAATGATATTTTTGCAGCTGTGTTACTTTCATTTTGTGAATTTGTATAGTTGATTTTTTTAGATCATCTATACTTTTAATTTTTTATCATGATCTAAGTTTTCCAGATGTTCTTTTATATAATAGGATTTTGTCTAGTTTTTAATCTATATTTCAATCATACAATATGAAAAGCATGCACAGACACAAGGAAAAATAATGAAAAGCTGCCCATTAACATCCTTTCATACCCAGTCAGCTACATACTACAGCATATTTATGGATAAGCTCTTAATAATTACTTTTGGAATTATTAAAAAAGGATTCTTTCTTTCCTTTGTTCTTATCTACTTATAATGCCTTTAAATTCTCTTCTAATTTCATTTTATTTCTGTGGTCCTATCCCCCACCTTTACTTCTCCTTTTCTCTATGCTGCATCTCTTTATTGCATCTTTCCATGGAACTGACAACACCCTACAGGAATGTTTAATGAGTGCTTTAAAAACAAAGTCCTTATAATGTATAAGCTATCCCCCCACACAGTTACCTTTGTAGAAGACTTCTTTCATCAATTATTATAAAAATAATACTTAGTGAAGATTAGGAACCTCTGAGAAAGACTCTTATTGAAATCACAGATGTCACATAATGCCTGGATCAAATGCTATTGCTTGAGAATTAGAACAACAATAACCATAACATCACCAAACGCTAAACATAGTTTGCAAGAGTAAATTAATTAATTAATTAATTTAATAAAAACATATTAAGCATACTTTTTATATTAGGTACACTTTCATATGGTGGTGACCAAGTCCCACTTATACAGACCTTATCATCTAATGATACAAGATAGGTAGACAATATGATTTCAGTTCAGGATAAATGCTATAAAGGAAATAAAGCAGATTCTTGGTAAGGAAGGTCACAGGAATTTGGAAACTAATAGAGTGACTTTGAAAATGTGGAAGTGAGAAAAAGAAGACAATAGTCACAATCACTGACAAGCATTTCTAGGAAGGAAGGCATACCAATCCACAAACTAATCTTGACCAGAGAATAGATTTACTTTTTGTATTGCACAAATACTTTCAAATACAACACTTTAGGCTTCCAGACCCATTTTCTAAAGGAAGTGATGGAAAGAGAATTTCATTAGGAGAAGTAACTTGCTGATTTATGCTTGGCTCTTTAGTTACAGACAGATGGGTCAGATTCTAAGGCTCTCAGACCAAAACATATATCCTAGAGTTTGTGGATCTGACAAGAAAAAGCAGTCATTTTAAACTTTCTCCGGTATTGGAAGACATTCTTTTAAATTAAGTTTACTAATTCAGATCTAATTAGTAAATTAGTAAACTAACATAAGTTTACTAATCAGGGGATTGGTCACATACTCTTTGTCATAATTTAAAGAAGACTACCGAGAATCAAGTCAATCTTTTAATTTTTTTTTTTTTTTTTTTTGTCAAATAGAAACAGTTTTACAAATCAGACTCATTTTGGCATCATTTTGCTGTAATTAGCCCAAACATGCCTACCTTTGGTTCAGATAACATTTTGCATTTTATTTTACTTTGCAATTTGCTTGCCAGTTTCAAATTCTTGTGAAATTCAAGTGATTTTTGTATTTGTACATTTGAACTTTTAAAAGACAATAAAGTTTAAGGAGACATTAATAACTTAAGAGGAGCCTATATGTTTTTGAGAAAAAGGAAGTGTTTATTAAGAGAATCTTGGTACTTGAAATTGGTTTATACATTTAGAAATTTATATTATTTTTCTCTTTTTAAAAAATACTTGATATTACTTATTTTATCTTTTAAGATGGCAAAGTTTTGGCTTTTTAAATAACATTTTCTCAAACACTTCATATGTGATGCCATCTACTCCACTGCTGCCAAAAATAACAAAACAAACATCACAAGTACATATCTAAAATCTTAAAGTCAGCTCTTTTAAGAATGATTTATTTATTCAACATGGCAAGAATCAAACTTCAGGAAATGTAGGAACATGGATTTATTCTTACATCAGCAAGTTAGAAATAATGGCAGTTATTCTCAATTCAGTCTCAGACCTTCATTCTAATAATCCATCCCAGTGTTCCTCCTAAGACTACTTCCTATCTCTGACAAAATTCACTCCACTAGATGAGCTGGATTAGAAAGAGTGATATTAGCCATAAATTCTGCCTCCCCAATTATTGTGCCTACTCATTTCTCAAGTACAGCTCTAGACTTAATACTAGTAAGAAGCATACCAGGCTTGCATTACTCATGTAGAAAGTAAAAAAGAAAAACAAGCCCATCAGGAATTCGGGATATCTGTGATTTATTCTAAACTCCACAACAGAATAATTTGCTGACCTTGTACATTTCAGTACTTTGGCGAGGTCTCTAGCTCTTCAGCTACAAAATAGGGGTCTGAACCAGGTCTCTTATACGTAAGAGGATTTTGAGTGTGTTATAAGCTGAATTGTGTTCCCCCCAAAATTCATACTCTGAAGCCCTAACCCCCAGAGTAGCTCAGAATGTGACTGTACTGGGAGACAAGACTTTTAAAGAGGTGACTAAGTTAAAGATAAAGTCATTAGGGTGGGCCTTAATCCAATCTCACTTGTGTCCTTATAAGAAGAGGGCATTTGGACACACAAAGAACATCCAAGTCTGCACATGCACAGGGAAAAGACCATGAGATGACACAGCAAGAAGGTGGTTATCTGTAAGCCAAGGAAAGGGTCTTCAAAGGAAACTAATCTTGTGAATACTTTGATCTTGAACATCAAGCCTACCAAGCTGTGAGAATCATATCTGTTGTTTAAGCCACCCAGTCTATGATATCTGTTATGGCAGCCCTAGCAAATCAGTATGAAGCAGAATCACAGACTAGTGTTCACAAAGCTATCCTAATCAAAAATAACCTCATAACCACTCTGCTGAAAAGCACTAACTGGCTGGACAATTCCTTCAGCACTACACATACTGCTTTGAAATAGTATTGCATTGCTGTTTAATTAATAATATTATTCATTTGAAATTCTCCCCAATGAGAGTGTCTTGCATAGTCTTCAGCAGTTGTATTTTTTAATTGATTGATCTTATCCTATCCCACCACTATTTCTTCTTACCCGTAAAATGAGTTCCTTAAAACAAAAGCCTTATGCACCACTTCATCAACCACAAATATTGCCTCATGTCTATGACAAGTGTAGCCCAAGAATAAACAAATGTCTATAAAGATAGATAAGAAAGACTTCAATTTGTTACTGGAAATGTCGAAAGCAGAGAGTCAAGCATAGAGCAAAGATATATGTATGTGCCAGACCACTTATTAAAAGCTTGCTTTTGGATTGACATTTGGGACATTTAACATCCTAACACACATTAACTCCAGTAACTCCTAATATTTTAGGAATTATTGTCAGAGATATTCCAGTGCCATAAAAATTCTCTTATTTTCTTTGCATGGGGTTCATGAAAGTTGTTATCCATGCACGTCCTTATAGCTAATCATCTTCCCAGAATCCCTCACTGGAGTACAGTCATTTAGCTGTCAGAACAGATCTGGTCTAAACTGTGGTATCTTCAGTGAGCGTTATTTATCACTAACAAAATACAGATTTTCATACTAATTTACAATGGGATATACCCATCCTTTCCCTTCATGGCTGTTCTTTCACTCACAGCTTATGAGTTGCGGCTTTAAGATGCAAATAAACTTTTTACTTTAATTCATTGGCATTCCAAAATAGTTTATAACAGTTCAAAAACACGTCAGCTGTTTCTTAATAGATTTTTTCTTAAAAAGCTTTCAGAAATATTTGACTCTATGCAAGCCTAACAATTTGTCATATATCAACAGATACAGAACCAACCAACAACACATCAATGCTGGGCAAATGACCCACAGAATTGCAGAAACTCAGTATTAATGTGGTATTAGAAAAGAATTTTCTATATTGACAAGATTTAATAAATTTTATTTTCTTATGTGCCCAATTATTAATTTTTATATTAACTTCTATTATTTTCTTGGAGATAAGTCTTATATAAAATTGTCACTATTATTATTATTAGATTATTGTTTGATTCAAAATAAAGCCCTTTTACTCAGCTTTTTGCATGGACCATGAACATCAACATCACCTGCAAACTAGAAACACAGAATCTCAGGCACTACTTCAGAGTAACTGAATGAAACTTTCCAGTTTTAACATTTTCTGTGCTTACTCTGCACTTTTGTGTCTGAAAAGCACTCAGTGAAAGGATTTAGTCTTTGTATTTAATAGTCCTATAATTTCCATTACAAATATCTTAATATTTAAATATAGAAAATGATTGGAACACTTTTTAGAAAAAATAATTTAAAAATTGATGCTAAAACAAAAAGGGAATATCCATCAGGGTTATATTCATTGTAAGCATATAATATTAAAAACAACTCTGTAATCTAATTTAAATGTATAATGCACATGCCATTACTATAATATATAAAACAAAGTTTCTTCAGTAAAATGAAGGAAAGCAGCAATTTTGTCTCTCTCTTTCTCTCATACTCATACAACAAAGGGAAATTTCTGATAAATATAGTAAATCTATATGAGGGTCTCATCCTCCCCTTTATATCATTTAACATCTATCCCTCTATGACATTAAAGCTTGATCTCTTTAAAAAAATGTTTTAAAGTTAAAAATGTTGTATTGCCTCTGTAGCTATATTTATCATAGTACTTTTTCTTTTCTCCTTTCAAAACTGACATATTATAAGTTAATATACTGAACATTTTTCAGCTTTGCAAGTATGAAGAAGGAGGTGAAAATGGGCTAGAGTTACTATTTATACTGAGAATAAATGAACACTTTTTTTTGTCTGCCATATTCCTGGAAAGTCAAACTATGCCTAGTCATAAAAATGGTTGCTTTTTACTTTAGGGTTCTTTTCTCTTTTTATAATGAAAAAATAATATCAGAATAGTTTATAGTTATACTCTCTCTCTCTCTCTATATATATATATATATAAACACACACACATATATACTCTCTCTATATATGTATATATACACGCTAAGTATACCTATTTATATACATACTAAATATATAGTATAAAAATCAATATGTATATGTACATATACAATAGATATCTATATACAGATCTATATATGTATATATACATGTATTATATAGACATGAATATATATATATTGTATAAATATGTACATATAGATACTATGTATATACTCAAGAAATTATCAGTAAACCGACTGTATTTAAAATTGAAACATCTAAAATGAAGCACTATGATATATCTGTAATCAATTTTAATACAAATGAAAAAAGGGCCAAGTTAAATGTACTAACATTATAATGCTTTGGCCACTTCCTTCTGCTTTATATGTATGTGGGTAGTTTCTGAAGCACTTACAACATGGCAAAGATATGGCATGTCATGTTGCCATCATGAACATTTGTGAAAGGAGAGAGCCAAGGTCAATCAAGCAAGAAAAAAAGTTTAACAGGCAAATCGAGCACAACTGTGATTCAGCAACCAATGTAAGTGGCTGATTATAGTTTGCCTGCCTACTTAAACTCACAGCTGTACTTAGAGGACAAGGATAGCGTGGAGAACCAGTTGTGAAAAGACCAGCAAATACACAGCTTTTGACACTGGGCTTTATTTTCTACTATGTTGGGTCTCCTTGTGGTTCCAGAAGGAAATGCCTCATCAAAGAATGTTAAAGTGATGTGAGCAACGTGGTAACACCCAAGACAACAGACCTTTAACCTATCATCATGGGCTGGATTTCTATCATAACAATCAAAAAAGCCGTTCCTATCTGAAACCTGTTCTTTTTTATTTATTTAACGTGCTATAAGTCTCAGGAAAATTCTTTATTGGAATTTTAAGTAATTTTGTTTTTAATTTAAGTTCTTTCTCCCCATAGATTATTTTGAATATACTTAGAATTGTATGCCTTTTTTGTACCTGGTGGGCATAGTTGTGTATGTTGTGGCTAGGGAGAGAGCAGGATTGGAGAGAAATGGGTTAGCTGATTTGACGATATAAATATAGAATATTAATACTGGCTAGAAGATTAAAGACTACGTTCCACCAGTCAAGGCAACAGTCTGAAATAGGTAAATAGCCCTCATGGATATATATGCCATAGTTAATTGTGATCCTGCAAAGTTAATCAAATTGTGACTCCCAACTAAAGAAGATAAAAGCTTATTTTTCCTAAGCACTTACTCATTATCATGCTATTTATTGAAAAAATAATGATTTTTTTTGTTTAATGAATTCATCTTACCAATATGCCACTGTTATCACTTCCTTTTGACAAATGGATAATTTACAGCTGAAAGCAATTAAATAAATTGTCCAAGGTATAACAGTTAAAAGTAGCAGATCAATAAGTTAAACCTAAACACTATCAAACACCAAAGCCCATGTGTTTTCCATTACGTCAAGCTGCTTCATCTGAGTATCAGCCATACTCACAAGAGACAGTGATACTTTGGAGGTGTAGTAGGTATCACTGGACTTTTAATTGACCAATCCATTTATTCTTAAATATTCAAGTGCCTCCTATGTGCCATAAGTGTTAGATGTCATGAATATGACAATACATGACAAATACCTTACCTTTAAGAAAATCATCATGTAGTAAATTTCCCCGCATGGATTACATGTTGTCATGTAAGTTGTCAATGCATAGGAATATTTTAGATGGGGGATTGTCACACTATAGCCCAAGGACCAAATCTAGCCTGCTGCTTGTTTTTTTTTAAATTAAGTTCTAAGAAATGTTTATCTATGGTTGCTTTTGTGTTACAACAGCAAAGCTGAGTAGTTACTAGAGACATTATGATAGACATAGCTCTGACCTCTTACAGAGAAACTTTACTAACCCCTTTCCTAGATCATGTTATAGCCTGAATTAGGCATGCATCTTCTAATTTCCCTTATCAACCCACATGATATATATCATCCTAGGACAAAACTTTCATATCTTATCTTTAAATACATGCCTTCTGAGGTAAATCTGCCCTCAGGAGCAATAGCTACATAAAGCTGGTTTCTCTGATGATATTAATTATAAAATACTCTTATAAAATATTAAGAAAATTTTTAAGTGTATAAACAAGTGTATTTTATATCCAAATATAATTACAATATTTTATGTATGGTTTATACATTTTTGTGTCTTTTGTTCTCTTACCATTACTGTATCATGAAGATTTCCCCAAAGAATTACACTTTTTTTATTATCATGCAATTCTGCCCTGAGTCATTAAACTTGTATATATGTATATATAAACTTATACATTATTATATCTACAATGATATATGATATATTTATCATTAAACTTAAATATACCATATATATCATTAAACTTACATACATATCATTAAACTAGATACATACGTATCTACACACACACAGAGAGAGAGAGAAAGGGAGAGAGGAGACAAAAAAGTCATAAAAAACCTTACTGACTTTGGCTTTGAATATTACTCATTTTTTATAAGTTCAAGTTCATATTAGATATATAAAGTCCAAAATAAAGAGAAGCAAACTCAATTTCCTACATGAGCACACAAGTAAAGATATTTAAATCAGGTTAGATATACAAGTACACAGAAGAGTCAAGTTTATGGCAAACAGAAAAGTACTAAAATATTGTTAAATATTGTTAAAGCCAACCAAAATGAATTTGTAAGTTGAATAAACTACAAGTTTGCAATTGCTGCAAGGAAAATATTGTTTTGTGTTCCTGTCTAAACTCTCTATCCACATGAACTACTATTTATCTCTCGTTTACTCTCTTCTCTCATCTGCCATTTAAGCCGCCACTTAACTACTGTAGTAGATTGGTAATTTTTCTTCTTCCCAACATAGACAATTCAAAGACTTCCTGATTAGGTTGACCTACATAAACTGTTTTTGGATGGCATCCAAGTAAAATATAAGCATGCCCAGTTAGTAGATCATATAGCTTCTTATATCACCTGAACTAATGTTTGAAATGTCAAAAGACAATGATGTAGGGATTTTAAAAACATTATGAAACCACTAATTCTCCGTTTTTGTCAATAGCGCCATTGGTCAGCAAATCATGTTTAAATTTTTGTATTATCACTAATCCAATGAATTTCTTTCTCTTCAACAGTCACACAAGTAACACATTACTTCAAAATACCTTTTGTTAGGACTCCTTTATGTTAGATCATATATAACAATATTCTCTGAATTATAATAATTACAATGTATATTTTTGCACTTCACAACCTTTTCATTTACATAAAATGAAATACACAAGTGAGGCTTTCTATCTCATTTTAGCTTTTAGAAACTTTGTCCAAATAAATCCTACCTGGAATAAAATTTGAGTTGTTGTTTCATAAATTTTGGTAAAAATTTTTTTTTCTAAACTTACAAGATGGATATCATATACCTCTATTTTAAAATTTGATTTTTCCTATTCATGTTATTTGACTCCGGTTTTGAGACAGTATACTCTATTATTTCATGAACTTTAAGATGTTGAAATTTATTCATAAATATTTACATTCAGAAAACAAATTTGTGTGGCTAATTAATATAAGCACTATTAGCTGTTAATAATTTTAGTAAGTAATTCTCAAAGATTTTTCACTTTTTGGCATCTGTCTTGTGGATCACTTTAGTATCTAACTAAACTCCTCACATACGCAAAATGTCCCCTATTTATTCCAACAATCAGAATTTTGCCCCTTCAGTTTACACTACTCAGAATAATTTAGCAAATGTAATAATAATCTAGTAAAACAATGATCTGAGCAGTGAGTATAGGAAAACTTGCAGTGTAAGTATACTATATTTGAAGAATCTTGCTATACAATAATGCATACTCATATGGTATCTTGTAGTTTGAACAAAGCACCATAAATTAAAAGACCACTGCTTTCAGTCTCAGATTCGTACTAAGAATTCTTTCATAAAATACAGAAATATAAAATACAGAAAAATATCTATTATATTAAATTTTAGTGTAACTCAGTTATCAAGCTTGACAAGAGACACACACATGTATAGGGCATGCTTAGGAAGTGCCAATGCACCATGGGAAACACTGCATCCTGATCTGAAGTATGAGATAGAAGAAGCAAAGAAAGTGTGTTTCAGAGGAAGCCTCTGTGACTTCATGTGGGGATTATATGCCATCCTTCCCAAGCAAAGCAAGAAATTCTGACAAACACTATTTTTACAATCTCTTTTTAACCACTACAGTGAAAAGAAAGTGGCTCTCAAACTTTCAAAGTCCCGGATTCAATTAAAAATAAAACAGAGCAATTCCCTAGAGCTAAGAAGTGTCCATTACTGAGCTAGCACATCAACAAAGAATGAAACTGCCCAAAGAATCAAAATTAGGATATGGGAACCCAGAGAGAAAAAAAGTTTAAAATTTCTATCACAAATAGGCTACTTGAGGAAACTAGTTATGTAGCCATTTGCTTGACTTACCAACCATTTCTAGAAGGAATGAGGAAAGGATACCAGACAATATTTAATATGGCTTTTCTTTCTAGTTCTTATTCTTTCATTTAACTTCCTGCCATAATTTTATTGTGTGCAAGGAGAGGAGCAAGATGGCAGAGGAGTAGGAGACTGAGATATCATCAGATCCCAGAAGTTCAGCTGGATAGTTGTCAAGCCATTCTGAACACCTACAAACTCAACAGGAGATCAAAGAGAAGAATAGCAATTCTAGGAACAGAAAATTGACCACTTTCCAGAAGGTAGGACGTGCTGAGAAGTGAATCCAAAGTGATGGGAAGAGAGACCACGGGGGGTGGGCCAGCTCCGGCAAGCCGCTGAGCAGCAGAGCACAAAATGAGGACTTTTAGAATGCTGCTCCACTGAGGGTGGAGCACTCCAGAGGCTAAGCGGGGGGGTGGAGCCCTCACTGAGACAGTATGGTCTCAGGACCCACAGGGATGAAAAAAGACTGGGGGTATATGAGGGTGGCAGAGTGCCCAGGTATCAGAGTGGGGAAGCCAATGGCAGAGACAGAGCTGAGAAGAGGGTTCTCAGCTCAGGATTACCTTACACCATGATCCGAGGCATAGTTGGGCCACTGTTCTTCGAACAGGGACCCCACAAGGGGCAGATCCAGAGAGACCCCTTCCTTCCTCCTTTGGGAGGAGTGGCACAGGAGCATGCTGCAGGAATTTGATGGGTTTGGAGACTCCAAACAGGGCCATGCACCAGAGACAGAAACGCTTGGTCATTCAGGCCGGCTGAGCTCGGAGTGCGGCCAGAGACCAGGAAGATCGGAGGGATTGACTGCTTTTCTCTGAGGGCGCACTGAGGAGTGGGGCCCTGAGATCTCGGCTCCTCCAGGCCAGAGATTGGGAGGCCGCCATCTTCATTCCCATCCTCCAAAGCTGTATGGAAAGCGTTCAGGGAACAAAAGCTATGAGAGCAAAACCTAGCAGAGTACATAATCTGGCCCCTTGCAAGGGTGGTGGAATTCCGCCTCAGGCAAAGACATTTGAGAATCACGGCAACAGGCCCCTCCCCCAGAAGATCAGCAAGAACATCCAGCCAAGACCAAGTTCACCAATCATTGAGAAGTGTGGAATTCCAGAATTAGGAAAAAGCAACACATAGAATTCATGGCTTTTTCCCCATGATCCTTTAGTCTTTCAAAGTTAAATTTTTAAATTTTATTTTTTCTTTTTCTATTTTTTTTATTTTTCCTCTTTCTTATTTTAACATTTTTTAACTTATATCCTATCAATACCTTTCTAAAAATCTTTTCTAATTTTCACTGTTATATTCTTATTTTAATCCCCTCATTATATTTAACCTTAGTTTTTCTATACATATAGGGTTTTTTTTCTTTAAAATCTTGGGATACAATTTCTTCTAATAGATCAAAATATACCCTAAATCTAGCACACAGCTTTGTTCTAGTCTCCAGCCTGATCACATTCTGTCCTCTACTTTTTTCTTTTTTGAATGAACTTCTTATCAATCCCTTTCTTAGAATCTTTTTTAATTTTCATCTTTACACTCATATTCCATCCCTTCATAGTGTTTACCCTTATTTATGTATATTTGTAAGTTTTTCTTTCTTTAAAATTTTTGGAGGTAATTTCTTCTAACAGACCAAATACACCCAAAATCAAGTGTGGGGCTCTGTTCTATTCACCATTCTAATATATATATATATTTTTTTTCTTCTTCTTCTTCCCCCACCCCCCCCTTTCTTCAACCCCTGGTTTCAGGTCTCTTCTGATTTGGTTAGCATATATTTTTCTGGGGTGGTTCCTACCTTTTTAGTATTTTGTTCTCTCATTCATCTACTCTTCTCTGGATAAAATGACAAGGCAGAAAAACTCACCACAAAACAAAAACAAAAACAAAAAAAAAACAAAAAAACAAACAAAAAAAAGAGGCAGTACAAATGGCTAGGGACCTAATCAATATGGACATTAGTAATATATCAGAACTAGAGATCAAAATGACAATTATCAAGTTGCTAGTTAGGCTTGAAAAAAGCATGGAAGATATTAGAGAATCCCTTTCTGGAGAAATAAAGGAACTAAAATCTAACCAAGTTAAAATAAAAAAAAAGCTGTTAATGAGGTGCAATCAAAAATGGAGGCTCTTACTGCTAGAATAAATGAGGCAGAAGAGAGAATTAGTGATATAGAAGATCAAATGATGGAGAATAAAGAAGCTGAGCAAAAGAGAGACAAACAGCCACTGGGCCATGAGGGGAAAATTCCAAAGATAAGTGATACCATAAGACGCAACAATATTAGAATAATTGGGATCCCAGAAGAAAAAGAAAGAGAGAGAGGTGCAGAAGGTATACTGAAGCAAATTACTGTAGAGAATTTCCCTAATTTGGCGAAGGGAACAAGCATCAAAATCCAGGAGGCACAAGAATCCCCCTCAAAATCAATAAAAATAGGTCCACACCTCATCATGTAATAGTAAAACTTACAAGTCTTAGTGACAAAGAGAAAATCCTGAAAGCAGCTCAGGACAAGAAGTCTGTAACATAGAAAGGTAGAAATATTAGAATGGCAGCAGATCTATCCACAGAGACCTGGCGGGCCAGAAAGGAATGGCATGATATATTCAGAGCACTAAATGAGAAAAATATGCAGCCAAGAATACTATATCCAGGTAAGCTGTCATTGAAAATAGAAAGAGAGGTAAAAAGCTTCCAGGAAAACAAAAACTAAAAGAATTTGCAAACACCAAACCATCCCTACAGGAAATACTAAGGGGTCCTCTAAGCAAAGAGAGCCTAAAAGTAACATAGACCAGAAAGGAACAGAGACAATATACAGTAACAGTCACCCTACAGGCAATACAATGGCACTAAATTCCTATCGTTCAATAGTTACCCTGAATGTAAATGGGCTAAATGCCCCAATCAAAACACAGGGTATCAGAATGGATAAAAAAAACAAGACCCATCAATATGCTGTCCACAAGAAACTCATTTTAGACCCAAAGAAACCTCCAGATTTAAAGCAAGGGGGTGTAAAACAATTTACCATGCTAATGGACATCAAAAGAAAGCTGGGGTGGCAATCCTTATATCAGATAAATTAGATTTTAAGCCAAAGACCATAATAAGAGATGAGGAAGGATACTATATCATACTTAAAGGGACTGTCCAACAAGAAGTTCAAACAACTGTAAATATCTATGCCCCTAACATGGGAGCAGCCAATTATATAAACCAATTAATAACAAAATCAAAGAAACACATCAACAATAATACAATAATAGTAGGGGACTCTAATACCCCACTTACTGAAATGGACAGATCATCTAAGCAAAAGATCAACAAGGAAGTAAAGGCTTGAAATGACACACTAAACCAGATGGACATCACAGATACATTCAGAACATCCCATCCCAAAGCAACAGAATACACATGGAACGTTCTCCAGAAAAAATCACATCCTGGGTCACAAATCAGGTCTCAACTGATACTAAAAGATTAGAATCATTCCCTGCATAATTTCAGACCACAATGCCATGAAACTAGAACTCAATCACAAGAGGAAAGTTCAAAAGAACTCAAATACATGGAGGCTAAAGAGCATCCTACTAAAGAATGAATGGGTTAACCAGGAATTAAAGAAGAATTTAAAAAATTCATGGAAACAAATGAAAATGAAAACACAACTGTTCAAAATCTTTGGGACACAGCAAAGGTGGTCCTGAGAGGAAAGTATATAGCAATACAAGCCTTTCTCAAGAAACAAGAAAGATCTCAAATACACAACCTGAGCGTACACCTAAAGGAGTTGGAGAACGAACAGCAAAGAAAGCCTAAACCCAGCAGGAGAAGAGAAATAATAAAGATAACAGCAGAAATCAATGAAATAAAAATCAAAAGAACAGTAGAACAAATCAACGAAACCAGGAGCTGGTTCTTTGAAAGAATTAATAAGATTGATAAACCCCTGGCCAGACTTATCAAAAAGAAACAAGAAAGGACCCAAATTAATAAAATCATGAATGAAAGAGGAGAAATCAAACCAACACCAAAGAAATACAAACAATTATAAGAACATATTATGAGGGGTGCCTGGGTGGCTCAGTGGGTTAAAGCCTCTGCCTTCAGCTCAGGTTATGATCTCAGGGTCCTAGGATCGAGCCCCGCAGTGGGCTCTCTGCTCAGCAGGGAGCCTGCTTCCCTCTCTTTCTCTCCTGCCTCTCTGCCTACTTGTGATCTCTCTCTCTGTCAAATAAACAAATAAAATCCTTAAAAAAAGAAAAAGAAGAACATATTATGAGCAACTATACAACAGCAAAATAGACAATCTGGAAGAAATGGATGCATTCCTAGAGACACATAAACTATCAAAACTGAACCAGGAAGAAATAGAAAACCTGAACAGACCCATAACCAGTAAGGAGATTGAAGCAGTAATCAAAAATCTCCCAAAAAACAAGAGCCCAGGGCCAGACAGCTTCCCAGGGGAATTCTACCAAACATTTAAAGAAGAATTAATACCTATTCTCCAAAACTGTTCCAAAAAATAGAAATGGAGGGGAAACTTCCAAACTCATTTTATGAGGCCAGCATTGCTTTGATCCCAAAACCAGACAAAGACCCCATCAAAAAGGAGAATTATAGATCAATATCCTTGATGAACATGGATGCAAAAATTCTCACCAAAATACTAGCCAATAGGATCCAACAGCACATTAAAAGGATTATTCACCAGAGGACCAAGTGGGATTTATTCCTGGGCTGCAAGGTTGGTTCAACATCCACAAATCAATCAATGTGATACAATACATTGATAAAAGAAAGAACAAGAATCATATGATACTCCTAACTGATGCTGAAAAAGCATTTGACAAAGTACAGCATCCTTTCTTGATCAAAACTCTTCAAGGTGTAGGCATAGAGGGTACATTCCTCAATATCATAAAAGCCATCTATGAAAAACCCACAGCGAATATCATTCTCAGTGGGGAAAAGCTCTTAGCTAAGTTTCTAAGATCAGGAACATGGCAGGGATGTCCACTACCTCCACTGCTATTCAACATAGTACTAGACGTCCTAGCCTCAGCAATCAAACCACAAAAAAAATAAATAAATAAATAAAAGACATCCGAATTGGCAAAGAAGAAGTCAAACTCTCACTCTTTGCAGATTATATGATACTTTACGTGGAAAACCCAAAATACTCCACTCCAAGACTGCTAGAACTCATATGGGAATTCAGTAAAGTGTCAGGATATAAAATCAATGCACAGAAATCAGTTGCATTTTTATACACCAACAGCAAAACAGAAGAAAGAGAAATTAAGGAGTCGATCTCATTTACAATTGCACCCAAAAACCTAAGATACCTAGGAATAAACCTAACCAAAGAGGCAAACAATCTGTACTCAGAAAACTATAAAGTGCTCATGAAAGAAATTGAGGAAGACACAAAGAAATGGAAAAACATTCCATGCTCATGCATTGGAAGAACAAATACAGTGAAAATGTCTATGCTACCTAGAGCAGTCCACACATTTAATGCAATCCCTATCAAAATACCATCGATTTATTTTAAATAATGGAACAAATAATCCCAAAATGTATATGGAACCAGAAAAGACTGTGAATAGCCAAAGGAATGTTTAAAAAAAAACCAAGTTGGTGGGATCACAATTCCAGACTTTAAGCTCTATTACAAAGTTGTAGTCATCAAGACAGTGCGATACTGGCATAAAAACAGACACATAGATCAATGGAACAGAATAGAAAGCCCGGAAATGGACCCCCAACTCTATGGTCAACTAATCTTCGACAAAGCAGGAAAGAATATTCAATGGAAAAAAGACAGTCTCTTCAACAAATGGTGTTGGGAAAATTGGACAGCCATATGTAGAAGAATGAAACTGGACCATTTCCTTATACCGCACACAAAAATAGACTCAAAATGGATGAAAGACCTCAATGTGAGACAGGAATCCATCAAAATCCTTGAGGAGAACACAGGCAGCAATGTCTTCGACCTCAGCCGCAGCAACTTCTTCCTAGAAACATCACCAAAGGCAAGGGAAGCAAGGGCAAAAATGAACTATTGGGACTTCATCAAGATCAAAAGCTTTTGCACAGCAAAAGAAACAGTCAACAAAACCAAAAGACAACTGACAGAATGGGAGAAGATATTCACAAATGACATATCAAATAAAGGGTTAGTATCCAAAATCTATAAACAACTTCTCAAACTCAACACCCAAAGAACAAATATTCCAATCAAGAAATGGGCAGAAAACATGAACAGACATTTTGGCAAAGAGGACATCCAAATGGCCAACAGACACATGAAAAAGTGCTCAACATCACTTGGCATCAGAGAAACAAATCAAAACCACAGTGAGATACCACCACACACCAGTCAGAATGGCTAAAATTAACAAGTCAGGAAATGACAGATGTTGGCGAGGATGCGGAGAAAGGGGTAACCTCCTACACTGTTGGTGGGAATGCAAGCTGGTACAGCCACTCTGAAAGACAGTATGGAGTTTCCTCAAAAAGTTGAAAATAGAGCTACCCTACAACCCAGTAATTGCACTACTGGGTATTTGCCCTAAAGATACAAATGTAGTGATCCGAAGGGGTACATGCACCCGAATGTTTATAGCAGCAATGTCTACAATAGCCAAACTATGGAGAGAACC
>CM052898.1:161907398-161920176 GCA_028534135.1 Potos flavus
CAGGGTGGGGGGTCATGGGTATGGGGGTGGAAATGAAACAAGATGGGATCAGGAGGGAGACAAACCATAAGAGACTCTTAAACTCATGAAACAAACTGAGGGTTGCTGGGGGGTAGGGATAGGGTGGCTGGGTTATAGACATTGGGGAGGGTATATGCTATGGTAAGTGCTGTGAAATGTGTAAGCCTGACGACTCACGGACATGTACTCCTGGGGTAAATAATACATTATATGTTAATTTAAAAAAAAAAGACCAAAAAACAAATTTATTGTGTGGACAATGGGGTTTGGAAGTAAACTTTCATAGTGGCGATACCCTTGGAGTTATTTTTTCCTTCCCTATTCACATGATTTCCTAAATTAGCTCATAAAATTTTCTGATTTTATATACCCTCTTTATTCTGATTACTCCAAAATATATATCAGATAAAACCTCTTCTCTGAAATCCATCTTTGACTATCAACTTAAGATCTGTCAAATTAACCTATGTAAAACAAACTCTTGCCTGCACTTTAAGGTTTCCCACTTGCCTAGTTCATTGACGACCACCCAGTAGGCAGACTCCTAATATTAATTCTATACTTGACTCCTCTTTTTTCCTCATACCATGTATGGCAGTCATGACTTTCTATTAATCTGTCACTTTGCCTAGCAGAGTTATTATGGGACAGTGGCTTCCCGAGACAACTATTATCTCTTAGCCCCTATGCAAGTAACTTGGGGCACAGTGGCCTCATTTTCACCAATGGATAGTTATATGTTTGCTTTCTTGGGCAACATGGTTAAAAAGTAAACTTGCCTTCTCCACTGTCTCTTTCTCCACCAACTAGCTGGATGTCAATGCCTGAGCCACCACAGCAGCCACATGTTAGCAGGGCCTCCATCAGCCTAGCTCCCTGAATGACTGTGTAGAAATCATTACTACCACCACCATCATCACTCACACACACTGAACAGAAACATCCACATTAGACTGTCTGGAGAGCAACATGAAACATTAGTTGTTGCAAGCCATTGCTAAAATAGGATGTGTTTGTTATAATAGCCTAGTATTACAATAACCAACATTATTCAGATTAACCCAACAGCAAATCCTTCAAAATATATCTAAAATCCAAACATCTCCCTCTACTTCCACTGCCACAAGAGTGACATAATTGTCCAAGCCACCATTAATTTCTCCCTAAATTATTGTAATAGTCTACTAACTGGTCTCCTTGCTTTGACTTTACATGATTTTGTCTTGTATCATTCAGTAACTAAAGTGTTTTTTTTTAAAACGGAAATATGCTCATGAAATAATTCAGTGGATTTCTAGTACATTTAGAATAAAATCCCAATTCCTTACATAATTTCAAGACCCTATGCTACATCTACAATATTGTCCCTTTCATGTCCTCTCACTTCTAACTAATCCTCAAACAGACCACACAGTTCTCACTCCAGATGTTTTCATCTGTTAAGTCCTCTTTTTTTTTTTTTTTGGATTGTTAAGTCCTCTTTAGAGCTCCCTTTCTTCAGGTACTTATGTGATAGGTGCCGTCATTTCATTTATGTCTCTGCTCTAATCTCACTTCATTAGGGAAGAATTCACTGATAAAATGGCACCTATCTCTCTTTATGTGGCATGCTATCTCCTTACCCCATTTTATTTTTCTTAGTGGTATTTTGTACCACTTACTATATATTTACTTGCTTATTCACAATTGTTATTCACAATGACACACATGAGGAGTGTGTGTCACCTGCCTTTAAAAAGATCTAAAAAGTGGGCGCCTGGGTGGCTCAGTTGGTTGAGCGACTGCCTTCAGCTCAGGTCATGATTCCGGAGTCCCGGGATCGAGTCCCACATCGGGCTCCCAGCTCCGCGGGGAGTCTGCTTCTCCCTCTGACCTTCTCTCTCTCAGGCTCTCTCTCACTTTCTCTCTCTCTCTCTCAAATAAATAAATAAAATCTTTAAAAAAAAAAAAAAATCTAAAAAGTACCAAATGTCATGGTTGCCATGTCATGGAAAATGGATATTGTGGTAGAAGACTACCAATCTCTGCTTTGTTAGTTAAATAAATGAACCAGCCAAAGAAGGAACTAATATCTTAAAATGTTGCAGGTTACATTGAATTGAAATTAATTAAATTAATATTGAAAGTAATTGAATTACCTGAATTAGTATTCTTGTTTCTGCCTAAGACTTAAAAATATGTCCCTTCAGAGATTCTCTTCGTTAATCTTCATTATCTAACAGAAGTTCTCAAATAAAAGTATTTGAATCAACTGTCAATAATTTGAATCACGGTCTAATACATCAACTTTTTAAATGGATAATATAGGAAATAAGGAAATTTTTATAACATTGAACATATCTCTAAATTTGTATTATGTTAATCTTATTTTCCTACATGATTTGAAAATATAGTATAAAGTCTATGTTCATATCGATACATGCAGAAAGAGCATTTGACAAAATCCACACATTAATGATTAAAAAAAAAAAACTCTCAGGGAGCTAGAAATAGGGAACTTCCTCAATTTGATAAATCTCATCCACAAAAGTCTACAACAAATATCATAATTTAATGAGAGAACCTAAATGCTTTTTCACTAAATTTAAGAATAAAATTCGGAGCACCTGCATGACTCATTTAGTTAGGCATTTGGCTCAGGTCATGATCTCAGGGCCCTGGGATCAAGCCCTACAGCAGGCTAACTGCACCATGGGAAGTCTCCTTCTTCCTCTCTGTCTGCCCCTCCCCCTACGTGCTCTCTTTTTCTCTCTCAAATAAATAAATAAAATCTTAAAAAAAAAAAAAAGATTCAACACCATACTGAAGCCCTAGCTAGTATAATACAAGAAAATCCCTAGCAAAAATAACACAGGAAAAGGAAATAAAAGTATATGGATTTGGAAAGGAAAAAACTCCCTTGTTTGCAGATAGGATGATTGTTTATGTAGGAAATAGAAAAGAAATGACAAACTTCTGGAACTAATGAATTACAGCAAAGTTATAAGACACCTAGTAATACACAAAAGTCAACTGTTTTCTTATATACCAGCAATGAATAATTGGAGTTTGAAATAAACACACACACACACACATGCACACACACACACAATGCCATTTACATTAGCAGCACACAAAATTATGTTTCACAAAAATGAAATACTTAAATATAAATCTACCAAAGTATGTATATAATCTCTGTGAGGAAAACTATAAAAACTGATGAAAGAAATAAAAGAATAAATAATATTTAAAGAATGTTTGAGTGTATTTCATGTTCGTGTATAGGAAGACTCAATATTGCTAACGCCAAAGTATATTCCATAAATTGTAAGATTTTATTGAAATTAAAATTGCCCACTTTGTGAAAGACAGTTAAAAGAATGAAAAGACAAACTATGGATTGGAAGGAAATCTTTGAAAAACACGTATGTGATAAAGTGCTGGTATGTAAAATATGCAAAGAACTCTTAAAACTCAATAATTAGAAAACAATCAATTAAAAATGGGCAAAATATCTGGATAGACACCTCACAGAAAAAGTTATACAGATGGCAGATGAAGATATTAAATGAGGCCCAACAACATAGGTCATTAGGAAATAGCAAATTAAAATGACAATGAGAGGCCACTAAACACTTATTAAAATGTTTAAAATTTGAAACACTAACGACATCAAATGCTGGCAAGGATGTAGAGGCACTCTCTTTCACTGCTGGTGGGAACACAAAATATTACAGCCATTTTGGAAGACCATTTGAAAATTTCATATCTATATATAATACATTATTTATAAAAATATACATCTTACGTATAAAGAGTGTGCATATGTGTGTGTGTGTGTGTGTGATGCATTTCTGTATATTCATTCCAGTAAAATATAAAATCCAAAATATATAATCAAGCAACCATGGTCTTGGGTATTCACCCAAATAAGGTAAAAACATATGTCCACACAAAAACCTGCAGAAAAATGTTTACAGAAGTTTTATGTATAATAGCCAAAATTTGGAAGCAACATGGCAATCTTTCAATAGGTGAATGGAGTAGTACATCCTTACAATTGTACATTACACACACATACAATGGATTATAATTGAGCAATAAATAGAAATGAGCTATCAAGCCACTAAAAGACATGGAAGGCCCTTAAATGCATATTGCTAGAGAAAGAAGTCAATCTGAAAATACTTCATAATATATGATTTGAACTACATGACATTCAGGAAAAGGCAAAACCATGGAGATGGTTAATAGAGATTCAGAAGAAGGGAGGGGGATAAATAGGTGAAGCACTGGTGAATTTTAAGGCAGTGAAACTATTTTATATGATGCAACAGTGGCAGATATATATCATCATATATTTTTCAAAAACCCATAGCATTATAGCACAAAGACTGAACCCTAATGTCAACTACAGACTTTAGCTAATAATAATGTATCAATATTGGTTCATCAGTTGCAGTAAATGTACCACATATTTTTCTCCCTATTACAAAGTAGAATAGGACATTTTCTTTTATCAGTTGAGTTTTATGATGAGTTTCTATTACCAAGCACCATGAACTATTCATAACTAAAACTAGTTTGTTTCTTTGCCCTTTTTTCTTACATGTTTCACCTGATTAAAAAATACTACCTATTTATATTACAATCAAAGCAATAATTCATACAAAATAACTTGATATATTAGCTGATGTTTATTTTTAAAAAGTATTTATTTTTAAAAAGTATCACCAAAATCAAATGACATTTGATAGTAGGGAGAGGACTCTTAGTTTAAAATATGGAGTGTAGGTCATTTGTACTGAAAGTAATTTTGTTAAGTTTATAGCCATATTTTAAGGTCTTATGAAAGAAATGTACCATGAACCTAAAAATAGCTATCCATTTTTATTCATAAGTTACTTTAAAGGAAAGAAATTGGTCAAAGTGACCCTATTGCAAACAACCTCATTTTCTCTAATGTCTGTGATAGAAGTTTAGTTTATTTTAATTATTTTCTTAAAACCAGATTGACTCATTCAAACTATTTAAATTTCTATCCTTACTACCTTTTTAACAGTTAATCAAAGTGGAAAATGATTTCACAGGTTACTCTGGCTTCCCTTAATATGTTCTTATTATCTTTTTTTTTTTTGAGGTTTTATTTATTCATATGACAGAGAGAGAGAGAGTATAAGCAGGGGAGTGGCAGGCAGAGCAGGCAGAGGGAGAAGCAGGCTCCCCGCTAAGCAAGGAGCCCGATGCGGGACTTGATCCCAGGACCCTGGGATCATGACCTGAGCCGAAGGCAGACGCTCAACCGACTAAGCCACCCAGGCATCCCTTTTACTGTCTTTTTTAAACCATTATTTCTATAGGACAATTTCTTACAATGTCAAATTTAATGAAGTAAATATCAAAGCATATAAGCAGCACAAATATAAGTAAACAAGCATATAAGTAGTTCTCTGAAATGGTTTCATTAACTACATAAATATCTGGTATGTATGTAGAAAAAATATATATACATTAATATATCTATTATGTTTCATATAAGTAGAATGGTAAGTGTTATTTTATCAACCAATTTGAAATGTTTACTTAATCGGCTTTTGGTTCCCAGGGAAAACATCTAGTTTACCAATCATCTCTAATCCTTTTTGTTTTATCCTCAAATTGAAGAAAATCATTGTTGTTCATTAAAAAACAAAAAATATTGGGGTGCCTCTGTGGCTCAGATGGTTAAGCATCTGCCCTCAGCTCAGGTCGTGATCGCAGGGTCCTGGGATTGAGCCCTGTGTCAGGGTCCCTGCTCAGTGCAGAGCTTGCTTCTCCATCTCCTCTGCCATTCCCTCTGCTTGTGGTTTCTGGCTCTATTTCTCTGTAAAAAAATAAATAAAATCTTAAAAAAAAAAGAAACAGAAAATAATAAAAATATAAAAAACAAAAAAGTAATAGCAAAAAATTTAGTAGGTACCCACTAAATTTTATTTCATTTAGTGGGTACCTACTATTAAACAATTAGTAGTCATGATTTCTAAGACACTTTTTAAAAATTTTCCTTGATTCTTAATATCATTGTGTTGTAATTAATATATATTATATACAACCTACTTTTGCTTAACTCAGAAAATTGTTATTAAATTCAGATAGTGTATATTAGGTCACTCTTTCCTGATTTAAATGAATTGTATTCAACTTCGCGATAAGATCAAATTTTTAAAACAAATTTGAGTTGATTATTACTAAAAGATGTAAAATAAATGCAGCTAAACAAAATGTGTCTAAAATTAACCCAATTTTAAAATAATTGCTCTGTATCCAGTAACACCTATGTATGAAAAGTCCCCTTTATTCTTGCCTCTGTGGTTTGATTCTAAATTAGTCTCCCGCTTCATGCAAAGCTAAGTAAATAAATCAGTTGATAAATAGAAGCGATCTTTATTTTTCTTCATTTTTCGTATATTATATTTATTTAATGTTACTTATTATATTTATAATTTAAGAGTAAAAAATCAAAGTGGTCATCTTTTTCTTCTAAAAGAGTCAAATTCAGTCACTTTACACCAGAACACAGTTTCATTTGGTTTTTGAAGATATTACTAATCTCAATCTGATAATACCCAGAAGACATAACCAGAAGTAATATCAAAAAATAATTAAATTTACAACCATATAAAAAATACTTTAAGTGTCCATGAATTTCCTTCTAGAGGATTGAGACCTCATTTTCAGAACCTGACGAACTAAACAGGAAGAAATCAATATGTAAAAGATCAGTTTCTATCTTATTCTTCCATATTGAGAGGTTTTTCTGTTTCTGGTGATCCCTAAGTAGCCTTTCACCTTTGAGAAGGTGACTCCGTGATGCTGGTAGCTGTTCCATGTATACGAGTGGGACTGATGAAACTTGGGAAACTCAGGCCTGGTTGCAGTGATCTTGGAGCCAACAGAGAAAAAGAATGGAGATCTCACTTTTCACCATGTAAATTTCCACTTATTCCAGCAGCCTCAGCCTAAGCCTACTGTCCCCTCCTATCTCAGTCTCTTCAGAGGGTAAATCTCCTGGATCCTCTTGTTGTGACATATAGAGAATAATTTCCTGGCTGTGAAGACTGGCGTTTGGAATTGAGGTTCTATCAACTTCTTATACAAATATTTAACCAGTCTTTCAATTCAGCAATTCTCCCCTTTCTTACTCCATATATCTACCAACACAAAAAGGCATGTGATGCTTTAGATTTTAGAGCCTTTTTCTCAGTCCCATAGCCTAAGTAGGCTTGCATATTGACTTTTCCAAACTTCCATTCCTATTTGTTGCTATCCAGTTGAAATTCTTCATCTGTTATCCTCTTTTCCTATAGCCTATATGTCCTTCCTTCTGAGTTAAAAATATAAACGAAGCTTCTTTGTTCTCAATGTGGGGGAGTTGGGGAGTTAGAAGGGAGCAAAGGTAAATAAACATGCGTTCAATCTCTGATGTTTATTCAGAATTCTCACTTAGCAAATCTGAATACATAAAATAAATATTTGAATATGTAATATAAATATATAAACACTAAAATAAAGAGACATAAACCCTATTTGCAAATACCAGGAAATGAATACTCAGCTATTCAGTTATAGGTGACAAAGAAATTGATAAATCATCCATATTTATTAGATAGAATGAAATACAATTTCTGATATTCCATCAAGCTGGATTTTGAGAAATCGAAAAAACAAAACCAAAAAAAAAACAAACCCCACAAATATGCTGACAATATTAAAAAAAATTTTTTAAATTTTAAATGATAGTCCAAAATATCTCTGAGTAACTTTAGTAAAAAAACAAACAATAAACAAGATAATAATGAGAATACGGCATATAAAAATCCATGACAAAATTTAGCCAAAATGATCTCAGAAAAATATATATCAATGATTTAATTATTAGAAAATAAAGAGTATAAAACAAAGTATTCATTTTAAGAAGTAATAACAAAAATAAGAAAAGATTCAAAATTATTAGTTACCAAAAATGAAAACATCAGTCAATGATAAACCAATTTTATTGTTTATATTTCTTGCTTTCAACTTTCATCTGAGCTCCAGAATTCCATTTCTAAAGGTCTACTCAATATTGCTCCCTGAATACTTGGCAACATCTGTAACTCTATAGGTCCACAAATAAACTCATTACCTTCTCTTCAAAAACATGCTGCTCATATTATTTTCACTGTCATGTTAATGTCCTAAGCACCCATTCAGTTTCTCATGGTGAAAGCCTCCAAATCATCTTCAGCTTATCCTCTTCTTCATGTCATGAGACCAAATTATTAACCACATGTGCCTTATTCAACAACTAAAATCTCCTTTGAATCTGAATTATCACTTTTCACATCCTCATTGCAAAACACACTGCCTCTAGTTTTTCTCCCTTCTCCCAGAGGACCACCTGTGCTCTCTCAATAAAAACAGAGCTGGTTTTGTCACCTTCGCTTAAAAAAGAAGAAAAGAAAGAAGAAGAAAAAAATTCAGCTGGAAAAAAAAAAACAGGCATATATATAAGAACACACACACATATAAAGAATATTTCTAGTATTCGTTCCTAGTTCTATAAAAAGGTATTTAGGATCTTTTACAAGGTAAGTCTGATTTCTAACTTAAAATTATATGATTCTTTGATTCTACTTCTTTATAGATTCCCAGGGATCTTTGACACATACATGCTGCTTTAGTAAAACAAAACTACTTAACTATTCTTGGATTCTTCTGTCAGTATAATGAAAAACCTTTCTTTCCCTTTCTCCTCTGGTCACATTGAATTCATGTTTGCAGGCCTAGCTCAGTTCCCTGTACTCAAGAATTCTTCTTGTCCATTGCTCTGTCCTAATCTTTCTTTTGTTTAAGGCCAAATTGTAACATGTATGTGTATATAGATGTGTACATGTAAATTTCCAGAAGGCAGACACATTGTTTTGTTCACTGCTGTATCACCTACAACTTTGATCAGTGTCTGATCCATAACAGACATTCAACAGATATTAGTTGAATGAATTAGAGTGACTGAATGACAGTTGTCACGTGTACCCTGAGGACTTTCTTCAGTTTCCTGCATCTGAAATTGCCCTTTATGCATGCCATCAAAATGTTATGGATATAAATAGCTGTTAGGAGACAATTCTCAGTTGGTGTCTTGCTTTTCTGCATATCTTCTGAGCAGAGTCACTATCTTTGCCTTGGATTAAGTTTCTAAGGATGTTTGTAAATCGCCTTGAAAGACAGAAGTCACACTGAAAAAATAAAATAAAAGTATTTGGGGAAAAAAAAAACAACAACAAAAAAAAAAAAAAAAAGAAAGACAGAGGTCATTTCTCCCTCTAGGGCAGAGAACAGACTTATTTCCTGACAGAGTAATAAAGATCATCTCTTCAGGACAAAATTTGGGCACACTCTTTGTTCATAATAAAAGATTGGAGTTCCCTAGACTCAAATTCCTCTCATGTTAGCCTTCTAGAAATTTATATTCTACAAAGAGAGTAGTAGAAAATAAACATGTAAGACATACATGGTGATGGTGATAAAATCTGTGAGAATAAAAACAGAGTAATAACGAATGCAAAAGAAAAATAGGTGCTTATTTAAATTGGATGGTTAGGAGTGTGTGGATGGCTCATTCAGTTAAGTGTCTAACTCCTGATTTTGCCTCAGGTCATGGTCTTAGGGTTGTGAGATCGCCGGTTCTGGGCTCTGCCCTGGGCATGAAACCTGCTTAAGATTCTCTCTCCCTACAATGAATCACGGAACACTACATTAAAATTAATGATGTACTGTATGGTGACTAACATAACACAACTTAAAAAAAAAAAAGATTCTCTCTCCCTCTCCCTCTGCCCCTACCCCTACTTGCATTCACTCTCTCTTTCTAAAATAAAGAAAAAAAAGGTTAATTAATCTGATTAATCTCGTAGGGGAAGCCTTTTACTTAGAAGGACTGAGATTAGAGGCCCAGACGTAGAGTGTGCTTGGCATATTTGAGGAATATTACAGAGGCCACTGCAGCTTCTACACAGTGAATATGGGAGTCAGGAAGTAATAAAAGGTGCTGTTAAGAAGCTGGTGTTGAGGAGATCATGCAAAGCCTTATAGGTCTTTGAAGGACTATGGATTCTATTCTGATATGGGAAGCCATTGGAAGGTTTTGAGCAGAAAACTAAAAATGACATAAATTTGTAAAGGATTGTGTTGGAACGAGGGTAGGTGAGAGGACCGGGAGCTAGAAAATCTAGAGTTGACTGCAGTAGTCCAGATAAGGTACGATGGTGTTTAGATTAGTGTGTTTGTGGTATATGTGCTGAGTTGTTAGATTTGAAATATATATTGAAAATTGACCTGGCAAGGTTTCTTCAGTTTGGATGATAGAAAAAGAAGAGTCAGCTTGATTCCAAAATTTATAGTCTAGTCAATTATAAGCACTAAGATACTGCATAACCATCCATTTTAATCATAATTCTTATACTCTGCCACTATAATTTCTGAAGGTATATTTTTTCAATATTAACTAATCATGTTTAATTTTTTTATTAAATTGCCAGAGATCATCAAAGTACCTAGGAAGCTCAGAGCAAACTTTGTTAAATGTAGGATGTCCTAGATACTAACTTCCAGATGGAAACGTATAAATATTTCAGCCCAAGTATTTTTAGAGGTATGGTCTTTTTTGCTGCCATTAAAAGTATGGCTCTTTGACAAATATTTTTGCAAGACAAAATTTGTCAAATAAATTATCTTCATCAATAATTTTTTAATATTTTACCAATATCAGAGGCTAAAAATCTTAGGACTTCTCAACTTAATCCCATTTTTATATAGGACATATGTTCATCCTAACAAAATAGAAACCATCAAAATATTTTTCCCACAAGCAGATATATTGTAAAGCAAAGTCATAGAATTTCAAGGGCTCAAATAATTCTAAATTATAATGAGCACCAAGCAAAGAAAGTATATACTATCACACTGAAAGTGGTTCTCATTTTAAAAAATCAGCTTTCCAAAAAAATAAATGAATAAATAAAATAAAAATTAAAAATCAGCTTTCCACTTATTGTTGCTCAGTTCTTTGTATGTGTAAAAATATTTCTTTGATAGTCACAGCTTCTATTTTAATTGGTAGAACCTACCTTTGTGCCAGTTTTAGTTCCTTTGAAAAGTAGAAGCCAAGATAGAATAAATGAGCAAGAGAATTACTGGGGAATCTCTGGCAAAGGATACAGGGCAGAGGGTGAGAGAAGGCAAGGAGAGCCTTCGGGCTATAATGCATATCTGACACTTGTGAATAGAAAGTGTAAAGGTAGGAGAACTGGGTAGAAAGAACTTCAATATGCACTTTATTGCAGTTTTGAGAGTCTCATCTGGGCCAATGGGGAGTCCCTGCTCAAAGATTGTCCAACAGTAGTCCTACATTGAGCAGGAATTGTGTGGCTCAGTTATCACGGCCATGCTCAGACATTGGATGGAAACAGATGGGAAGAAGCATGTCTTTGTCAGGAATGTCGTGCTGGATCTGAGGAAGCTTAGTTTCAGCTATGCTCCTTATGCCAGGCTCTCTTGAAGGGATTGCTTAGCAATGCACCCCAGAGCTGCCATGGCCTCTGATTGGAATTCATTCATATATATATATTTTTTTGAAACATTGGGTTATGTTGAGATAAGCTCCTAATTACTTATTTCTTTTCAAAGGTTTTCTTCTGCTAGTGGAGTCAACTAAGTAACAGTTATAGCTTCACTTATATATGAACCAAGAAAACTTGGCATCATCAATTAACGAAAATAATTTAGAACAATATTTTTGGGACTAAATGAAATATGTTTCACAGAGTGATGAGTAAACACAACTTCTTCAGCTGCATGTGTTAAATTGTCATCTCCAGGCATATTCTTCTAAAGTAATTGATTTTTGTAGTTGAAGTTTATATTTCTTTAACAGATTTGTGTCTTCTGATTCTTATGTGGCCACTGTGTTCCTTATGTTGGATCATAAATTTTGAGATGTATTTTGTGGAAGTTATCATCAAAGCTTCCTTACTCTTGCATTGTAAAAATTCACTTTCATTTTTCTTATTACTTACTGATGGCAAATAGGTTTATTACAAAATAAAAAGTATTAGTAAACATTAAAATTAATAGTTGTAGATTTATTCCTCTGTAGTGAGTGTAACCGGATTTCTTTCTCCACAACCACATCATGACAGCTCAGCTTTTATTTTTCGTACGTACTTCATGTGCACCTAACCTGTCATTTACCAAATTTTCCAGTGATCCCACTGACTGCTGGCCTTGTGGCTTTTTGCATTTGCAGGCCCATGTATGGTTCATACCAACTAGCTGGTTTGCAAGAACCCAGGAGGAATGTAGTAACAGCCATTTCTCTCAACACTGCCATAAGCCAGACACAGTTAGTTATCCCTATTTCCTCTATGTAAGCATCTTTCCTTCAGTTAGAGTGCTTACTGTGTGCAGTCTTGAAAGGAAGGATTTACTTAAATAGAGTAAATGTGGTTAGGAAAAGAGAGAAAGTTACTCTTTCAGATTAAACCATGTGTTAGAAGTGAGAATTCTGTTCATCGCATACAAATATCACAAACTAGTAAGTGATTGTGGACGGCCGCAGGCTAGCTGTTAAAGGGACCTGCCGAGCCCGGACTCGTGACCCCTGCCCGAATGGGCGGAAAGTGGGCGCTGGAGAATGGGCTCGTGCAAGGGGCCTTGAGGCATGCTGGTCTGTGATTGGCCATGCCCCTTTGAAAAA
>CM052898.1:161920276-161988933 GCA_028534135.1 Potos flavus
CGTTGTGTTCCTCCCGCCCCCATGCTTTGTCTCTCTACTTTCTTTTTTCTTCATTCCCTTACCCTGAGCCCTGGTTCGAGATTGTCGCACCGGCCGCGACAAGTGGCGCCCGAACAGGGACCTGAGCACAGCACAGGAGAATTGCGGATCCGAAAGACGGCTTCATTCAGACAAGTGGCGCCTGAACAGGGACTTGAGCATAACACAGGAGAGCCGGCCGCGGCAGTGATATTGTGGCAAAGGCTACAAGTACATAGGGGAAGGTCTTGCAAACCTATTTCGGCTTATTTTAGTGCAACAGTTAATAATAGTAATACGTTGTTTAAAAATGACCAATTCAGGAACAATTCTAGTAAAGATAAGTACAATGAGACAACAGACATAAACAAAGATGATTTCTGGCAAACTGAAGCATACAGTCTTGCTAGATGCCACTAATGCTTTCTGGACAGGAAACTGATATACTCTATAGTAACTGAGGGTGATTTTGAACGTTGCCCATAGGAAAGGGGGAATTAAGCAAGAGAAACAATGCTGGCAAGCCCTGACCTAAAACTTTTACTCCATAATGAAAAGAGAAAGTCAATGAGAAAATTCTAGCAAGTTTGAAAGATATTTAAAAATGAGGGGTGTGTTGAGGTATGGCAGATGTGTGGGGTCTGAGCCAAGCATTCCTCTTCCTCCTTTTCCTACTACACAGGGGAAAGTGAATTTATCTCCCCAAACTTCAGTCTTCATATGTAAAATGATATAATGACAACAGCAAGGCTGTTGCTATCTATAAGTAGATAATTTTCCTGACACTAATTTGTAGCTCTAGAAAATATTAGCGTGTATAAGTATAATTTTATAGATCAGTAGTATTAGAAGTTATTGAATATAATCAGAAAGATTGGCATTTAGGGAATTTTAGATGATTTTATATAGATATTGTGATTTCCCTTTCTCTGATTAAAAAAAAGCTAATACAGGCAGAAGTTATTAGCATCATTAAAGAGTATGACATAATCAAATATAGTATAATTGTTCTTGAGAAATCTAAAGCAAAACTAATAGACAAACATCTTTCATTCAGTAAATCCTGTTCAATTTAAGTTTGGATCCTCTGATCCCTGTGAAGGAAGTCTATCCTTATGAAGATTCTTCATCTTCTAGTGGGTAGTAATAATTTTTCAGAGTCCTATAACAAAATCTACTTTAGAAAGACTTTCTCAGGATAATATAAGGCAGTATCATATGGATCATTCAGTTTGAATAATAATTTCTCAACTGATATCCTCTGCAGCCAGCCTTTCACAAAACAATGCATTCTTTGCCCAGCCTCATGCTCTAATGGCTTTCAAATGTCTTGCACTACTGGCTCGCTGAATTTAGCTGTTGTATCTTTAGTTAAGGTAATTCACAGAGGACAGGACTTTCTGCATAATATTACTTCTTTAAACCAACTCACGCACAACTTTGCTCCCTAGGTTCTCATCAAGCAAGCCTGTTTTGCTGCCATTAGCACGTTGTTGTTAAAACTCTACAGGAGTAAAACAAGAGCAATAGCTACATTTACTTAGAGCTTACGATGTGCCACTGCCCTAAATGCTGGCCTTCCTCATCTCACTATTCTTGCACATATTTTACATAAGTAAACTGATACTTAATGAGGGGAAATAATTTGGAGGATATTATAGATCAGTGAACTGTGAAACCCAGGTCACAGGAATCCAGTGCTGACTTCAAAGCTTGGACTCAACACCAAGACCATCTGCTACCTTGTTTTTTGCCTGACAAAAAAACAAGTTTTTTTGTCTGACATCCAAAGTTTTTAGTCTGACATCCAAAGAAAATATTCTCTCAAAATCCTAGGAAAAAATAAATAATTTAATTAAAAATAGTGATCTAATTTTTTGAATAATACATAAATAAAAATAGTGTTCCATATTCTTATGAGAAGCAGATTATGTAATTGTTAAAAAAAAACTGGATTGAGATTTTAGATGTCTGAGAGTTACCCAGAACTCTGCCCCTAACCAATGAGTCTGAATTACTGAACCTATCTAAAAACAAGTTTCTACCACTGTAAAGTGAAAGGATTATATTAATGATAAAAGCTTAGAAATGTTCAGAATCCCTTCTAACATTGAAATATTATTAAAGGGCAGTGTGTAGGATTACATAGCACATAGTACACGTTTTTTAGCTGTAAGCATCTGTTCACCTTAATGTCACTCTACACCAGGTCCTTTCACTTGTGGCGCCTCATTTAAACTTCACAACAGTAGTGGGAGGCAACAATGTAATTTGTATGTTGCGATTGGGAACATTACACAACCTGCTCAATGTCAAACAACTAGCTCAGAGTATAGATGTGCATTTGAAGTTAAGTTCCTAAAGGATAAGATATTTCCACTGTGGTATAGAAACATTAGAAATATGGAACTCCATGATATATAAGTACAGTGTCCTGGTGCTGTGTCAATTTAGGGTTGGCCATTATAAAAATCTGCATGAGACTTGGAAAGCAAAAGTGAAACAGTCACCATGTTTAAAAGTCAGTGTCAATGCTGTTTCACAAAACTTTTTTTTTCATTATTGCTTTCCACAAGACTCTACTTTTAGCTTTTGCTTTCCTGATTACCCCTCCCATCCTCTTGAAATTAAATGCTAAGGAACAAGACCGTGTCCAGTTGGGTTAAGCTTTGGAGGACCAAAGACTACTGTAATGTTTTTCACTCCACCCCTGAACCAATCTTTGTCCCCTTGGAGAGGATATCATATCCATTAATACAGGGTCAAGTAATGCTGCTGCTTATGAACACTGCCATCACTGCACTCATCCTGTTGTCCTGGGAACAGCAGCTCTGCTAGTGCTTGCTACATTTCCTCCTTCACCTTCTGTAAGTCCTGGGCCAGGAGTGATGATGGAGAGTGCCAGCCTACTCTGTACATCACTCATGTCATCAAGGTTGCAGGAGGTGAGAGGGGGCACACAGGTTCCAGATCATCTCTTTGGATTTCAGTCTATTCTCCCAAATTTGAGTCTGTTATGCATTGATTGACTCCACTTCACATCCGTCTTTTCTTTCTAACTGCTGGCCCTGTTGACTTCCTCATAGGAAGAAGGAAAAGCAAGAGCTTGATTTGGACTGCTTTACCACCTCCCACAATCGAGTATGGACAAATACCTATAATAAATGTCTTTCTAAATATTACTCATAGTTGTTCTTTTTTTCTGATGGAACCCTACCTAAAATAGGGGATATTTTATAATTTATCAACTTATGTATTAATACTAATATGAATATATATTATCAGTTCTTTTTTTCATTACCTGTTTCAAGGTCTTTTAAAATTAAGTCACCAAAATGGGATGCCTGGGTGGCTCAGTCCATTAAACATATGCCTTTGGTTCAAGTCATGAACCCAGGATCCTGGGATGCAGTCCCTCACTGGGCTCCTTGCTCAGTGGAGATCCTGCTTTCCCTCTCCTGCTTCTCCCTCTGCCTGCTGCTCCCCCAGCTTATGCTCTCTCTCTCTGACAAATAAATAAAATATTTAAAATAAAATTAAGTCACCAAAATGAATAAATAGGAAAAAGAAAAAAAAGAAAAAATCCTGTATATACCAGCCTCACTTTATTCTTCATGCTTCTACTTACAGTTTTATTCAGTATTTAATGCATGGTTCCAATGCCATTATCATATTCAAAATGATCCAGAGAAGGAACATTCTTTGATACACATGTTCTTTCTAATTACAACACCATTTGTCATCGGTGTTTGTAAAATTACTCTTTCATCTCTCAGTTTATCTTTTACATAAAAGTATTTTAAATTATGGATCTCAATTTGCATTACTTCTCATTGAATGATAATGTAAATTTTTTCCTGATTTGTTTTTCTTCCTTAAACTCTTGGGACCCAGCAGTTAGATGAGACACTCATTTATCCCAGTATTTAACTGTTTCCTTAAATCACTCATGATGTTCAAGATGACCCAATAGTTACATCAAAACAATTAAAAAAAAAAAAAAAAAAAACCGAGCATTTTCTAGGAAGATTTTTTTTTAAAGTAAGGTACAAGATCAAATGAGTTAGGCAAAGAAAAAAAATATTTTCATATTTCTATGAGGAATTAGTCTCACATGGAGAAAAATTGAATTAGCCTGTCTACATGACAATTCAGTCTCAAGACAATAATCTCTGTTCAGAGGCCACTGAATGAAGAAACATATAATATAATAAAATATAAGATGGAATCTGCTTTTCATACAGTTCATGTTTTCATACAGTTTGAATGAGTAATCAGAAATTCAAATAACTGCATTTATTTAAATATTTAATCATTACAATAAATACATCTGTGTTTATTGCAAACCCCAGAAATATTCAAACTCCTATTGAGCTATTATGAGTTATTTTCTTTGATACATTGTTTAAAATTGGTTAAAAAACATTGAAGATATCCTTCAAAATATTATACATGTGTGTATATATACACACATATGTACACATACATATATAAATGTATAATAGATGCTTTAAAATTTTTCAATATGGTTTAATTTTATCTTAGTCAAAGCTCTGAAAGTTAACTAAAACATTCTTATTTCTCTGATTTTTAATTTAATTTTAAAACATTGTATCAAAAGAATTGTTTTTAGAAAGTTGGTCATTAAGGATAATTTCTTCCCATTCCTAATTATGGCACCATTCTTCTAGCAAGTGATTTTAGAGCATTTACCTTCGGATCTGGGTTCTAATATGTAAAATGTGTTTTTATGTGCTTACTTGCATTATTGACCCTTTGGTGATATGATACTTCAGCAACGATGACAGGAAAATATTCAGATATTTAGGAGAAAGTGTTAGCCTACAGATTCTTTAAAAAAAAAAAAAAGCATTTGTTGTTGCTATTGCTACTTAACTCATTAAAAGAGAGATGGCTTTTTTAAAGATTAATTAGAGAGAGAGAGAGAGAGAGAGTGTGAGCAGAGGAAGGAGCAGAGGGAGAGGGAGAGAAAGAATCCTCAAGGTGACTCCCCATGAGAATGGATCCCAGGACCCTGAGATCATGACCTGAGCCAAAAATCAAGAGTTGGATGCTTAACTGACTGAGCTACCCAGATGCCCCCAAAGAGAGATTTCAATGAATATAGTCCTGAATGGAAATCCATCTGTGGAGGGGAAAAACAATCTCTTTAGGGAACCATTTTGGATCATGCTATAAGCAATTAAAGAAGTTCAAATTTCAAATCATCTTTGATTTGTTTAAAATGCACATTAACAATTAGAGTATTATTCCCTAAACTCTACTTTAAAACTACATTCTACTACAAGTCTGATTTCTGTACATTCCCTCTTTAATTATTCTAACTGTAGTTATTTGATTCTTTCCCAATATTCAATTTGAGAAAATCAAACATTTCAAATACTTTATTCCTCATAATCTCTTATAGACAGAAATTAAATCAGATAGTATATTAAAAATAGAAAACGTGTTCAACCCTATATATCCTATACCACTACCACAGAGGAGATTAACAAAGAGGAGAATTTGGAGAGCTTCAGGGAGTTTTAAAGCAGATATTCCCTGGGAATAGCTTCTCAGAGAGTACCCACATTTCGTGCACAACTATGTGGAGTGGCCAGTGCTTTTCCATATGACTGAGAGTAGTTTATTGTGACAATGAAAATCAGACTATATGGAGAGACCCTGCGGTCTGGACAAAAAGACCCAAGATTAGATAGAGAGTAGGTCAAGGAACTAGGGAACAGATGGAATTGTGACTGTCTACACACACACACACACACTCATATAATTATGAGTTTTCATTAATTTTTGTTTTGTTTTATTTGGTTTAAAAGATTATTGACAATACATATACATATCATCAAATAAAAATATCTGGCAGATAGTTCCAAATGTATATTTAGTGAATCAACATTGATGGAACTGGAGAGGATTATGCTAAGTGAAATAAGTCAAGCAGAGAAAGACAATTATCATATGGTTTCACTCATATGTGGAACATAAGGAATAGAGTGGAGGACCACAGGGGAAGGGAGGGAAAACCGAATGGGAAGAAATCAGAGAAGGAGACAAACCATGAGAGACTCTGGACTCCAGACACCAAACTGAGAGTTACAGAAGGGAGGGGGCTGGGGGGCTGGTGTAACTGGGTGATGGGTATTAAGGAGGGCACATGTGGTGATGAGCACTGGGTGTTATATGCAACTAAGGAATCATTAAAGACTACATCAAAAACTAATTATGTACTATACGCTGGCTAACTGAAGATGATAGATGATAGATAGATAGATAGATAGATAGATAGATAGATAGATAGATAGATAGATATAAAATCAACCAATAACTTGATTCTCATTTTTGCTTCAAAGTAATCTCCACACTCAATGTGGGGCTTGAACTTAACAACCCCAAGATGAAGATCACATGCTCTACCATCTGAGCCAGCCAGGTGCACTCTTTTTATTGCTTTTAGAGTTTTATTCACTTAAGAAGAGGAAGGTGTTCTAATCACATATCTATATAATAAATTACCTAAAAATGCAATGGCATAGAAAACTTTCTGTGCTCATGAATTCTTAATGCTAGGAATTCAGACGAGACATAGGAGGGATGTCTTTTCTTTGTTTCATATGTCCTGGGGCACTGACTGGAAGACTGAAAAGCTGAGGAAAGAAATAATCTTGAGGTTTGTTCACTCATGTTTGGTGGATGATGGTGGCTTTTGGCTGAGGGTCTTAGTTCCGCTTTGTGATTTTTCCAGGCAGACTAGATCAGGCTTCTTCACAGCATTAATCCTTAGTTTCTAAGGCAAGTTTCTCAAGAGAATCGTGTGGATCATCACATAGCATCACTCCTGCAGTACTCTAATGGTCAGGAAAACCATAACTCTTCATCCAGATGCAAGGTGAAAAAATACAGACCTCAATTCTTAGTTGGGAGGAATGGCAAATCACCTTGTAAGAGCAGGTGGATTGGGAGATGATAATACAGTATGTATGTATGTATGTATGTATTTGTAGTTAACATATACTGTATTATTAGTTTCAGGGGTAGAATTTAGTGATTCATCAGTTGCATATAACACCCAGTGCTCATTATATTAAGTGCCCTCCTTAATGCCCATCACCCAATTACCCCATTCCTCCCAAAAACCTCCCCTCCAGCAAACCTCAGCTTGTTTTCTAGAATTAAGAGTCTTTTAGGTTTTGCTTCCCTCTCTGTTTTCATCTTATTTTTCCTTCCCTTCACCCATGTTCATCTGTTTTGTTTCTTAAATTCCACGAGTGAAATCATATGGTATTTGTCTTTCTCTGACTTGTTTCTCTTAACATAATACCCTCTAGTTCAATCCACATCATAGCAAATGGCAAGATTTCATTCTTTTTGATGCTGAGTTATATTCCATTGTATGTATATATATATACCACACCTTCTTTATCCATTCATTTGTTGATGGACATCTGGGCTTTTACAATATTCCACAACAGGCAAAAAACAATATAAAGTCTAAAACTGGAACTTATCCTTCTTTTAGTGAGTCTCCCCAACTCGGTCTTACAACTTTTTCTTTCTGTTTACTACACTTCTTCAAACAGAAAAGGATTCATTCATACATTTTTAAATTATGACATGACGTGGCTGATTCCCTTCTGCTAAAGAACTATAATTCTAACCCCTTAAAGAAGGGTTAGTTCTAGTTTAAGACTTTATAATATGCCGTATTTATGAATATGTGAGTCAGAAGTACTTGGTTACCATGTGGGGCTAGGGTCAAACAATGTACTTTATAAAGCCATTCAGTTTTTGAAATTTTATAGGTCTTAGAGTGAAATGCTTTAGAACACCAATTTATCAGGATAAATAAATGCCCTTGTGAGAGAGAACATAGGATGCAGGTAGCTGAGGAATTGCTTTGATTTTTTTGCAAAATTATGAAGCCATTTTTATTGCCTTTTCTCTTTCAAGATGTCCTCACCTTCATAATGTTTATGCCTACGCAGCACCTTCTTTTGGGCATAAACATCATTGAGATGTTTTGGAATTTTCATATACATCATGCAAAAGACAGGTAGATAGATAATGGGGTGTTTTGTAGCATTGGCAATGACAAATTTCCACTGTGTTCTAGACAAAGGAACTCTGTTTGGAACCAGGGGCCCAGCCACATGTAGCAATCTCCTGTTCAGCTATTTGAGAGAAACTGACTGCTTGCCTCCCTGGAAACAGGGAGGGGAATCAGAAGGTCCTAGGAATTATGACATCTCACAGTACTGATGAATATTTGGGAGTGGATTGGGTTGCAAAGAGAGTATAAAGAGAGACAAGGGCTTAAGGGCAGACACTTAGGCAATTCATACATTTAGGGAGATGTAAAAAGAGAAACTACATGTATAAATTGTATATATTTAATTAGACAATCTCAGGGCCTAACATGATACTTAGCTTACAATAGAATTATTTGGCTCTAAAATGCCTATGTTTAAAAAACACACACACAAAAATACAAAGTGTGTTTTGTGTGATTATCTCTCATCTTCATATTTATGCCAGGAAGGAAAACAAAAATAAATGAGTAAAATAACTTTTTACTATCTTTATTCCTGACTTGCTTACAATGACCAGGATGATTTGCCAATCTTACTGTTTTCTAAGAAAAAAGTTCGTAAGCCAATAAACTGATAAAATATACTCATGTCTGAGCCCTTAAATGATTAAGGTATAAAACAAATATATTTCAGATGAACTGTAAATAATTTCACCTCTAAAGAAAATTTCAAAAAGTTTTTTTACTTTAAATTTTAATCTTCCTCTACTAAATATCCTTTGTTTAGGAGAAACATTCAGAAAGAAGAAATAATCAAAACTCTCTTTATATCTTGTTTTTCTTCTGCTGTTTATAGAGCCTCACGTAAACAACAAAAAAGGAACTCTGAATGTAGGTTGTCGAAAAATAAAAAAATAAAAAATATATAAATGAAAAAGCCCGAACAGGCCACCACTCCACAATGTCAGCTTTCTCTTGTGATGGCAGGCCACTTAAATCACCAAAAGACAGTACAGTAGGAGAAGAATCCCTGGTGTTCAGGTTCTTTCTGAAAGAAAATATATGGTCCGCTTGACTCTAACAGCTGTCAAGCATTTTATCACCAATTTCTGCAGCATCCCGTATAGTTAAAGGCATTGCCATTAATAGTTAAGGACAATTTTAAAAACAAACAATACAGATTAACATCCCTCATGCATGTTTTGAATGTGCAGCCATCAGAAAAAATCAGACAGGTGTGTCAATATTCAAATCAGATTTTGAAAATAGAAATATGCATTTCATTAATATATAAAAGATAGATTAGGTAGACAGAGACTAAAGAGAATAGTATGTAATACCTAAGCCTGACCTATAAAATTATTTTGTGGAATTAAAAATATGCTTTAAGAAAAACAAGGGAAAATTGGTATATAGGTTTCAGGTGTACAAGATTATAATTTGATACTTGTATATACTACAAGGTGATTACCAACATAAGTCTAGTTACTATCCATCACCATATAATTGAGCCTTTTCACCCATTTCGGCCCCTCTCAATGACCTTCCCCTCTGGTAACTACCAATTTGTTCTTTGTATTTATTAGTTTGTTTTTGTTTTGTTTTATTTGTTTTGCTTTGCTTTTTAGATTCTACAAATAGAAATCATACGGTATTTGTCTTTCTCCATCTGACCTATTTCACTTAGCAAAATAACTTCAGAGTCCACCCATGTTATTATAAATGGCAAGATTTCATTCCTTTTAATGGCTGAGTCATAATCTACTGTATACACATACCACAATTTTTTTTATTCATTTATCCATCAGTGGACGCAGGTTGCTTCCATATCTTAACTATTGTAAATAATGCTGCCGTGAATATCAGGGTGAATATATCTTTTTGAATTAGTGTTTCCATATTCTTTAGATAAATACCCAGAAATGGATTAGCTGGATCATATGGTAGTTCTATCCTACGAACAGTGTGCAAAGGTTTCCTTTTCTCCACATCTTGCCAATACCTGTTATTTCTTGTCTTTTTGATGACAGAAATTCTAACAGGTCTGTCTAAGCTGATATTCCATTGAATTTGATTTGCATTTTTCTGATAATTAGTGATGTCGAATATCTTTTTATGTGCCTGCTGCCCATCTGCATGACTTGTTTGGAAAAGATCTATTCAGATTCCTTACCATTTTTTTAATTTTAATTCCAGCATAGTTAACATACTGTCATATTAGTTTTAGGTATATAATATAGTAATTTAACAATTCCATATATTATTCAGTGCTCATCATGATAAGTGTACTCTTAATCCCCTTCACCTATTTCACCTATCCCCCCCCCCTCCACCTTTCCTCTGGTAGCCCTCAGTTTGTTAAGAATCTTTTTTTGATTTGTCTTTCTTTTCTTCATTCATTTTGCTTCTTAAATTCCACATATGAGTGAAATCATATGGTAGTTGTCTTTCTCTCACTGAGTTTTTACTTAGTATTACACTCTCTAGATCCATCCATGTTGTTGCAAATCTCTACCCACTTTTTAATTCAGTTTTTTGTTGTTGTTAATAACGTGCTTTTAAATTAGTATACTGCATGTTGAATTTATAGTACTTATTCGTTCTCAAAGAATGGATCACAAGAATATTTGTGAACTTTACATGGTCAAATTTATGCACTCTCAACACAGAGATGTGTGATATCTGCATTTTTATGGAAAGGGTGTGCTGTTGCTGTTAATGACACCAATAAATATTACTGGTTTATTAATTAATTCTTTGGGCCAAAAACTATTAATATAAAATACAAGGTCTAAGGAGCCTTTTCTAAATGTGAAGACTTTTTATTTACTTGAAGGGTTTGTCTTCCTTTCTGCACTGTAACTAGAATAGTGATTATCCTGTTGAGGTGGAGAGAGCTTGTTTATAAAGTTATTACAATTATGTGCCATGACTCTTTGTGTACAGGCAAAAGTCCATTTTTTAAATGAGCAAAGGCTGAATATGATCTAAACAAACTGTCCCTGGTTAAATAAAAGCACAAAATTTCAGGGCAGAAGTCAAGAATGAATATATCCTCAATATACTATTCTGAAGCCCAGTTAACTTTGAGGGAAGTTGGAAGTGATCACAAGCCCTCATAGTGTGATAATCTCTCTTTTCACTCGTTGTCCTCTCTATACCATCATTACCTTTTATAGTTCTTATCTCATCTTTCTTCCTTGTGATTTTCCAATACATTTCTGTATGCCTTCATTATGTCGTTTCTCCTCCACTATAATTTAATGAGGCCCAAGCAAAAAGAAATGGAGAGGAAACTATTCAGCTTTTGAGATTATTTAGTATGCCCTAAGTTGACAGGTATTGGGCAATTAACAATAAAACTTGTGAAAAATACAAATTTTCAGAGGTTTATTTACTGAGTTAAATTATATTGTCTGAAGTATTTTTAGGATAGGAAAGGGTGACCTGCTTAGAATGCACACAAAACTGAAGGAGCAATATTTTAGGAATTATATGGCAGTAGTCAGTACAAAATGGCTAACCACCAGTAAGCTCTGTGCCTATTTGTTTTGCTATCTTAGAGGATGATTTAGACTCTGTCTTAACCTGACTTATTCTATTGTAGTTGTTCATAATTTTAAAAGACACCCACGTTTGCTTTCTTAGTGTGTGCACAGAACAAACAAACATTTAGGTATTTACTCTGCGTGGCTCAAAACCATGGCTCTACAACTGTCAATACCCCCAAATCCATTAGGCAAATGCCTAGAAAAGTATAGAAAGGAAGCAACTAGAAGCATCAACAAATAAATACAATGCTTGGCAAAAAGATGCTCATCTTAGGCCTTCCAGTTTCCTATACAATGTCAGGGTGGCAATATAGAATGATTGACAAGCTTATGTTCTCTGTGAATGACTATGAATTCCTTTGATTAATCTTTTGGTGCCTGATTAGCTTCTATTACTGTCTTCCATAAACTATGTTATTTCTATCAATGCCCTTCCACATAATCCAATGCACTAGTGAAGAATAGTGGGAAAAAAAATTCAAATTTCTACTCAGTCTCTGCCTTGTACACTTGTTTATGAATATTTTCTATTGTTAAACTCCTAGGTAATCTCATGCTCCTGACCACCAAAAATTTCCATTGCTTCAGCCTTCTCTACCCTTTCAAAACTTCCATGGCTTATAAACTATTTTCTCAAGATTTGTAAAATAATGTGAATATGCAGGAAAAATTGATCATCTATAAAGTCTAGCATGTGCTTGGTAATTTACATACATTGTCTCACTTTTACCTCACGTGAATTCTTTAAGAGAGATATAATCCTCAGTTCATACACAAAGAATCAAGAGATTCATGAGATTAAGTAGTAGGCACAATATCAGAGCTGGTTGCTGACAGATATGGAATTCAAAATCTCTACAGAGTATGCATCTAAACCTTATGCTCTTTCTATAATACCAGTCTGAGAAACTGGTAAGTTCTTTTGTAATGTAGAGGACTGTGTCCTTCCTAACCATACATTTTTCGACAGCCAAAAAATAAAAATTAAAAAAAAAAATAGCGGAGGTGACATCTAACTCCAGAAAAGTCACCTTCCTTATTACTGATCTGGGCTTCTATTTTACCTCCCTCTACTCAACTCCATGTGTACCTAGCCTAGGCAGATCCTTATATTTCATTTTTCTGCTTAGCCACATTGATGGCCAGCCTCCTACCTTGCTTTCTTTCATTGAGTTTTACCATCATGTTCTCTAAAACAAAGGTGGCTCTAATGGGCTGAATTATGACACCCTAAAATTCTTATGTTGAAGCTTGACGCTTCAGTACCTCAAAACGTGACTATATTTGCAAAAGCTTTTAAAGAAGTAACTAAATTGAGACCTAATCCAATATGAGTAGTGTCCTTATAATAAGAGATTAGGAAATACAGAGACACCAGGGATGCGTACACAGAGGGAAAGGGAAGCCATCTGCTTCTCTCTTAGGAGAGACTAACCCTGATGACATCTTGATCTTGGAATTCTAGCTTCTAGAATTGGGAGAAAATAAATTTCTGTTGTTTAAACCACCCAGTCTGTGGTATTCTGGTATGGTAGCCCTACAGGCCTTACACAGTGATTTTCAAACACAACATTTACAAAGGCTGAAAATCAGAAGGGAGGAGAGAGAGGCTTCCTTGTGAATTCATTGTTGGACTGTCCTCTAAAGAGCTTTGAGTGACGTTGGAGACATTTGTGTGTGGTTGGAGGGTAATGGCTAATAATGTATTAATGCATCATCCCTGCATTGTAACTACCGACTCCTGGCAATATATCTTGAACACTGAGGAAAGTTACTACTAATTTATTTTCAGGCACTTATCCTTAAAGAAGAGTAAGAAAATAGTAGGAAGAAGAACTACTCCTCAAATATTCCTATTCTGTTTAAAGCATCTAGTGGTACCTCATAAAAATGCAGAAAGGAGGTGGAAACTGTCTTACGATTTCCATGTCTACTGAAGCTCTATGTCCATGAAATTCAGAAAATAATGGAAGAAGAAAGACCATAATTTAAAAAATGTTTAAGTGATAAGTGCATGCTCTCAAGGAAGAAGAGTATCCTTGCAGATCCCCCAAAGGAGGTTCTGAGGCAAGAACTTTGGTTCAGGTAGTCTATTTAGGAAGTGATGCAGGAAAACACAAGGATAAAGTGGAGAAATGGGGGTGGGGGGTAATGGTAGATAGAAAATCCAATAAAGTGTGCATCAACTGGAACTCCAAAACATAGTGCAAAGGTCATAGGGATAGATGGGGAGATTGGAGCATTTATCTACAGATCCCCATCCCCCAGGCGTTGAGTATTGCTCTGAGTTATGTTACTCCTCCAAAATTCCTATAATACTGCAGAAATCCTTTATTGGAGAAGATTAACAGACAGGACCTTGGGGTGGGAAGCATGAGTCTACAGTATACTATCCAAAGCTATAGGCAAACTCAGGTGGATCAAGGAATTTGAGGGCTGGGCATCAAAGACACCTGATAAAACTGCTTAAGTTGTAATCATTATTTAAGTGAATATGGTCTATTTAAGTTGAATATCTGTATTTTATATGGAAATGATAAGGTTGGTAAAGTAAGACATTTAACATTGGGTAAACCTGTAGCAACATGAAATCCGTGGAAGCTTTCACATGCAATTTTGGTATTCATTAGGCTAATATTTACAAAGCTTTAATTTACATGGCTTGGTACAAACTATATGGGAAAAAAGAAAATATTTACCTGGTTGATACTATAATGGCAATGAGTATAATCCGGGGTGTATATGTGTAATTATGAAATATAAGTTATTGTGTTATTAGTCAGTTCTACTTCATTGGCCCTTAAATTTGAAAGATTTAGGGTATGTGGAGACAGAGGCACACGTATGTATTTTATTGCAATAAAGGTAGGCATAAGAGATGAACTCTAACTGTGCATCACAGTGAATTTATACAAATGAATACCTATGACATCAACACCCACAACAAGAAGCTGAACAGGATCAGCACCACAGAAATGTCCTCATCCCTCCTTCCTGTCATTACTCCTACAAAGAATAACAGCTATTCTGACTTCCAACATCATAAATTAGTTTCACCTACTTTTGAATACAATATAAGTGGGATAATAAATATATGCTTTTTAGTTTTGTGCTTCTTTCACTATTATTTTCATGAGATTCATTCATATTGTTGCATGTAGGAAAGTAGTTCATTTATCCTCATTGCGGCTTAGAATTCCATGCGTAAGTATAATAATTTATCAATTTTTCTGGACAACTGTAAACTGCTACTACACAGAACTGCAATGTTTCTTGAGAAATTTAAATTTCACAGTTTAGAATAGAATTGTTTTTCCAGCTACATGAAATCAAAAGAAGTCACTATTCTTGCTAAATTGAAACCATAATGGCTTTTTGCAACTATAATTTAATAGTCTCTAAATCATTTTTAAAATTTTTATTATTTTTTATGTAGGATCCATGCCCAGTGTGGAGCCCAATGCAGGGCTTGAACCATGACCCTGAGATCAAACCTGAGCTGAGAACAAGACAGAAAGATGCTCAACTGACTGAACCACCCAGGCATCACAATTTTTTTTTTTGCTTTACATGTAGGTATTTGGATATTTTCCACAAAACATGAAATTATATACACATACTTTTAGGAAGTAATTCATCCAATATGTAAATATGTCTGAGCACCTACTATGTGCGGGCTATTTTGCTATGCACGAGAGTCATGATGAATAGAAGAAAACTGAGTCCCTAACCTTCCCCAGTCAAGTTCACAATCTAGAGGGCCAAATAGAAACGCAAAATAGCAATTTGAACCAACGTGTTGACTAACGAGAGAAATAGCATAAGGGTTTCTCTCAGAGAACAAAGAAAGAAACCTAATCCACACTGGTATGAGGGCAGAGTTCAGGGACAGCTTCCTGGAGAGAGTGAGTTACCAACAAATTGGGATGTATGCCAGCAAAAGTCAATGGCATGTGTTTTGGTCCTCAGGTGAGAAAGAGAAATGTTGGGGAAAATGAGAGCACTTCAGTTTGGGACTGAAGAGGTGCTAGGTTTCTTCCTTCATAAAATAAAGGGAGTAGACTAAGTGAGCACTCTTCTAGCTCTAACACTTATATAAAACATTGGTGCCCTGTTGGTCTGGCCTCCAGAACTACTTTAAATACTTACAGAAAGCAATGTTGATTGTTTTAACCTTCTGCAATGCTAATGGAGTAATGTGATATCCATAGAGGTCCCATCCAGTGGTGTTGAAATGGCTTATGGAACAAAACAAAATAAATCTCCATAAGTAAAGTTTACAATATGACCTTCTCTTATTTCAATCTCGAATCTCTTACACTTTAAGGATTATGTATGGTTCTCAAATATTTTTGACATAAAAACCACTTGAGCAGAACAAATCCATTCATTTGTCTTACTCTTAAATTATCACAGAGAGGGGCTGGGGGAGCTAGAGACATGGGAATAAAAAAGAAATCCTTACCAGAATGAGTGCAATAACTAGCAGAGCTTCTCATTAAAATGATTACTTCATAACAAAACAAAAGCAGGTTTCATTTAAAAAATATTAGCACTACAAGAGACGAACCATGAGCCAAATAAAGAACACTTTTCAAAGAATCAATAACAATGCTTTGGACTATTTTGTGAATTATTTCTGTGGAGGGCTGATCAACATAATAACCCCCTTTCCATTCACCTTGCCTCGACCCTCACTTATATTTAGCAGCATTTATTAATTGTCCTTGGACGTTGCTAAACATAATGTGCTACAAGCCTCTACACTGAATTAAATTTGTAAACAACTTATGAAAGAAATAGAGAAATTTCATAGTTTCTCTGCTTACATTCATTGAATTTCCTTTATTTATACATCTATTAGACTTGTTTGGGCATACTCTCACTATGGTCAAAAAACATGTTTGTTTCCTAATAGACTTTTCTTTGGTAAATAAGACATTATAATCTCTATGTCGTTTAATATATCTCATCTGTGCCATGATAATATGTAGGTATATTAACTTTGTCACCCTATAAATCTACACCTTAAATTAAATATATTTACTTTAAATATACACAAATACAATTATTTATTTTTAATAGTAAAATAAATATCTCATTGTGCATGCTTAAAATTGTGTAGCACAAAGAGGATTATAGTTTTCAAATTGCCAATAATCACAACATACAGGAATTATAATTAATATTTGATGTATTTCTTCCATTTATGTATTTATTTATTTTCAGTATTGAGATCTACATCAGTTAGAGATTGTGTTCAGTAGCATGCAGTGAAAACTGATTATGGTAGCTTAACAAAAGGGGTTTTTCCTAATATTTCTCAAATTTTTGATTATTATTTTGCTTGTCTTGATATAACAAGTCAGGCAATCCAGGGCTGTTACAGCACCTACAGGGACAATGCCTCTTCTCTCTACTCCTCCATCCTTAGTGTGCAGCTTTATCTTCATAGCAACTTAACACTGGAACGATAACTACAGCCAACATTCCATCCAGAAAGAAGGAAGCATCAAAGAGCATGAGACAATGCTTATATTAGTAAAGTGGAAGTTTCCCAGAAATCACAGCAGAATATCATTTGGTCCACCTTGCCTTAAAGGGACATGGGGCAGGATAGTATTTAGCTAGGCATTCTCCCCTTAAAAGATTGTAAAAAAAAAAACAAAGGAAAAAAAAGGAATACGTTGGATATTAGGCAAACAACTCAAATGTCTGCCACAAGATTATACATACTACAAATGTAATTTTTTGCTGATTTATTATATTTAAATTATCCAAGACATAGTTTTTCATAATCAAAGGGTATCATAAACATTACTGTAATGGTTATATGTCTGTTTAGTCATTCATTTATTCATTCCATTATTGTTGAACAGACATTAAAGTTTTTCCTATTAATATTAAAATATTTAAATACTAATTCAAAACATTTACGGCTCATAATATTCTATACAAAGCATTATGCCAATTAACAAGTCAGTATTTTAGATTTATAAGTATTATTTTATATTCTGTCCTCTTTCCAGTAACATGAAAAATACATTATTTTAATAAGAAATTTTTCTAGTAAATATTCTATAAGCACATTTCATTGCCTAGCTTTATCCTTAGTTCTTACATTATTTCAAATTGTGGTCTTAATGAGTATTCTTAAAATCAGCTTGGGATGAGCAAACTTCAAAAAGGTTTAGAGTTTTGCTTCAGCACCTTTAAATATAGAATTCATGTATTAAAAATTACACTATGATTTAATATCTTGTATTAGCTAGAAACCTCAATAGAATCACTAATATTAGATAAAGGAAACATGAAAATAAAAGCTAATTGGTTCTTTCATTATGAAGGAAAAATGAATCTTAAAATTAAGCTTTCATCTGTTTTTAATAAATAATCAAGAATTTTAAAAATTTTAAAAAGATTTTATTTATTTGAGAGAGAGAGAGATAGAGATTTATTTGAGAAAGAGAGAGACAGAGATAGCGAGAGACAACACAAGTGAGGAGGAGAGGGAGAAGCAGGGTGCCCGCTGAGCAGGGAGCCCAACGCAGGGCTGGATCCCAGGGTCCTGGGATCATGACCTGAGCCAAGGCAGACACTCAACTCCTCAACCTACTGAGCCAGCCAGAGGCCCCGAATAAATAATAATTAAGAATTTTAGCTCTGTATTTTGTGGCTACTGCTTTGAGAGATTCGATATGAGATCAAAAAATTAAAAGAGACAGAATTCTCTGCCCTGTGTTAATGCCCTGTGTATACCAGGTATACTTTCCCGTCTCTGTGGTACATTATGCTGAGACCAAGCTTGGCTCCTTGCTCCATAAAGTATCTGCTACCTCAAAGTAAAACTGTACTAACTGAAGAATTACTTATCAAAACTAACAGCTTGCTCATCAATCTCTTTTTTATTTATTTATTTTATTTTATTATTATTATTTTTTTTTTTTTGCTCATCAATCTCTTATGAAGACTCTCATCTCCCAGTATCTACCAGTGCAATCATATTATATCCTAAACTTTGGACAATCCCTACAAGTTCCCAACCTTGTAAGACCTGCCTTAAAACCACCCAGCTCAGGGATGACTGGGTGGCTCAGTTGGTTAAGTGTCTGCCTTTGGCTCAAGTTATGATCCCAGGGTTCTAGTATCAAGTCCCATATTGGGCTCCTTGGTCAGCAGGAAGCCTGCTTCTCCCTCTGCCTCTGCCTGCCGCTCCCCCTGCTTGTGCATGCCTTCTCTTTCTCTCTCTTTGACAAATAAATAAATAAAATCTTAAAACAAAACAAAACAAAAAACACACACCCAGCCCAGACTTAAAACTATATAAATATCTTTTAAGTTTATTTAAATTCCAGTTAGTTAACACACGGTGTAATACTAGTTTCATGGGTACTCCTAGAACATAGGCAGTAACTTCTTTGACATCGGCCATAGCAACTTTTTTTAGATGTGTCTCTGAAGGCAAGGGAAATAAAAGCAAAAATAAACTATTGGTGATTACATCAAAATAAAAAGCTTCTGCACAGAGAAGGAAACAATCATCAAAGCTAAAAGGCAACCTATGAAATGGGAGAAGATATTTGCAAATGACATATCTGATAAAGGGTTAGTATCCAAAATCTATGAAGAACTTATCAAAGCCAACACCCAAAAACAAATAATCTGATTAAAAATGAGAAGACATGAGTAGATATTTTCCCAAAGAAGATATACAGATGGTCAACAGACACATGAAAAGATGCTCAGCATCACTTATCATCAAGGGAATGCAAATCAAAACTACAAAGAGATATCACCTCACACCTGTGAGACAGCTAAAATGAACAACACAAGAAACAACAAATGTTGGCAAGGATGTGAAGAAAAGGGAACTTTCTTGCACCCTTGGTGAGACTATCTTCTTCTTATACCTGAGACATTAAGACCCTGTCAAAATGATAGTCTCACTCACTGCCACATATCTACTAAACTTTGCTTTACTTCACTGACAGATTTTCATTACAGTCTTTGGAGAAACAACAGTAAATACTGTATGCTATGATGAGTAGGCATCGGAAACATCAAAAACATCTAATAGTATATGTATTAGACATAAATTTTACCAGTTTTAAGTCTAGAGTACTTCACTAGTACTGATCAACAATAAAAATCTTAAGATGAAGTTTTAACTTTGATCTAATTTGACAACTAAGAAAATTTAGAAGGATAGGCTTGCATTTGCTTTCCAAAAACAAAAAATTCTATTACTTTGCAAGTATATTTTGATCATTTAGAATATACTCTTGATCAACAACAATAAATCTATCCCCAAGGTTTGATTTTAAACTAGAATGGCAAGTTGAAGACCAAAATTGGTAAAAATCACCCAGCACAATATTTTCCAGAATTAATAAAGTACTATAAATGGTCTAGATTAAGAGATATTTATATTGTTTGGATACTGAAAACTAGAGTGGAAAGTCTGACAAGCCATTTGGGGCAATTCTTGCTTTTCAAGTCAACTTTGTAATGGTAAAGCTGGCTACCCTAATACAGGGAGAGGAATGCATAGCTACCTTTTCCAGTAGCTCTCCTGTGTTTAACAACCATCACTGTCAGAAATGTCTGCTTTATACCAAATGAAAATCCTGCTTAGTAACTTCTGACAAGCTGATTTCTCTCATTCTAACATCAGAAGGCAGTGGTACCAATCTCTGAATATCTCTTTGCTGTAGTGCTCATGGGACAGTTTTGTCAGGACAATGTTTCATTCTGGATGGAAGTGGTGAAAGGATAGATAGACAGGAAAGGGGAAAAATTAGATTGAGGAGTCCTGAGAGCACTATCAGGAGGTGAGATAAAGGAAACCCCGGGAAAGTTGCCTGCGCACACAGACATTCTATCATCCCGTCCTTCTCCACACTTCCCCCACTTTCTCTTATTTAAAGACACTGGGACAGAAATCAAAATTGGCTTTGAGAAAGGTTAATTCATTTTGACTCAATTACAAAACTTCTATATAACTTGAATTTCATTAATAAGACAGTCTTTAACCTTCCAACCTTCTCTCCAGACTAAAGAATTCAAATTCTTTCTTTTGTTGTTTTGCTCTATCCCCGAGGCTTATCGACATTCTCCATCTCCATCAAGCTATGTAGCAAAAAAATCAGGTAGTAATCTTCCAAAGGCCTAGACTGGATTTAGAAGCATGTGCTGTTTTTCTATACTGTTATCTTGCTATAGAAAACATAGAATAGGATATTCACAAATACGTGTTTCCAGGGAAAGCATCACAACACGCGGCAGGGGCCATTTCCTCCTGACGCCAGCAGTCCAAGTACATACAGCATGTGTCTGGGGTAGATGTAGTCAACGTGATGGAATATGAGAGGGTGCCTTTCTGAGAGAACTGTGTCCAGCATTTCTTGGAAATATTCAAAAAATGCATCTTTACAGAAGGCTCTAGGTTAAATAGGCCACACACTAAGAGAGCTATCTGATTAAAAGCAGTGCTTGAAAACATGCTGCTCTGTTTATAAAATAAATGTTAGCATAACTCATAAAACACAAAAACTTAAAAAAAAAATTACCCACTCTTTTTTTGCAGATGATTTAAATTCTTTGGGAATCAACACAACACAGAAAAGCAAGTGATAAGAATAGTGTGTTCACATAATGAGTCCTTAAATCACAGATCTAATATTGTTCCCCAAAGATTTGGCAACAGGAAAAGTATGAGGAAAATTAGATAATGGCTTTCTCACTAGTAGGTTACAGCAAAGATTGATTGTCATAGGATGAGATAAAACATGTATTTTTGATTGAAAACATAATGAATAAAGAGTTTGAATCTAGTCCAAAATGTAAAATATTTCTAGTTTTCAAGCTTATTGGAGGTCTGCTTGGCCTAAATAAACAAAATGACAAAATGCATTGTCACCCTATTATCTCCTCTTTTTCTTCAACTTTAAATAATATGATAAAACCAAGAGCATATCAAAATTGAGTTGATATTTCTGCTAAAATAATTACATAGAAAGAAGGACCAGATCCTGTCATTACCAATCATACTTGATTTAGAAATAAATGCCTTGGTTGTAGAAAATTCAATCTAATGAGCTGGATCTTAACAAACCAGGAGATATTTACTCATAAGAGGAAAATACAGTGAGAAAAAAAATATTCAATCTTACTAAAATCAGAGGAATAGAGATTAATGAAACAAAGAGATGTTTCCACCTACTGTATTGGACAATTTGTGTGACAATCAATGCCCAGTGCTGATTTGGGAAAGAAATTTGATAACATGTATCAAGAGTTATAAATATGTTCACATTTTTAACTTTAAAAATAATAGTAAAAGCATATGAATAAATATCCTTATTGTCTGAGTTCTATCTCCTTACTAAGAGGCTGTACATTTTCAGGGATTTGGTTTGATTTCATTTTATAATATAAGGAATTGAGTTAATAATTATACCTTCATGCTAACCAATACTCCCCTCCCTTCTATTTGGCTGTTAAACCCCCAAACCTAATTTGAGTATGTCTCTAATGAATGTATAAAACTTCATGCATGCATTTCATACGCTTTGCTTCAGTTTATTTTTTGTATGCTTAGTTTCCTAACACAGTGATTTTATGAGGTGCTATTTTCATCATGCTATTTTACATTTCTTGTAAGCTACTTTATTTAAGCATTTTGGAAATAAAACAGGTTATTAAAATATTAAATGTTCATCAAATGAGATGCTATTGGAAAATAATTTTAACAGAACCTACAATGTAATGAGTACTTAATGAATTTCTATGATTGTAACTTTATGAAAACCAAAAATTTAAATCAAAAAAGAATTGTTAATAGAACATAAGCATTTACAGCTAAGATAAAAACTGAAATAAAATGAGACTATACTTAAAATTAAAATTATGATATAAAATATAAGTGAAAAAGCAAGGGAGTAATTAGAAGAACACAATCTTGTGCATATGAGACGAAGAGGGAAAGAGAAAGAGAATATATTTCTCTATGTACCCATGCAAAAATATTCCAGCAATCTTATTAAAAGAGATTTGCTTCTTATTTTATATATTTTCAAAATATTGTTTTCACATTCCTACTATAACATAAAATGTTATCTTTTTAACAGAATTAAATGTCAAATTTTGTTAAATGTTAAATATTTTTATCTTGCTTTTATAATGAATTTAATTTAAACCTTTACCTGGCGAAGGCCATGATCCTTAGGCAGACGAAATTTTACAATTTACATTTTATTAATGAGGCATTTGAGACCTGCATCAGCAAAGCGACTTCCCAAGGCCAGAAATGTTGCTAAAGTTAGGGAGAAATTAGAGAACCAGTACCCTGGCATATTTCAGTTCTTATTTTAGTGCTTTTTCTACTGCAATTATACTACCTATCTCTTATTATGCTTGTCTTCTAAGCCTGCTGCGAGATAACCTTTGCATCTGACTTAAGTATTATGTAGGCATATTTTTAATGCTTATTTTCACAAAATTCAAATTAATTTGAAGCTTAGTTGAAAAACATTGTCAACTGTGTTGTGGAGGAGCCCTGTACAGTTCATTTCCTCCTCTACAGAGGAGAATTATATCCCTCCTTAGAGATGAGAGTGGGCACAGTCCAAGGAGGTGGGCAGTCATTAAATTGGGAGGCATCTGTAGGCAGATGGGGCGTGTTTGAGAATCTCTAAAGCTCCTAACAGAGGCAGGAGGCCAGCAAAATGGACTGGGGAAGTTGTGAAGTCTGGCGTCAGGCTGACAGCAGAAATGTGAGGGGAATCTGTTAAAGTCAGTGCTCAGGCTGAAGGCAGCTGGACGATGACAAGGAAGCCACAAGGGTCACTGCTCACACAGCACTTGTGCCATGACTGAGGGAGCCATGGGGCCTGGAACAGAGGAAGCAGCTGGGCTGTGAGGTGGAGCCAAGTGCTGAGGCAGGAAGCAGGTGGTCACAGGAGGAGGAAAAGATGAGGCTTGTGCTGTGGAGCATCTGCCCCTCACATTGGCTCCTGTGGAAAAGCTCTACAAAGATTAAAATGTAGGGGGAAAGCATTTATTTTGACTAATCATCCTCAAAAGCATTTTTGACACCTACAATGCTGAAAGGAAGGGCTACTGTGGACAACAAAGCAAGAAATGTAGATTTCTCTAGGGCTAAGTTGTCTCAGAAAGAGCAACGGCCACAAACACATTTCCACGAGAGGCCAGGCGGTCAGTCAGGAATTATTCCCTTATTTCTGACTTTTCCATTGACTGATGTGTGCCTCCAAGCAAGTTGCTAAATCTCTTTGAACCTATCTTCCTACTGGAAAAATGGATATCTTGCTGTAAAACATATACCACCTTCCAGAGAATAAATGTTTCTAAACAGAAATGCTACATATGCAAAATACTCTAATTTTCAAGGGAAAATGTGTTTGTGTAATTGTTACATAAACAATTAAATTGAAATCCTCTTTAAAAAAATTTTACCTCTACGAACACATTCCGAAATTATTAAACGGAATGTGCCATGTCTTAGTTGTTGCTTTAAATAATTTCTATTTTATTTACCAATAGAGAAAAATCAGACATGAGAAATGCCCTTAATATTGGCTAACTTAATTGAGGTAAGTAAAAGCCATATCTTAAATTGTCCTTTTCCCCTTATCAGAGGAAGATAAAATTTTAGAACTTACCTAATCTATAGAGGCTTTAATACATTCTTATTAGCTAATGAGAAGGCCCTATTCTCACTCCACAATAGATGCTCTTATGACAAAAAATAAAATAAAAATTAAAAGCCAGAGCCATCATTATATCTGTAGGAAAATCACTGAAATCATTTGACTATTAAGTAGATCATTCTTGCCGTTTTTGTGCATTTTTAGGGAGATATTTCAGAACTAAAGTGTTACTTTCTACAAAGTACTACTACTACTACTACACACACACACATGCAAGCATGTATATGACTAGTACTATGCTAGTTCTTCTATTACCTTTCTCCAGAGCAGAATTCTGAACTTAGCTAATAATGATACAGATTCCAAAATTCCTACACCATATATTCTGAATTGATAGATCTCAGGTAGGGCAAGTTAATCTGTATTTTTATTTTTTTTAAAGATTTCATTTATTTATTTGATAGAGAGAGAGCCCAAGAAGGGGGAGCACCAGGTAGAGGGAGAAGCAGACTCTCCACTGAGCAGGGAGCCCGATGCGGGGCTCGATCCCAGGACTCTGAGATCATGACCTGAGCCGAAGGTAGATACCCAACTGACTGAGCCGCCCAGGCGCCCCTGTAGTCTGTATTTTTTTTTTAAGATTTTATTTATTTATTTGAGAGAGAGAAGAGAGAGAATGAGAGAGAGGGAGTGTGAGAGGGGAGAGGTTAGATGGAGAAGCAGACTCCCCACTGAGGAGGGAGCCCCATGCGGGACTCGACCCGGGGACTCCAGGATCATGACCTGAGCCGAAGGCAGTCGCTCAACCAACTGAGCCACCCAGGAGCCCTGTATTTTTAATAAGTACCCTAGGGAACAAGAAAGTTTATGAAACATTGCTTTAAAAGACCCGTTGGTACTGTGGTAGGTAAATAACTCAATTCACCTAGATTTGGTCTTAGAACAGACCATCCATGACAGCACTAATAAATTGAGCATGAAATTGATTTCACCTATATTGGAGACATAATTTGTCCTGCAGTCTGTCCTGTGTGCTTCTGACTCATGCTTTGACTTCAGTTGTTGCTCATTTGTGGTCTGATGTTGTGCAAACCTCATTTACAGGGAGGATTTTAATTTTTCTCAATTACGAAGTTTGCTTTTCTCCCTCCCTTCTGTTTACTGATTTTCCAATGAGGAGATCTCAAGTCCTAGAATCCAATTTTTCCTAACTGATTTCAGTCCAAAGTAAAAGCTTAAACCCAAACAAAACTCACTGCAAAGAACATAGTCAGAAAAATGAATTGCATTTTTTTAATTCTATCTTTTATTTTGTGTTTGTAAACACTTTTTCACTTAATATAAATTAGAATTGATGTCTTAGTGAATTTAAGACACAAGTAGAGCAGTTGCACTCTTATTATCTTAGCCACCATGCTTATTGGTGCTGTATTATAATGAGATTAGACTAGACAAGAAATAATCATTTGAGTTTGTTTCCTTGTTTTACAACCTTTTCACATTCCAGCTTCTCAGCATAAAAAGGATTAGCAGAACAAAGTGCACTGTACCAGAATACTAAATGTCCTCACATTCTATGTCCTTGAGCAAATTTGAACTGAAAAAAAAAAACCTCTTTGCTAAAAGATGTAAAATGAAATAACATACATATGCATTAAGCCAAATTCTACCACTATCTAAGCTATGTATCGTGAATAAATAACGCACTCTAAGAAACTACACAAACTCCCTTTGATCACTAGATTTCTATTCCATAAATTGCTGCTGTGGATTTACATGCTTCTTAACTTACAACCTGTGAATATATGAAGCAATGAGAGAATGAAGTCATATTATGATCGCCATATTGTGGGTGCCTCCAAGTTACACATTACGTTAGAAATTATTTCCCTTACAAGGATAAGGGTGGTATGATATGTAACATTCTGTTATTATCAAGAGGATTGTGAATGTTAAACCAATTAAGATTTAGCTAAATAACAAAATTTTAAGTTTTGTGGAAGAAGTGTTCATTTATTTTCTATTAATAATAAATAAGCTACCTTATAACCAAAACTATAGTCTTTGCTTCTTGAACATCTATAAAATGAAGAGACATGAAAAAACATTCAAGAAAATAGTCCATTATAGCTATAAAAATGATGCTCAAAAGCATCATTCTAAATCCTCACAATCGGCAAACCACAAATATAGGAGAAAAATATAAACTTCAAATTAAAACCTTTTCCTTTAATACCCTAAGCAATTGTAAAATTTAAACCCAAAAGGAAATACTATTTAAGAACATATTTCCTAAATGAAACGTATAAATATTATGATTTCAGTTGAGTAGATTTAGAGGTCAGAATCATATTTTGTTTTCTTATCTTTGTGACTGTGTTAAGTGCACAGGTTGAGTAGATTTTTATTTATTTATTTTTTTTGGCACTTGATACCAACAAGTTTCTTATGAAGCTTAATGGACTGATTTTAAAATTTATATGCAAAATTAAAAGGTCAATAATAGTTAAGAATTTTTTACAGATAAAGAATAGAATGGAGGGGTGTCTGGGTGGTTCAGTGGGTTAAGGCCTCTGCCTTCAGCTCAGGTCATGATCTCAGGGTCCTGGGATTGAGCCCCTGCCTCTCTGCCTACTTGTAATCTCCCTCTCTGTCAAATAAATAAATAAAATCTTAAAAAAAAAAAAAGAATATAATGGAGACTTGCTCTACCAGATACCATGTTTTATTATGAAGCTATAGTAAATATGGTAGTATAGTCTTATATTAGAGATTTACAAACTAACAGATAAAATATTATAAATAATTTAGAGACACAACATACATGGAAACTTAATATGTGACTCCGGTGGCATGGAAGATCAGTTAAAAAAAATCAGTAAATGGAAATGAAGAAAAACAATCATCTACATGTAAAAAATATATAGGAAATTAAATGCTTACCTCATACTTATACACTTTAACCAAATAGGTCAAGAACATAAGTATCAAAAACAAAGCTCTAGTATAAAATATAAGTTAATATGTTTCTGACCTTGGGATAAAGAAGATTTTCTTAAAGAAGACAGAAAGATGCTAGTTATGTAAGACATTACTGATAAAACTGACTATTTAAATTAAAAATCCCACTTTTTCAAAAGATACCTTAAATTAAGAGAAAATACAAAGTAGAAACTGGTAGAAGATATTTGCAGTAATGTAACTGATGAGGGAATAGGATAAAGGGTATATAAAAAAGGAAAGAAACTCTTCTAAAAATCAATAAGAAAAAAGACAACATAGTAGAAAAACAGGCAAAAGACATGAACAGGCATTTCAGAGCAGACAAAACACAGATGACCAGGAAGAATATAGAGAGATGCTCAATCTCTTTGTGATTAGGGAAATACAAATCTACACTACAATGAAACCATTTCATATCCATTTGATTGACAAATATTAGGAACTATGATAACATTTTGTGCTACAGTGATTATCTTCAGCATTACTGATCAGAATTTAAATAACTAAAATGACTAGAAAATAATTTGGCAATATTATTTAAAGTTATCATTCTCATATCCTACTAGTCAACATTTTCACTTCCAGGTATATATCCAAGAATATCCCTCACATATGTACACTTGGATGGATATGCATGAATATTACCAGCAAGGCTATTTATGAGAGAGGATACTAGAAATTAACCCAACTGAAGAAGAGAATGAATAATTAAATTATAGTATATTATTTTAATATAATCTTATAACTGAAACTGAATGAATACACCTATAACAGTGAAAATGAACAGATAAAAGATTATTTGCAGCAATTTAGAATAATAAAATTCAATACAGTGTTGGCATTGGGAAAAGGAGATGAGCAAATCCTAGAAGACTATGAATAGTCTGATATCCTTTTTATAAAAAGAAAGTTCTAAATAGTTAAAGCCGTATATGTATGCACACACACACACACACACATATATATATGGCTGCATGTACAGAGAAACATACACATGTTTCTAGTTTGTTTCTTTATTTGTAGAAGAGAAGCAAAAAAAAAAAATCCTTATTTACACAAACCCTTCCTGTGGGAGTGTTGTCAGTGGGACCAGTTAGAGCCCCATAGCTTAGCGCTCCACCCCTGGGGACACCCACACTGAGGGAATAGGATAAAGGGTATATAAAAAAGGAAAGAAACTCTTTGTATGTATGTGTATATATGTGTATGTATATATATTTTATACATAATAACATATAATTAGAAAACATATAAGTAAAAAAATAAGAAAACATATAAGTAGATATCAGCTGCTGTCAGTTGTTAGTTCTTGGTTTGGTTGGTGAGAATACAATGTATTTTAGATGATAGATATAGATAGATGATAATGATGATAGATAGGTAATAGATAATCCCATGAGAGCAATTATAAATAGATATGATGACTGATTATTCAAATTCTGTGTTTCTGAAAGCCACTATCTTGATCAGTTTGGGTTGATATAATAGAATACCATAGGCTAGGTGACTTATAAACGGAAATTTATTTCTCACAGTTCTGGAGGCTGGGAGGTCTAAGATTAAGGTGCATATCCAATGAGTGGTGAAAGTCCACTTCCTAGTCCATAGACTGCCATCTTCTCACTGTGTCTTCACATAGTAGAAGGGGCTAGGGAGCTATCTGGTACTTTATAAGGGTACTAAGGCCTTGCCCTCATGACCTAGTCACCTTCCAAAGGTCCCACCTCTTAATACCATTACATTGGGAATTAGGTTTTAATGAACGCATGAATTTTAGGGAGACACAAAATTTCAGTCTATAGTAGCCATTAAGTTAAAAAGTAAAAGAAAATAAAACTATTTGGTTACAGAGCAGTTCTCAAATTATTATTGCCAGCATCACGCTTTATAAAAATTCAGATAATTGGGCCCCTACCTCTAGAGATTCTGCTTTAGTGGATATGAGTAGAGCCAAACAGTAGCATCCCCAGTGATTTTGATGTGATACATGGATCACAGTATTAGAAACACTGCTTTACAGGAAATGCTATTATTGACTCTATCATAATTTTAAAAATTAATGTTCTTTATCATGTTATCACTGTGGCTTGAATTTCCTCTGGTCTTAAACGACACTCCATTGTTCCAACTATATAGTTTATATTAAGGCATACCACATACTAAATATTAAAATCTATAGCAATAATAATTAAAATAATATGTACTTAGAGCAGTATACTCAATCTATTTTTATTATCTCATGTCATGGGATGAATTGTGTCCTCTCCAAAATTCATATGTTGAAGTCATAACCCATGGAATGTGACTGTATTTGGGGACAGAGGCTTCACAAAGATAATTAAAGTGAGGTTTTTAGAATGGGCCTTTTCCAGTATGAGTGGTATCCTTATAGAAATAGGAAATTTGGACACAAATTGTACAGAGGGAAGACCATGTGAAGACACAGAAAATAGACAGCCATGTATGATCCAAAGAGAAAGGTTTCATAAGAAATGACCCTGCCAACACCTTGATTACGGACTTCTAGTTTCTAAAACTTTGAGGAAATAAATTTCTATGGTTAATGCTACCCAGTCTAATATGTTGTTATAGTATCCATAGCAAACTAATACACCTGATAAAAGCTGACTTAAATAGAGAGTTCAGGGAGAGGTGGCAATACCGTATCACAGAAAATCATTTTAGCCTTACCAACTAAATTCTGGTATTAAATATGGAGGAACATATTGGATTAAAACCTGGTTTGTCTGTATCTTTCCATGTCCAGCTCAAGCACAGATAGCAAATGTATCTCTCTTATCACCCTTTTGCCAGAAACACAGGCCTAGTAATGAGAGGTACTGGCTTTTTTCATCCAATAATTTCTTAAATTTTGATACAAATGCAGGTCTATTTTCACGATTTATAATGTTTAACCACTATATGAAATAGATATTTATTGTAATTTTTGGCTTGTTTATCACCTGGTTTCCCCCTCACTTTTTAAACTGTGCCTTAATTTCAAACTCTGATGGCACTTGGCCAAATCAGATGGGCATGTATGAAATACCCTTACCAGGAAATAAATCTCCTCCTGTGAAAATGAACAAAGCCGCATTATGATTGTCATTGACCCTAGGAACTATTGCTTTTATGGTCATTTTTATTAAAAAAAATTCTATTTTATAACTATATTAGCATAAATATTATCTGGCTGGGTTGTTTTTATTTTTTTATTTTTTTTAAGATTTTATTTATTTAATGACAGAGAGAGATACAGCAAGAAAAGGAACATAAGCAGGGGGAGTGGGAGAGGGAGAAGCAGACTTCCTGCTGAGCAGGAGCCCAATGTGGGGCTTGATCCCAGGGTCCTGGGATCATGACCTGAGCCCAAGGCAAATGCTTAACAACTGAACCACCCAGGCACCCTTATTTTTCTATTTTAAAATAAACAAAAATATATTTTGTGGGCACCTAATAGCTCTGTGCCTAGTGAATAAGTCAGCTCCAACAAGAAGTCTAGAGATAGGAGGACTTCCCTCATCATACTGAAGTGCGCAGGGAAATTTCCTTTCCTTGACCTTTTTCCAGAGTTCCTACCGTTTGGCCTTACAGAGTTTTTTGTTTTTTGTTTTTAATGACTTTTCAACTCAGAATAATATCCTAGTTCATTTATTTTGCTTTTTAAACGTAGAATTAAGCCTTCACAGTCTATGCATCCTGAAACAAGTTTGCTGGCAGAGAAATCTCCTGTATGACACAAATAAGTATATTAAACACTAGAGATGTTTCAGGCTTCAGGGGAGTCTATATGACTTTTAAAACACACACCAAGTAAGTGAATCCTCACCTTGCTTTAAAAAAACATTCTATCTTTATCAAATGTTTTCTTAAGTTTCCAGAAAAAAAAAAAATCAGGGAAAAGCAGATCTTCAAATACAAATTTTCTGACAAATCTATGCTGAACTAATCGCATTATAAGTCAAGACATACAGCATCCAAATATCCCAACTTGTGAGAAACTCAAATAAGAACAGTAAAAGATGAACAGTGCTATAGAATTTGTTTTTGTGAGTAAGATGTTCTAATGCTAACCATTAATATATTAGCCTCATTTCAAAAGCAAGTGTGCTTCTACATTAGGTGGTAGTCTAACAATAATGCAAATAGAGTCAAAGGGCTGAGACCCAGGTGAAGGGAATAAGTTAAGGACTCCCTTAAAGTTTGTACCATAGGCCCCCCCATCCTTGTCCCAGCCCACATTTGCCAGCATATTAGTGTACAGATCTTTTGTGACTGATGGAGTAACGTCCCAATAAACCCATCCTAAATTGAAATTATCATAGGTTGAAAATGCCTTTAATATATCTAACTTATTGAACATCATAGATTAGCCTCGCCCCACTTAAACAGGCTCAGAACACTTAAATTAGCCAATAGTTGGATAAAATCATGTAAAACAAAGCTTGTTTTATAATAAAGTGTTGAATATCCCGTGTAATGTATAGACTACCACACTGAAAGTGAAAAACAGAATGGTTGTATGAGTACAGAATGGTTGTAAGTGTATTGTTGTTTACCCTCAGGATCACATGGCTGACTGGAAGCTACCATTGTCCAATGTCAGGAGAGAGGACCCTATGGCATATCACTAACCCAAGAAAAGATGGACATTCAGATTGGAAGTAGTGGTTTCTAGTGAATGCATAGGTATCATTTTCACACAATTGTAAAGCCTAAAAATTGTTGTCAACCATGGTTAAGTTGGGGATTGTCAGTTATTCACAAAGGAAAGCCAAAAAACAATGCTTGATTTGGTTATGATCAAAGCCTGTTTTAAAATTAATTACTCATTCTCGAGAACATGAAAATGAGGCAAAGGTAATGACCAGTCGCTCCACTACAAAATTTCTTCCAATGCAGTACAATAAAAAGGTATTGGTTATGTACCCTTACTTTTTCATTTCTTTCAAGTCTTCACTACTTTTGTGTTTTGTTCTGTGCAATCTTTTCAGAAATTACATTGGTTTAGTGAGTAGTTAATACTGCTAAATTATAGATGAAGAAAATCACTAAACTATAAAAGGTCCAAATGAATTTATAACATGTATTGCAAGTATGCAGCTCAGTCCACAAAATCAGAGGTTAAGACATAGCATTTTTCTCATTTTTCTATAATGAAAATTAATTTGAGTCTATGCATCCATTCTTTGTATCTAATGAAAAAAATAATATTTTTCATGCTTTAATAGCTTTCTTCATCTACCCCAGGATAAGTCTATAATTCTAGGATCTTAAATAGTGCCACAGCATTAGGGTAGGGATTGGGAGGCACTCTGATAAGCAGTCTCAACCAGAGTCCACAGAGTTTATCCAACCTCAACTTTTAAGGACAATTCAATAATTCATTTGGTTATAATATAAATAGAATACGATCAAATCATGTTTCTTAAGAGGCATTGGTACAAAGTCACACTTGGAAAAAAGTCTTTGATAAAGAGGTTTTCCATCAAAGAAAATTCATTATAAACCAATAAGCAAAGTGAAAAAGAAAAGAAAAAAAAGGAATTATCGATAAGGAAGAGCAGGCAACAGCTAACTGAAACACTAAGCAAAGGTCAATCATGGAAAATGACTAATTTTCCTGAGTATCGCTAAAACAAAAGCTCTGTTTTCTCTACACCAGGCCAGTGCTAATTAATTTTCATACTAGGAGGAGAACTTAGGTGACTATGCCTTTTTAATTCATAGCTTAGTTCCACTGAATCAGAGTGTTCCTCAGAGTGGGCCTCTAAGGGAAGTTCAAAATGGTGGGAGAAAAAGGAGGGATAATTTCTCCACTAATTTAAGAAACAGCCTGAGGGTTTAATTCAGTTTCCTGCTTTTCAAAGGCAAGGGCACTAATGAAAGGATTGAAGAAAAAGCAAGTGAAGTTAGGATCCATCTCTTGCTGCCAATCTTTCAGTCTAATTTGATATTACCTCTTTCCACCTAAATTCCCAGCCTTTTTCTAAGTGTAAGGAACTTTGCCTGTTGATTCATAAATACATTTCCTAAATTGCTTTTGTTATCACATGGCTCTACCACTTTGAATGGATGACAGTGAATACTCTTGGTTGTTCATAGTTTGAAGAAGAACTACCTTAGAAATAATTTCATAATCAGCGGGAAAACAGTGAAGAAGCCATCAGGCACAGTTGAAGTGAATCAAACATAATGCAAGTCAAAGACATGAGTATCCTCTGAGTTACTTTTAAGAACACATTTCCATCTCCGTTCACTTATTATAAATCACAGAATTGAAGAATCAATAAAATGGCAGTTTCCATTTAGTTCATATTAATCACTACCACAAAGTAGTGAAAAAGTGACATGTGGTTTTAAAATCACGATGTGATGTGGCTTTATAAATATTTATAACTGGCATGGTTTGGTTTTAACAGCTTTGGTGTAAGGGTAGGAAAGCAAAAAAAACACACTTCAAAAGTAATTTAACATAGGCTATAAATAAAAATTTAAACAATTATTAGCAACATCACAGAAACTCAGAAACACTATTTTTTCATTATAATCAGTAATTTATATAGAATTTATACATATACCTAAGCAAATATATACATACTCACACACATGCACATGCATATTACTGTAACAGGTGGACTTTTTCTTCCACCACAAACAACACATTTTGCGTTTTTTTTGTTATTTGCAATATGATTTCATGAATACAACTTTAAAACAAAACTACTTAAATTTAAAAATAAAAATACTATTTAGAAAGGAAAAACAATACTTTCTATATAAATACTTGTTATTAATATAAATAAGAGAAGCATTTAGAAAGAATAGAAAGAATGGTGTAGCATTTACTCATTAAGTCATCTGCTCATGTACTTATATTTAAGAAAAATATCTAATTACAAGGTGAGGGGGAAAAAATAATGTATTTTCTTCCATGGATTTACCCAAATCTAATATCAGTGTAATCTAATATGACAGTGGGGTGGTTACTTGGGTTTTAGTGTTTGTTTAAAACCATTTATGTCACTCATATGATTGAAAATGCATCTCCACTACAGAAATATAAAATCATCTTTTGGAGTTTGGCTTAGAAATTTGCATTTTTAACAATGAAACCTTAGTGTTTCTCATGAAAAGTTGAAGAATGATTTATCTCTAGGTTATTCTTTCTTCTAATGAAAGCTTTGCATCACTTGACTTAAATATAAGTAGGTTCAGAAACACTACTAAAGCAATTAGGTATATCACTGGTGGACAGAGCAGAGAGAAATAGTCATAGTTAGAAGTCATGCTTTATCAAAACTAACACTACCAATTTAAGAATGTCTAAAATCAATTAAGGCATGTTTCAAATTTACGTATTGTTTTGTGACAGCACACTTCAGAGAATGAATTTCTCTGGAGACCATTGGGTTTGTGTGGACACCATTCATTTCCTCTGTGCCTCCTTTTGACATTGGGATTAGACATTACTTAACCAGGTGTTAGCTCTTCAAACTCGGAGTGCTAACTAGATTCAAATAAAAAAAGAAACATCATAGAGATAAAATAATTTGACAAAGAAATTGACCAAGTCAGTGAAAGAGCTAGTGCATTCTATGTCATTACCTCATGGCCATAGGAAAACAACATACTGTGAAAACATTCAGATTTTGGGGAGAATGTATTATTTTTTTTCAATCTATCTGTGATCTTCCAACTCTCAAGATTGACACTTTTAATGCTTCCCCAAGGGTATTATACCATTAAGAATCATAGCCATAGTGAATAGACATCATAAATTCTTTTCCTTGTTTATTGTAGTAAAATATACATAACACGAACTTTATCATTTTAACCATTTTTAAGTTTACAGTTCAGTGGCAGTAAGTACATTTACATTGCTGTGCACAAACATCATGAAGTTTTTTGTTTTTGTTTTTGTTTTTAACTTACTTGTGGAACATGAAGTTTTAAAAATACAAATGTCTTAGCCCTACAACCAGTTTCTGATGTAGGTCATTATTTAGAAGTAGGCATCTATCTTCTAAAAAATTGTTTTAATGGTGACTCTGATGAACAACCACAGTTTACAACCACTAATTTGATTTAATTCCCTCATTTAATTCAGTTACTCATTCACTTAATCTCTTGATTATTTATTGGAACACCTGGAATTTGTCAAAGCTGAGCTGAGTATTAAGTATACTGAAATTATAATTAGCGGTATCCTTGTCATTTTATCTATCATTTATTAAGTTTATAAATATGCCAATTGCTTTTCTGAGGGAAATATACATATTTCTCAAATGGATTTTTTTTAATTTTGTTTTTTGTTTTTGTTATTTTTTAAGATTTTATTTATTTATTTGACAGAGAGATCACAAGTAGGCAGAGAGAGAGGGGGAAGCAGGCTCCCCACTGAGCAGAGAGCCCGATGCGGGGCTCGATCTCAGGACCCTGAGATCATGACCTGAGCCGAAGGCAGACGCTTAACCAACTGAGCCACCCAGGCGCCCCCCAAATGGTTGTTTTTTTTTAATGTATTTGATTTAATAGTACAACCAGTAGAAAGGAGTTTTTAGAATTATTACATTTCTAGAAATGAGAGAAAGTAGAAGTTGGTCCAATTATATCATATAACTTTTGAAAGGCATATATTTATCCTTTCACAACAGAAGAAAGTTTTATGCGATGCCAGAAATGGGAATATCTAAGCCATTGGTAACAAGAAGTGATACTGCTGATAAAAGCACAACCTGCAAATTTTTAAAGCTTTTCTCCTCTGCCATGAATTATTGAGAGGTAAATACCAGTCCAGTGAAAAGAGTTCTGAACATAAAAGATAAAAATTACCTTTTAAAATTTTTACCTAAACTAATAAAATGAGCTGCACGTGTGTACATCAAGAAAAAAACCATTCTAACTCTCAATGCACTTCTACTGCAAAGCTATAACATAATTTTAAAAGCTATCACAGCAAAAAAGTCTATAATTGCTTACCTGAAACTCGCTACATGAGCTCGCTAATGGCATACATGCATGTTCCTTCCTACTCAGGAATTATTATCCCATTTCTAAGATGCTGAAGCAACTTGACCAAGGTCAAAGAAGCAGGACCAAGGAATACAAGCTTTTCCATTGCCATAGTGGATGTTCTTTCTATTGTGTTACAAAGACTGTATAATAAGACATGTATATTGCTCAAAGTCCATTAGTTTATGAGATGTGAGAAAATAACCGTTATTCAAAATGCAAGGAGCATGAAGAAAGAAAAAAGGAATTTGTGTAATTCAGGGAATATTTTTTAAATAATTATTAATGTGGGAGCTGCGGGATACATAGAAAATATTTAAGGACTAATGACATAAAGAGTACTTAAAACAGATGGACAGATCTATGGAAAATGGTGGAGTCCTGAAATGATGATTGAGAAACAGTAAGTAGTTGCGTATGACTACAACTAAAGTAGAGGAAGACAATCAGGAAGTAGCAATAGATGCAGCTAGGGTTTAGAGGTATACATGATACTTTTGGCAATGAAACACCACTGACATTTCTACTCATAGGGCAAACATGAAAACAATATGCATTTTAGAAATATAATTTGGATACCTGTGTGGAGAACCGATTGGAGGAAGAAAGCCTGGAGTGTTGTAAGGTCACATAGCAGAGTACTTAAGTGCCATGCTACACGGAGAAGACAAAAGATTTAAGATGTGTAAAGGGACATGAATGAAGATGTGTAAAGGGACATGAAAACAAGGTACACGAAGATCAAATGTTTGAATAAGGTCACATGCCTAGTTAGTTCCAGATATCAGGGCTTACTGCAACTTCCAAAATAATTTCATTACTAATATTACTAATATTACTAATATTACCAGGAGTATAGCTTAATTAAAACAACGGAAAAAAAGTATCAAATGTGAGTACTGCCTTGTAATTTTTCTCCACAAAACTAATCTTTTTTTTTTCTGACCTAATGTAGAGAATAATAGAGTTCCACCAGAAGATTAATCCTCTTAACTCAGTATAATAATCCTAAGAATAAAGACACAAAGAATACATTTGTTATACCAGGAGAGAATTGTATAATTACTGAATGGTCAGTGTGTTTTGCCAGCTACCTAGAGAACTACACCATGCAGACAGGAAAAAGTAAGATTTATTTTTTTAATGCCATAACAAAGAATATGGTTATGTGGTTTTCAGTACTCTGTTTACCAAAACTAAGATTGCAAACTTTATAGGAATTGTCCTTTGATGAGTAAGGAATCAAAAAATGAGTATTTTTCATAGTCCATGTATCATAATTTTTTTCTCAAATACATTCGGTTTTCAAATTGTACATAAGGTAAGTGTAATGGGTTTATTTACATGAAAACAGATGCTGGGACTCAAGATCATAAAATGTAATCCAGGGGTGCCTGGGTGGCTCAGTGGGTTAAAGCCTCTGCCTTTGGCTCAGGTCATGATCTCAGGGTCCTGGGATCGAGCCCTGCATCAGGCTCTCTGCTTGGCGAGGAGCCTGCCTCCCCCCCCCGCCCTAATGCATTTCTACTGCCTCTGCCTACTTGTGATCTCTCTCTCTCTGTCAATGAATAAATAAAATCTCTACAAAAATTAAAAATAAAAATAAAATAAAATGTAATCCACTTGATTCATTGAGAGTTTTCTTTATAGAACACCCATAGTAAGTTTTTGGGTTTTTTTGTTTGTGTACCTAAATTTCACCAAAGGAAGCCCCCCCCCACAAAAAAAAGTAAAGGTTAATAAAACGCACATAATGAAGGGATGCTTGTATTTTAGCCACAGACACGGATTTGAACTTAGAAATTTGGATACTGTGGAAAGTAAATCATTATGTAAGTAATCATTTTTATTATATACTCATAGTAATAAAGAGATAGGGAGGAGGAATCCATCCTCATTAATTTCATCCTGATTACCTTAAAGTAGTAGCCAAAAAATGACAGGAACTACACAGTCAACTAACTTGTAAAGTGTGTCCAAGTTTAAGCCTGGAGAACTGGAGAGGATAACTCTCACCGACCCTCATCTCATCTACACAGACCCAATTAGCATTAAGAAGCCATTGAATTCACTCTCTAAACCACATAACTATAGGTACATAATTATGATGTAGATAAGTTTCCAGATCAGACCAGTTGGACCTGGTCTAATTAGATTAGTCTAATTGAATATCTACTTGCTAAAACTGTGGGATACAGATTATAAAAGAAATTTTCTAAACAACATATGTGGACTAAAGAATATAGTATAGGAACTATCTATGAAATATGTCCAGCTATTTAAATTCTAGAATATATCAAATAAATAAAAATTTAAAATAAATAAGAAAATTAAAAGCTTGCCATTAATTTTATCCCATGGTAGCTGAATTCCCCATTATATGACCAGTTTTATTTTTTGTTCACTTCATCCTAATTTTACATATTTTTCTTTGTAAAGAAAAACATAAGCGTCTTGAATCATGATATATTTTGTATCACAAGAAACAACAGATATGGGCAAAATGTGGAGAAAGGGGAACTCTCTTACACTGATGGTTGGAATGTAAACCAGTGCAGCCACTCTGAAAACAGTAGGGAGGTTCCTCAAAAAAGTAGAACTACCCTATGATCCAGTGATTGTACTACCAGGTATTTACCCAAAGGATAGAAAAACTAATTCGAAGGGATACATGTACCTCAGTTTATAGCAGCATTGTCAACAATAGCCAAATTATGGGAAGAGCCCAAATGTCTGATCAACTGATGAATGGATAAAGAAGATGTGGTATATACATACAATGGAATATTACTCAGCCACAAAAAAGAATGAAAACTTGCCATTGGCAATGACATGGATAAAGATAGAGAGTATTATGCTAAGCAAAGTAAGTCAATCAGAAAAAGACTAATACCTTATGATTTCACTCATATGTGGAATTTAAGAAACAAACAAGCAAAAAAATCAACATGGTGGGGAGGAGAGGTAAACCAAGAAATAGACTCTTAACTATAGGAACAAACTGATGGTTATCAGAGGGGATGTGGGTGGGGAATGGGTTAAATAGGTGATGGGGATTAAGGAGAGCACTTGAGATGAGCACCGGTTATTGTATGTAAGAGTCGAATCACTAAATCGTATACCTGAAACTAATATTACACAGCATGTTAACTGGAATTTAAATAAAAACTTGACAAAACTAAAACTAAAATTGTGCCAAACAATTTAAAGTTGCATTTTAACATTGTTATACTCCTAATCACAGTAACTATAACTAGCCTACAGAGTTGATTAAGATAAATTTATATTCTTGATATGTTTCGTCTTATGTCAAAGGATAAAATGTGAAAAGCTACAACTAAAGTGTTGAATAATCATGAACTGCTCTCAAGCGCAGGAACTTGTAGGAAGCATTCGTGCCCCTCAACAATCTTGGTTATATAATAATTTGTTCGGTAACTTTTATATACTTGAGTAATAAAAACATTTATCTAAATGAATCTTTTCAGGTCCCTCAGAAAAGCAGATGCAGAGATAAATATAATAGCTTTGAGATGGGAGGGAGAAGAAACGTCTGTGGAGTATAAAAGGGGTGAAATAGAACTGGGCTAATCTGAAAAACTTTCAACCAACCCAGTGGGATCTCTGTGCTGCCTTGTGCCACCCAGTTGGGGCCCCTTGTGCCTTAGCACAAATGCCGAAGGGATCGCAAACACATGTGGCTGAAAAATGTCAGCCAGTGGCACTCCCCATAGGTAAAAGGCAAGTGCTTTCTTGTCACACCAAATAATAAAACATTTCTGTATTAGCAAAGTGTATTTTGGAGATGTTATTATACTTATCTAGTGTGAATTTTCAGAAAGGAGGTTTGCATTACAATTATAAGATCTAGAATACAAATGTGTTCCCCAAAGCATTTATATCACTTGTCGGGTCTAGTTAATCACAGAAACCACTTATATAAATGAAATCTCACCAAAAAATCCCATGCTGTTAAAAAAAAAGTAAAGTAAGAATTACTTTATTGGTATAAATTTATTCCATAAAATCAAATTTATATGTATTTATTGTAAATTTAATCAATGAGAAACATGAGACTGTTTTAGTGAAAATAGACATTTAGAATTACAAGTTATGAATGACAGTGATAATCGTATAACTACTCCAACATCGATTGTAATTTTGAGTTTTTTTCCATTGTAAAGAATCTATGAAATCTGACGATCAGTCGAAACTTAAAACTGTTTGTACTACTTTCTTAATAATTGCAGAACATTGTTCAAACAGGTAAGAACAGCAAGATACAATTTTCCATGCAGATAAAACAATATATCAATAGTTTTTAAATTGTAAATATTTAAGAATACATTACTTTTATCATAATTTTTAATAACTACACTATATATATAAATAAAAACTGGGTTAAAAGTATGCAGAATTTCTGAGGTACACAGCTCTAAAGAAAATAGCTTGAAAATTATCATTCTTGATTATAGTAGGACATACATGGCAATACTTTTCTAACTCACAGGTGTTCAAAAGGCTTGAATACTCCTGAATAGCAATTTACATGCTGAGGAAATAGATAAAATTAGTGGTCAATAAATTTTCCAGCTTCTGTTAGTCTGCACCACCTTTTAAGTATTGTTTTTAACTTAGCAACCAAATAAAGACAGAGAGAGAAGGGACATTATATTTAAACCATCTAGAATTAATATCTGACATTGTCAAACTTCCATAATTATTCTCTTTCAAATTTACACAAAAAAAGGGGCACCTACGTGGCTCAGTTAGTTAAGTGTCTGCCTTCAGCTTGGGTCCTGATCTCAGGGTCCTGGGACTGAGCCCTGTCTAGGGCTCCCTGCTCAGTGGGGGGACTGCTTCTCCCTCTCCCTCTGCCCCCCCATGCTCTCTCTCAAATAAATGAATGAAATCTTTAAAAAAATTAAAAATAAATAAATTTACACAAAAAATAGCAAATAAGGTACATATTTTGTTCTAATGCCTCTATAGATTTAAAAACAGTGCTATACTGCTTTACTTCTCTTTAAAATGTTTCAAAGTCATTTGTTGTAAATAGAAAAATTATCACTTTCTACATTTGGAGAATCCCTAGCATACATTTTCTACCAATAAATCTCTGTTCATTAACAGCAAAGGGTCATAAACTCATCTATAACTATACAAGATATGAATCTCAGCAGCTTTTTCTTACCTGCAGATAACTTTATTAAGGAATGAATAGAAAAAAAAAAAAAAAGGAATGAATAGAAAAAGAAAAATTATAAGCCTGTTAATGTGTTACCTAAGTAATTGAGGGCTGCTTATTTCTTTGCTTTCAACTTCATAGGGTAGATCAGTACACTCTTTACAGATTTGCCTGGTGGGAGAGAGGGGGTGCAGCCTTAACACGATTATCTACTGAAACCAAATTTAGACAGTAGTGGTAGGTCACAACAGAAATGAATTTCTATGAGCCTGAATTCGCCCAGTTCCATTGTAAGCCCAAGCATGCAAGGGCCTCTCTCTCTCTCTCTCTCACACACACACACACATACACACACACAATTTTCCTACCAAATTCAGTTTTGTCATTTTATTCTACTTATTTCCTGAACCATGTTTCAAAGTGGAACTTCTCAATAAATTTCAAGTATGTTGAACTATTAATCCCTTGGACACTTGAAACCGTGGTGGGGCCTGGGGCAACCCTGAGAAATGAGCTTTACTCAGCCCTGCCCTCACAGTTCTACCCGATGAGTACATCTCCCTCAGTGCACCACAGTGTACCATACAAACATTTCCACTCTCCGGTTCTGTGTTAACTTGAGAAATCTTGAGAAATGTTGAAGAGCATCAACTTAATTGTGCAACTTACTTGCTTCAGTGTTTATTTCTTCCTTTTACTTCAAACTGCACATCACATTAGTAACAGGTAATTTAATACAAGTAGAAGTCATTACGTGCATATTTCCTCAATGTTGATTACAGCGTAAGTCATAAAGATCGGATTCTAGAATGATTCATTTCTTAAATGCTTTCTGGAGATTAATCTAAATGCTAGTTTATTGGCAAGCAAAAATTAGATATTAACTATCATTTTAATGATTTTCTTAATATAAGAAAAGTATATTATAAAATTTTTAAAAACAGAAAGTAGAGTAAAATCTCCATTTACTCGTTACTCAATTCATCACTATTATTATTTTTATATCGTACATTTTAATTTTTCTAAACATTAGAATATTAACTTGCTAATATGAATTGACATTCTCTTCATTCTAAATAGCATTTCTTTGGTTTTGTACTTAAACTTGTTCATCTGTGTGTCTTTTTTTTTATTCAAGTGTAATTAACACAGTGTTATTTTAGTTTCAGGACACAATGAAATGATTCAACAATTCTATGTATTACTCACTACTCATCATGGTAAGTACCCTTAATCCCCTTCATCTATTCATCAGTGTTATTTTGCTTGCCACTAACATTCCTTTCCTTTAAATACACACATTTTTTCACACAATTTAAACCAGTGTATACCTGCATATCCATATATTGCTTTTGCCAAAGTAGCATTGCTCTCTAGGCATTTTCTGTGTTTCTATCCATTCTGCCTACTCCATCAAATTGATATACCATGTTTTCATTAACCATGGGACAAATATTTCTGACTCAAAGTATGTTTACTTAACTTCAATTTTCCCAGTGTGTAACACCATGTATTTGGATCTGTATAGACAGCATTGTATACATACCAAAGTATATGAACATACATATGGATGTTGGTAGCTTTTGTAAAAACACTTTGCAAAGGGTTGTACTGAATATCACTCCACCGATGATATCTGAGCATCATATTTTAGTGGAGTTCATGTCATCAGTGAGTCTTTTCTACTAACTTTTGAACTATGTTCGGGTTTAAGAAAAATGGAGGTAAACAGAAATCTAATTCTCCTCCTTTTCTCATACCTTGTGCTGAGTTTTTGCATCAGCCTTCTCTCTGACCCTTTATCATAACAAGAGCAGCAAGAAAGACTGGTCCTCTGTGCCAACCCTTTCATTTCCTTATGATAAAATTTTTTTTTTTTTTCCTTTTTGACTCATCTGAGAACCCAAACTATTGTCAGCTGGATCCTGGGAGCTGCTGAGCAGCAGCAGGAGGACACCAGGAAAGCCCAGGAAGTGAGTACAGCGATGCCTGACTTTGCAATGGTAAGTTTCTTCTCCTCCAGGCTTGGTCAATTTTGATTTTACAGCTCAGTCAGCAATGCCATGTGCTGTTTGCCTCCTGTCTGAGTTACAAAATAAAGAGTTATTTTCTCTTCCAAGGTGACAAGTTTGAAAAAATAGAAATAAAAACCTCCATCTCTCCCTATCTATTATATTTTCTACCTGGATGACATAAACTTTTGAAACATGTGAACCAAAGAAACTGAAGAAAAGGTAGTGGCTGAGCACGTTATATCACTTTTCCTGAATGAATAAAACTCTCCTCAAATATTATTCAGCCATCATCATTATTACAGGATAGTAATGGGTAAGAAGGAGATAACATGTAGAGAAAAAGGACAAATTTTCTTATGACTCATTATTAATATAGAAATCTGCAATTCTAAAAAGTGCTATAACTAGTCTGTATAGGAAAATATGTTATTATTGATCACTAATATAATGATAAAAGTTTAAATACCGATCTCTTAGCATTTTCTTCTGGGCTTGGTTTTTCATAATATTGTTTAGGATATAATGTTTAAGATTCTGTTCCTCTTCATTTTTGTTTTTATTACTGTTATTTTCAACATAGTTTTTAACTGCTAGTATCACAAATCATATACATGCATTGTTGAAATATGCACAAATTCAGAAAACCCTTAACAAAATAAGAAAAAAATATCAACTATAATTCCTAAGTTCAGAACTAAACACCATTAGGCATGTGAGTATAATCCTTTCATTTTTTTCAACACATATAAAAATAATATTTGACAAACTTGGATCAAACTGAACATATTTTTTAGAGTTTTTTCTTGAAAATGTATAGTGAACATTTCTCTTGTCAGTATATATTCCTCTACTGTCTAATTATTAATTGCTAATTCCATTATATTACAATAAAAAGAGAGAAAGAAGAAAGTGGAGAGAGTCAGTGAGCATTTACTTTGGAATCAAACAAATCTGGATGAGAATGTGGTGTCTGCCACTTGAGAGCTATGCGATCTATACTTCTCTACATCTCAGCTTCAGACAGGGGTTGGATATACCCTCAAACCCACTTTCTTCAGCCACGTCCAGTCTACAAAGGAGCCTACTAAAGGCATTCTCCATTTTGATTACAGTGGTTTTTTTTTTTTATTATTATTATTTCTAGCATTCCTTTTTGATCCTTTCTAAGAATGTCCATCTATCTGCTTATATTGCCCATCTGTTCCTGAATATTGTCAACTTTTTCCATTAGCACCCTTAGCATATTGATCATAGCTATTTTAAATTCCTATTTACGACATCCATACCATCTCTGAGTCTGGTTCTAATGTCTGCTTTGTCTCTTCAAACTGCTTTTTGCCTCTTAGCATCCACTGTAAATTTTGTGAAAGCTGGATATGGCCTACTGAGTAAAAGGTACTGTGATAAATGGGCCCTTAGTGATGTGGTGGTGAGATGGGGGAGGGGCAGCATCCTACAGTCTTGTGTTTAGGTAGCACATCTTTAGTCAGCATGTGTCCCTGGACTATGGCCTTCACCAGTGTTTCTCAGTTTCCCCCCCTTACAAAGGATAGAATGACTAGAAGGGGCTGGATTGGGCACTGCTCCTCTCCCAGATCAGTTAAACTTCAATAAAACCTCAGCAGGTTAGGATCTAGTAAAGTAATACTCTTGAGGGCAGGCCTTGTAGATAACAGAGTATTTTGCATGTATTTCAAAATGACTACTTTTCCTCTCTTCCTGACAGAAGTATGAAGGGATTTTTCTCCAGTCTTCACCATGAGAAATTGGGTTCCTGGAGATAAACTCACAAAAAGATTGGTCGTGCTGGAGTTCTCAACTTTCAGACTCGTCCACACAGAGCCTTGAGAAATATTTCAATCACATTCAGGTTTCCCTCCCCTAGTACTGGTTCTCATGGAGGTTTCTGCTCCTAAGCTGCTGCTAAGTTGTAATTCTCTGCATTTGCCTATCTGTTATTCCAATTTTGGGGGCCCTGTGACCTCAATTTCCAGAAAAATCTAAGAAGAGTTATTAATTTTCAATTTGTTCAGCTTTTTGCTTGTTGTTAGGATAGAGTGGCAATTTCCCAGCTCCTTACATCCCAAACAGGAAACCAGAAGAGATGAGGAGTGTTATAAATATTGCAGGAAATGACTCAGGAAAAGAGCTAGTCAATATTGGGCAATATGCTAATAACAGAAAATGTAAGAAATTATTTTATAATTTTTATATTTATTATCTATATATCAAATATCTCTATCTTATGATAAAATTCCAGAGGTAAAATTGTTGCATATATATCATAAGACTATTTATTGATAAAATACTTTCTTGAAAGTTTCTAAAAATTTATACACTTTTCATAAATTTAGTTACCATTATTTTTAATACTAGCTAATTTATTAACAAATGAGTAGATCTTGTTGTTTGAACATGTCTCATTCGTTACCAATAAAGCTGAACAGGTTTTCATATGTTTGTTGGATATCTGTTCCTTCTTAATGAATTTCTTATATATGTCATTATGAATTGTCCTGTTATTCAAGTAAATACAGCCTAAACCCACATTTTAACTAGTAATAGAGACTTCACTTTACTTATATTTTATATGATTCCACGAGGGTCATAATCCCTTACTGATACATAATACAGTAGAATTCAGTAAAGCCATAATCCAGAAAAATGGAGGCATCTTCACATTTGATATAGATAGTGATTAAAAACCAGAACAGTGTCTTTTAGTATGGCTGTATAGTAAAAAAAAAAATGTTTTTATGTTTTATAACATAGTACTCATGCAATGACTTACCAAAATGAATCAAGTTTTCGTTTGCTGAATCAGCCAAAAAATATGAGTTGATATAACTTATTTAAAATCATGTTTTAGGGGCGCCTGGGTGGCTCAGTGGGTTAAAGCCTCTGCCTTCGGCTCAGGTCATGATCTCAGGGTCCTGGGATCGAGCCCCACATCAGGCTCTCTGCTCAGCAGGGAGCCTGCTTCCCCCTCTCTCTCTGCCTGCTTCTCTGCCTAGTTGTGATCTCTCTCCTCTCTGTCAAACAAATAAATAAAATCTTTAAAAAAAAAAAATCATGTTTTAAAGAAGAGAACTGATTTTGATATCAAATATTGATAAGAACTTTTCTTATTTTACTAGATAGCTTAGTCTAGCCACAAAAGAAAGTGGAAACCTTCCTGTTTTTAAATATTTCTTTAAAGAAATTGCTAATAATATTTCATTTTCATTTCTTTTTCATCCTAGGATGGATTCTAAGTTATTGGTTTAGGTTTAAAATATGTACTTGTCATAAGTGAATAAGAAATGCTCACCTCTGATGTTAGAGATGAACCCCAACTAAATTGACTTCAAAATTGAATAAAGTCCTGGTTTCTTATGCAAAAGCCTTAAGAGAGAGAGGAAAGGGGCCGCCTGGTTGGCTCAGTCAGTTAAGCTTCTGCCTTAGGTTCAGGTCATGATCTTCTTATCCCAGGATCAATTCCCTTGTCCTGCTCCCTGCTCAGCAGGGAATCTGTTTCTCTCTCTCTCCCTCTGCCCCTCCCCTCCACTTGTGTGCTCTCTCTCTCTCAAATAAATAAAATCTTTAAAAAAAACATGGCTAGGGAAAGGAAGGAAAAGGATAGGAAGGGAAGGGAAGGAGGGGAAAAAACAAAGTGCCAACCTTTGTACAAGCTGCACATGATATGATTTCCAAGAGATAATGAAAGTATTGAGAAATGGTTGATTCTTCACAAGCTAAATACTAGTTTCCAACATTTAACTAGTAATAGGTAAAAAAAATAAATAGCTGATGGACTTATTTTCTTCTCTGTATGAGAGCTAAGAACTTCTACTCACTCTCCTTCTCTGCCTGATTCCTTGGTGGAGTTAGCCCCGTGCAAACTGGGCTAATTTGACTGGTTTCCTTTGAGATCTTGTAAAATTCTGCCTTGTAGATTCCAGAGACTTTGCCAAAAGCTTTCAGCTGATGCTTTGGTATGTAAAACTTCATTCATAGTGCCACAAACAGATCTGCCCTCTAAAGAGACTGTTGCAAATGTCAGACAGATCTTATAACACATTTTTCCTTTAGAATCATAAAGTGGTGGAGCTAGGAGCCCTTTGAATTTATCAGAAAGATTAGGTCAAAGTTATGTGACTATTTAGGACTCCAAACAGAAATTCTGATTCCATGTTCTTCGTTCTTTGTGGAGTTTCTTTCCCTGATCATATCACACTAAGTCTTGTGCACACAAGACAATTATCCCAGTGTATTATCATATTGCAAAGTATCAGAAAAAAAATCATTTATGGCAAATGGAAATGACTGTTAATATAAAATATTGATACTTTCCAGTGATATTTTGTATTTTAACCCAGGGTAATTTAGGACACCATACTGAGCAGTTAGTCAAGTCAAAGGAGTTACTCTACCTAAATATAAGATTGATTATGCCTTTTAATATTGCTATTTCTAATTAGGCTCACTAGGAGATTTCAATCAAAGAGAGCAGGTCTCAAATCACTCATTGATTCTGTTGTATAGTATTGCTAATGAGGAAAAAAGGGTAAATTTAAGTCTAAAATTAAGTGGACTATTCTGTGAACTTCAACTATACATGTCATCTTCCTTAATGTAATTTTTTTTAAATTCCTTCTATTTTATTTCATATAATCAAGAAATATTTCATTTTTATGTGAATTTTAGTTGTAAACTAAATGTCACCTGGCCTTACAAGACTGTGGGGAAAAAAATGGGTTCCCCATGACACTTACTCCCTTTTCCAGTGGATCTGTGCTCACTCACCACTTTTCCCCTTCGGTTTCCCTGTCACTTCAGAAAGTCCCCAGAAACCCCTCTTCTCAGTTGCAGTCTCCTCGGGTGCCCATCAACCAACTTCTTTTTTTTTTTTAAGATTTTATTTATTTATTTGACAGAGAGAGATCACAAGTAGGCAGAGAGGCAGGCAGAGAGAGAGGGGGAAGCAGGCTCCCTGCTGAGCAGAGAGCCCGATGCGATGCGGGGCTCAATCCTGAGATCATGACCTGAGCCTAAGGCAGAGGCTTTAACCCATTGAGCCACCCAGGCACCCCAACCAACTTCTTTTCTTGCTCAAACTTTGCCCACATCCTCTGCCTTCAAAACTGTTAGAATATCACTGTACCTTCTGCCACTGAAAGAATGCTAATGTCCATACCAAAGGCAATATCTCCTCTTACCAGCAAAGCCACCAGGCCTTCTGGGTGCCAGACTACTGAATCTCATGCAACGATAGAGAAAATAACTCTCTCCACTCTATGCAATACTTTTCATCTAGAACCAAAAGCAGCTGAGTTTGTGCTCACACTCACAGTCTCAAAATCTTATAAAATTAATTAGCCTCACTTTGTAGTGAGTTGAATAGTGGTCATCAAAAAATAAAATAAAATAAGTTCAAGTCCTAACCTCTGTATCCTGTGAATGTGATCTTATTTGGAAAAAAGGTCTTTGCACATGCAATTAAGTTAAAGAGATCTAGATGAGATCATCCTAGATTTAGAATGTACCCTAAATTCAACGACAGTTGTCCTTATAAGAAAGAGGAAGAGGAAGATCTGAGATACAGAGATACAAGGAAAAAAAGCCATTTGAAGAGGGAAATAGAGGTTGGAATTATGACATACAAATCAAAGAATGCCAGGATCCACCAGAAGCTGGAAAAGACAAAGAAAGATTCTCCCCTAGAAGTCTCAGGGTGATCATTGCCCTGCCAAGACCTGATTTTAAGTTTCTGGCCTACAGAACTGTGATAGAATAAATTTGTGTTGTTTTAAGCCACCAAGTTTTTGGCAATTTTTTGTGGCGGCCCTAGGAAGCTAATACATGCCCCTTCCAACAGAGTACAAGCCTAGGCACAATAGCAGGGCAGTGGGAAGATGACATATTACCATTATGTTGTTTATTTGTTACATACATATTTATTGGGAAGCTAGAAAGTAATAGAGCTAAGGCATGAACCAAGTAGACATAGCTCTTTTCCTAAAGTCATGTTCAATCATGTAATGAAGATATAGACATTAAATTAGTGAAGTGAGATGATTTTTATGACAGAGGTATTTAGCATATTGTGGGAGACTAGAAGAACAAGAAAGACCTTTGAAGGAAAAAGTAATATTGACGTTCGGACCTAAAACACAAGAAATGTATTGTTTTGTAGATCTGGAGGCTGAACGTTCAAGATCAAGATGTTGGCAGGGCCATACTCCCCCTAAAGGTGCTTGGGAAAGTGCTATTCCATGCCTCTCTCCCGGCTTCTGGTAGCCACAAATGTTCCTTGTCTTGTAGATACATGATTCCAATCCCCTGTCTTCATGCAGCATCCCCCCAGGTAGGTCTTCACTTAGTCTTCCCTATGCGTGTCTCTAGGTCCAAAGTTCCTCTTTTTGTTTTTGTTTTTTGGGGGGGTTTTTTGTTGTTTTTACTTTCAATTTTATTTTATTTTTTCAGTGTTCCAAGATTCATTGTTCATGCACCACACCCAGTACTCCATGCAATACGTGCCCTCCTCAATACCCACCACCAGAGTTCCTCTTTTTGTAAGAGCACCAGTCATATTAGATTAGGGCCTACCCTAATGCTCTCAGTTTTACTTGATTACCTCTGTAAGACCCTATTTCCAAATAAAGTCACATTCTGAGGTACTCGGCATAGCACTTCGACATATGTTCTTTTTGGGGAGGAAATACAATTAGAAAAACAATGAACATAAATTAGAGAATTCTTTAAGTAAGAATGAGAGAAATGACCAGATTATTACAAGATGATGATGACTGTAGGGCATTCTGACATTAGAAAAGAGTGAAAGAAAAGGGGTATTAGAGTTTCCTAATCTTAGTTTTTGTATAATACGATGGTGCCCCAGATGATATTTAAATTTTCCTCCTTCCTCAAAGCCCTAGCTAAAAGGAAAATGCCTATCCTCTCCTAATTATAAAACAAAAGCTTCAGGAACACCAGTAATTGGTAAGAAATAGGCTTGATGGAGGGAAGAGAGAGAAAAGAGAATATTATCCATGCTATTGGTATCACTATAGTCTTTAGTTTCCTTTTCTGACAGTATGAGAGGTCTATTCCCTTGTAGGTTATCAACAAAAGTTCTTTGGTTCAGTATTCTAAATATATTCTAAACTCATAGAATATATTAGCTATTTTAACCAATGTATTAGCATATTAAACCAAGTCTAAAATGTCATTATAGCTCAGGAAAATTAATTTCTCCCACATGACTTTCTTACTTAAAGGATTGTACAATTTCAAAATTATCTTCTTGAAGATAGAATGCATTTTGGATTCATGTCAGGTCACTTGCCATTCAGTTCAATACAATAAAATGGTCATTTTCTGTTTGTATTAGTGTGTGTATGTGAACTAGAGGATATTACAATATTCAGGGAGTAGACACAAATGCACAACCATGTTAGGGAAGTGTCCAATTTATAGGGAGATAATGAAATGTATGTTTTATGAAGGGCAAGTGAATTTTCTCAAGGCTTATTCTTAAGGGAATCGTGTCTGCTTGAAAGAGTACACTCAGAAAGCAAAATCTATACTGTTCTACAGCAGACACTATAAAAATGCAAATTAAGGTTGAAACATGCCTTATTCATGAATTTCTTAAAGTATTGAATTTGAATCTCTTAAAAATACAAAGCTAAAGACGGTTTTCATTTAAAAAGCCAAAAAATAAAATATGTATTTAAAGGGATAAATTATACATAAGCATGATTTATAATTTATTGCCCATAAAACTTTTATCAAAGGAACAAGGAGAGTGGTATGTATGCAAATACAGGGATGCAAAATAAACATATTTCTATAAGCTGTGCACCAGAAAAGAAAGGGCACTTGACTTATATTGGTTTTCTCTTTTAAATATGGCTACAATCCAAATATATTTTTAATAGTAAAGCTTAAGGTATTGCTAACACTAGAGATGTGCTTTTTTTGTGCTTTGGTATTAAAGCCAAATATTTTGCTCTAGTAGGAGGGGGTACCTTCTGTTCTGTTTCACACAATCCAGTTAGTGACAGCGACATGTGCATTTATTAAGTCTTTAAAGACCATTTATTTTCTGTTGTTTGTACTATTGTTGAGCCCTGGTTCCTTCCTGACTTATTTCCATAAGTGTCTCATGCTTGAAAGTTCTACATATTTAATAGTCAAGGAGGATATCAGAACCACAAAGCAGGTTTAGATTTTCTAATCCACTACTTTTGGCCTTTTAACAAGAGCTTTTGTGAGAACCATGCAAACCTCTATAACTTTCCACTTTCAGTATACTCTTCGGGTTTATGATAATGAAAAAATATATCCTGTATCTAGGTCTGTTAAAGAAAATTATAACCATAGTTTGAAACTTAATGGACTATAGCAACGGTTCAGATTCACTCAGGATTAGTTATTAGCTTCAAGAAATTGGTTACATTTATTACACTACCTCACATCCATTTTGACAATATACAGTAAATAGATAGAACATAAAACTATTAACTGTTTTTAAACTTATATTTCCTCCTATCACAACATGAATTAATTTTCAGGATCTTAAACATATCACAAATACAGCATGCATTAACAAAAATCTCTCTTGAAGTGTACTTATCAAACACTCCTGTCTTCAAAGGGTATATTGCCCATGAAAAGTATATATTCCATCCCAAACCAAAAATTCATCTACTTCTGCTAACTCTGTACATGAAAATAGATGGCACTTAGAAACTATCAAAAAGAGTTACATGAACTACAGAATAACAATAACAGTGAAAATTTATCTCCCATATATCAAGTGCCAAAAGGAAGAAAAGGGAACTGAAAGAACATTCTTTTTCTTTTTTTCTTTTTTTTTTTAATTTATTTGAAAGAGAGAGCATGAGTGGAGTGAGAGGCAGAGGCAGAGAATCTTCAAGCAGACTCCCTGCTGAGTGCAGAGCCCAAAGCAGGGCTCACCCAGGATCCTGAGATGACCTGAGCCAAAACCAAGAGCTAGATGCTCAACCAACTGAGCCATACAGGTGCCCCTTAAAGAACACTTTCTAACTGTAGTGCCTAATCTTTACCTCTTTTTAAGGATTGATCTGATTGCTGAAATCAAATATATAGATAATTCTCTAAATTATACTAATCTTATAATTTGACCTAAATGATATTTGAAAGACTTATCTGGTCTCAGACACTATATATATTAACTATTCTTAATAACTCATTTCACTTTATCATACTGTCTGATATTTTATCTTACAATCAACCATAAATGGCCTATTTCACAATGCCATAACCCTTAGTTACCAGTTACATATTAGTGGGTTACTTGAGTATTCCCTTGAAATAAATATTGAGGAAATGAGGCATGTGATGAAGACAAGGCAATTTTACAGCTTGTCTGTTGAGTCTGTGAGTATGGAAGCAAGGATAAAAGCTAAGAAAAAGATGAATGTAGCTTGCAAGCAAACATATACCAGAATTAGGGTATATGGCACCTAAACATTGTGAGATGACAATTCCAGGAAGTTGGATAGTAGCACAAAATGAACTGGACAGTACAAACAGTACATTATGTCTAGCATCAATTTTCTTCATACGCATGTCTTTGAATTACTTCTAGTAAATTTGGGCCAGTACCAAATTGAATTTGTACAATACCTACTTCCAATCTTCCCTTCCAAATTTCCTTGAAGTTTCATTTTTCTACTTTCTATGTTGTCATCAGATTTTGTGTTATTGGGTCAGTTCACTCTGATCCTTCAATTTTTAATCATAAGTCATTAATGAGAATGTATACATAAATGAGTACCAAACATGCATTAAGTCTTTTATGTTATCAAATAGCGAATTATAAGAAATAACATTTTAAACAGGTCCTCATTGCCCAATTTCAATGACAAATTTGCTTCTCCCTTAAGGAAATCTTACAGGTAGGAAAAACATGCTGCTACCTAAGTACTATAGTTTGACAGATTCTGGTAAGGATCTCCTCTCTATTGAAAAAAAATCCTCCATTTTTATTTCTACATTAAATAATCATTTCTGTCTATTTAACAGTTTTATTGGGATGAAATCTTTTTTTAGAGTTTATTATCTATTGAGGGATGATGATGATGATGAAGATTAAGATAATAGTAACTGTCTACATCTGCATATCCTTGAATTATTTACGAAAGCCTTTATCCATATCATTTGTTTCATCACTATAAAATAGGCACTGGAAGTATTATTACACCTCGTTAATATAAATAAGCAAAAATTAGAGAGATTAAAATGGCCTGTCCTGGAGTATAAGTATATATATAAAGCGGAACCAAGCTTAGGTCAATTATTTGATATTCTACTACAAGGTCCCCATTACCTTGATGATGTGTTTAACTGTTATTTAAGGTAGAGAAAGAAGCACTGGGAAAAAAAACCCTGGTGTTTAGTTTTCCTAGTAACTGAAAATAGGAAAAGGACACCGAGAAAGGAGATACATCAAAAATCAATTTAACCATCTTTTCCATTTTATTTAGACAAGTTTTTTGGGCCCTCTCAAAAAAACAAGAGAGAGTGTTAGTTACTTATTGTATTATACTGTGAAATTGTATTGAGTCACTTAGCCCAGTGCTTTCTCCCCAGTATCCCAGAAAAGCAATCATTCCATCTCCACATGGCTTCCATAATGAGAAACATCCACCTTAGAAGGAACCCTTACTACTCTGAAAAATTTTTAATTACTAGTTTCTTATTCAACTGAGAGCAGGTCTTTTATATTTGTTCTACCTCTTCTTTCTGGAGACAATGAAATACTTGCAAACCCTTTTTGGCTGGTGTAGGTCTCCCTACAGGGGAGATCTGTCTCCCGCAGGCCTTCTCTTAACAAGGCTCTAGCGTGGCAAGCCTCTTAACCAGCCAAGTAGCACCATGGAAGTTTTATGGGGCCTTTCCAAGAGCCTAATCTCAGTACCCTATCACAGATACTTTCCATGGGTTCTGTATTTTTCATCAGTCAGATTTTTCCAGGGAAGTTTTCAGTAACAATCTCCAAATTTTAGTGGCCTAACACAGCAAAGGTTTATTTATTCCTCACATTGTACTTTAGCTCGGCATGTGTAACAAGTCTTCAGTTATGTTCTATTTCCCACAGTCCAAGCTTGTATATAGTTCCTATTTTGTTCTCATGGAAAAAGGAAAAATGAAGTGGCTGAACCTCCTGATAGCCCTTAAAACTTCTTTCCAGATTTTCATATCACTTCTGCTCATATTCTATTGACAAAAGCAGGTCACATGGCCAAGTCTAAGAAAAGGACACTCTTCTCACAGGGAAACACTACAAATTGTGTAGCTCTCCCTGAAGGAGGATTATATATCTCAACTGGCTGCCATGTGACTGCAGTGCCTCCCTGGGAGAGATGTACCTTAAATGTCAGAGATGATTTTTCTGATAATTGGGAACAATATGTAATCTACCACAGTTGGAAATTGTCAGAAAAATTATTTCTGACATTTAAGGTATGTTATTGATAATTCCTGGCTTCCCTGCAGCAACTCACCTATTGTCACTTTAATTATGTTGTTCCCTCTGGACAGTCTAGTCTCAACTGATAACATCTGTGACTAAAAGACATTTCTTGAGCAAAGTTGTCATTTGATGGGCATGGATTTTAAATACACAGCGTTTCCTGTGTATTTCCTGGCATCATCTTACACTCGGGCCCCAGTGAGTCATTGACAGTGTCCTACTCACTAATCCCTTAAGCCTGATACTTTCCACTACTCCCATATATAACAATTAACATGTGCTTCAATATCTATTTCATTGGGGTATTCCATATGGTACCTTTTTTTTCCCATCATCCTAAGTAATCTTTACTATTTTTGCAATTCCCTTAAAATATGATTCAAATAACTGGACACAAAGTAGAACAGAGTGAGTTCATTTTAATTCTATGCACCCTATTTCCAAGAATGCACTCCAAATTCATTAATGGTGATCATAGTGTAGCCAAGCGTTCTTCTGTGCACTATGTCTCCATCAGTGCATCATAAATTTATTTGTGATAGTCATAGGTCATATTAATTTGTAACAATCTTGGAGTTAACCAGGTCCTCAAAATCAGTGTTTTACATAAAATGTCATTTGTTCATTGATTTTAATTTCATTATAACTGAGATTTGTTGTTTTGTTTTTCTTTTTAATGTGTATCAGACTAAATGTGGAGTTCTGTATTATTAAGTTTCTTTTTGTTTGATTCAGGCTTTTTTCACACTTGTCAAGATCTTTAGAATCTAAATTTAGCATATAACGTATTAACTACCAATCTAGATTTGTGTCATACACAAATGACTTCTGTGTGTTGAGAAAAACCATTGACAGAACTGTTGAATGGAACATTTTTAAAGGAATAGAGCTCTGAAACATATTGTTCAAGACCTTATCTTAGTAGACAATGATGCATTAATCAGCAATCACCTGTCCTTCAATCTACAGTCCTTTACCGGCATCCGGTGTGTTTCTGCATCTTATCCACAAAGATATCATGACAATGCTGTGAGGGCTGTCGAACTGTAACCATCCTATCTGTTGCCAGAATCAGTTCAGTTACTCTAATAGACACTATAGATATTCCCTCTCCCCTCCTTGCTCTCTGTGTGTTCTTTCCAAAGCTCAGTATATACTTAGTGGAAAGAGATAATCTTTCAAATGTTCGTGAATTACCGTGTTGAAAAAAGGGGGCCCTTTGAGTGTGAAAAAAAAGACCAAAAGCAACAAAAACTAGAAAGAAATAGAGACAATCTGCAGGAATAGCAGCTTTCCAGGAAATATAATGGCATTAAATTCATATCTACCAATAATTACTCTGAGTGTAAATGGAATAAATGCACCAATCAAAAGACATAGTGCATCAGAATGAATAAAGGAAAAAAGATCCATCAATATGCTGCTTATAAGAGACTCATTTTAGACCCAAAGACACAATCAGATTGAATGTGAGGAGGTGGAAAATCACCTATCATACTATTAGACATCAAAGGAAAGCTTGAGTAGTCATACTTATATCAGATAAAGTAGATTTTAAACCGAAGACTGTCATAAGAGATGAAGAAGGGCACTATATCATAATAAAGGGGTCTATCTGACAAGAATATCTAACAATCATAAATATTTATGCCCTCAACTTGGGAGCACCCAAATAAATAAATCAAACAAACTTAAAGGGTGCCTGGGTGGCTCAGTCGGTTAAGCGACTGCCTTCAGCTCAGGTCATAATCCCAGGGTCCTGGGATTGATCCCTGTGTTGAGCTTCCTGGTCAGTGGAGAGGATACTTCTCCCTCTCCCTCTGCCTGCTACTCTGCCTTGTGCTCTCTATCAAATACATAAAAACCTTTAAAAAATAACAAACTTAAAGAAACTCATTGATAATAATGCAATAATATAGGGGACTTTCATACCTCACTCACAACAATGGACAGATTATCTAAGCAGAAGATCAACAATGGCTTTGAATGACACACCGGTCCAGATGGACTGAACAGATATATTCAAAACATTTCATCCTAAAGCAGCAGCATACACATTCTTTTTGAGTGTACATGAAACATTCTCCGGTATAGATTACATACTGGGTCACAAATCAGGCTTTAACCAGTACAAAAAGATTGAGATCATACACGCATATTTTCATACCATAACACTATGAAATGAAGTCAACCACAAGAAAAAAATTGGAAAGACCACAAATACATAGAGGTTAAAGAACATCCTACTAAAGAATGAATGGGTTAACCAGGAAATTAAAAAAGAAATAATAAAATACATGGAAGCAAATGAAAATGAGAACACGACAGTCTGAAACCTTTGGGACACAGAAAATGTGGCCCAAAGAGGGACGTATATAGCAATACAGGCCTTCCTAAGGAACTAAGAAAAATCTCAAATATAAAACCTAACATTACATCTAAATGAGCTGGAAAAAAAAAAAACAAAAAAAAACAAGAAAAGCTTAAAACCAGCAGAAGAAGAGAAATAATTAAGGTTAGAGCAGAAATAAATGATATACAAATTAAAAAAAAAAAAAGTTGAACAGATAAAACTAGGAGCTGGTTCCTAGAAAGAATTAACAAAATTGGTAAACCCCTAGCCAGACTTATAAAAAATAAATAAAGAGAAAGGACCCAGATAAATCACAAATTAAAGGGAGAGATCACAACCAAAACTACAGAAATATAAACAATTATAAGAGAACATTAAGAGCAATTATGTGCCAATAAATTGGGCAATCTGGAAGAAATGGATAAATTCCTAGAAACACAGAAACTACCAAAACTGAAACAGGAAGAAATACAAAATTTGAACAGACCCATAACCAGTAAGAAAATTGAATAAGTAATCAAAAATCTCCCAACAAGAGCCCAGGGCTGAATAGCTTCCCAGGGGAATTCTACCAAACATTTAAAGGAGAGTTAAAATACCTATTCTTCTGAAGCTGTTCCAAAAAATATAAATGAAAGGGAAGCTTCCAAATTCATTCTATGAGGCCAGCATTACCTTGATTCCAAAACCAGACAAAGATCCCACTAAAAAGGAGAATTACAGCCCAATATCTCTGATGAATATGGATGTAAAAATTCTCAACAAGATACTAGTGAATCAAATCCAACAGTATATTAAAAGGATTATTCTCCATGATTGAGTGGGATTTATTCCTGGGTTGCAAGGGTAGTTCAGTATCTGCAAATCAATCAATGTGATACACCACATTAATAAAAGAAAAGATAAAAACCATATGATCCTCCCAATAGATGCAGAAAAAGCATTTGACAAAATATAGCATCCTTTCTTAATAAAAGCCCTCAAGAAAGTAGGCATAGAAAGAACATACCTCAACATCATAAGGACTATATATGAAAGACCAACAAATAATATCATCCTTAATAGGGGAAAATTGAGAGCTTTTCCTCTAAGGTCAGGAACATAACAGGGATGTCCACTCTCACCACTCCTGGAAGTCCTAACCTCCGAAATTGACAACAAAAAGAAATAAAAGGCATCCAAATTTGCAAGGAAGAAGTTAAACTTTCACTCTTCACAGATGACATGATACTCTATGTAGAAATCCAAAAGTCTTCACCAAAAAATTGCTAGAAGTGATACATGAATTCACCAAAGTTACAGGATATATGTACAGAAATCTGTTGCATTTCTATACACCAATAACGAAGCAACAGAAAGAGAAATGAAGGAATCAACTCCATTTACAGTTGCACGAAAACGATATATACCTAGGAAAAAACTTAACCAAAGTGGTAAAAGCTCTGTACTCTGAAAACTATAGAACACTGATGAAAGAAATTGAAGATGACACAAATAAATGGAAAAACAGTCCACGCTCATGGATTACAAGAACAAATATTGTTAAAATGTCTATTTTACTCAAAGCAATCTATATAGTCAATGCAATCCCAATCAAAATAACACCAGTATTTTTCATAGAACTCTAGAACAAACAATCCTAAAATTTGTATGGAATCAGAAAAGATCCTGAATAGCAAAAGTAATGTTGAAAAAGAAAAGCAGAGTGGGAGGCATCACTATCCCAGACTTCAAAGCTGTAATCATTAAGACAGTGTAATGCTGGCACAAAAACAGACACATAGATCAATGGAACAGAATAGAAAACCCAGAAATGGACCTACAACTATATGATCAACTATCTTCAGCAAAGTGAAAAGAATATCCAATGGAAAAAAGACAGTCTTTTCAACAATGGTGTTGGGAAAACTGGACAGCCACATGCAGAAGAAGGAAACTGTACCTTTTTCTTACACCATACACAAAGATAAACTAAATGGATGAAAGACCTAAATGTGAGACAGGAATCCATCAAAACCCTAGAGGAGAATAGGCAGCAATCCCTTTGACCTCAGCTGCACAACTTTCTTACTAGACACATCTCTGGAGGTAAAAGAAACAAGAGCAAAAATGAACTATTAGGGCTTCATCAAGATAAAAAGCTTCTGCACAGTAAAGGAAACAATCAACAAAACCAAAAGACAACCAACATAATGGTAGAAGATATTTGCAAATGACATCAGATAAAGGGCTAGTATCCAAAATCTATAAAGAATTTGTCAAATTCAACATCCAAAAAATAAATAATCCAGTTAAGAGATAGGGAGAAGGCATGAAAAGACATTTCTCCAAAGAAGACAAACATGGCTGACAGACACATTTTTTTCAAAATGCTCAACATCACTCATCATCAGGAAAATACAAATCAAAACCACAATGAGATACTGGTCAGAATGGCTAAAATTAACAACTCAAGAAACAATGGATATGGGCAAAGATGCAAAGAAAGGGAAACCCTAGTTCCCCTCACATTAGTCAGAATGGCTAAAATTAACAACTTAGGAAACAATGGATATGGGCAAGGATGTGAAGAAAGGGGAACTCTTTTGCACTGTTGGTGGGATTGGAAACTGGTGCAGTCACTCTGGAAAATAGTATGGAGGTCTCTAAAACGTTAAAAATAGAACTACCCTGTGACTACTGGTTATTTATCCAAAGGATAAAAAAATGCTGATTTGAAGGCACACATGCACCCTGCTGTTTATAGCAACACTATCAACAATAACCAAGTTATGGAAAAAACCCAAAAGTCCATCAACTGATGAATGGATAAAGAAGTGATATATATACAATGGAATATTATTCAGCCATAAAAAAAGAATGAAATTTTGCCATTTGCAACAATGTGGATGGAACTAGATGGCATTATGTTAAGCAAAATCAGTCATAAAAAGATTGATTTCACTTATACGTGAAATTTAAGAAATAAAATGGATGAACATAGGGGAAGAGAAGGAAAATGAAATAAGATAAAAACAAAGAGGGAGGAAAACCATAAGAGACTCTTAACTATACAGAACAAAGTGAGGGCTGCTGGAGCCAAGGTTGGGGGTATGGGCTAAATAGGTGATGGGCACTAAGGAGGACACTTGTTGTGATGAGCATTGGGTGTTGTATATAAGCGGTGAATCACTAAATTTTACTGAAGACAATATACACTGTATGTTAACTAACTTGAATTTAAATTATTTTTTTAATTAAAGATTTTTTTGTGGCTTTACTTCCTGTTGAAGGAAGGTATTCTCCTTCAATCAGAAAATGTTGGTATCTTTATAGAAAAATGATGCCTACTTCCCTGGACTACATGCAAAGACATCCAATTACTTTTGTTTTCTGAGGACTTGAGCTACTTAGGGCTGCAATAATAGTCTTTTGCTTATTCTCTCACTCTTAAAATTCCCTTCCGTAGTATTCCTATAATGACTGTGGCCTGCCTAGAACTCGGACGCTGCTATTTCAAGAGTTACATTTTTGCATAATAAATAACTTGCACTTTTTTCTTTTCCATTACTACAAAGAGCTGTTTTATAAATGTAAGGCTTATATTTTGACTTGATTTAGTATTTAGTTTTTGTTTCCCAAATATAAGCTTTCTTTGTATATATTATTAAATTTCTATAAAGTGAATATACTCATTAGTGTAACTCAAATACTTTACTGTGAAGATAGGAAATGGATGCCCAGAGCATTTGCAATGCACTCTGGTCTTATACTTAATACCTATGAAATGCCTATGATATCTCAGTCCAGGGCTTTTTTCATACGACCAAAAGCTTTTAAAACTATTAGACTTTAGGGGCGCCTGGGTGGCTGAGGGGGTTGGGGCCTCTGCCTTTGGCTCAGGTCATGGTCTCAGGGTCCTGGGATTGAGCCCTGCATTGGGCTCTCTGCTCAGCAGGGAGCCTGCCTCCCCCTCTCTCTCTGCCTGCCTTTCTGCCTACTTGTGATCTCTCTCTTTGTCAAATAATAAATAAAATCTTTAAAAAAAAAAAAACTATTAGACTTTAAAAATATTCCCCATTTTTATATCCTACTGGTGGAAATAAGCAACATTTCTTGAGAGCCGTTCGCAATATCTATCGTAAATATTAAAAATCTGGTGCAGCTGTGACAAACATATCATATTACATGGCAAATGTTTGACAAAACCTTACTGAAGGAGGCAAGTAAAAAGGAGCTGACCCAGTGACCAGTGAAACCTTTGCTTTCAACTGTCTTACAGAAAAAAGCAAAGGAGCTCAAATGAAATAATTGAATTTTTAATGGATTTTTCATAGAAATAGAACAAATAATTCTAAAGTGTGTATGGAAACATAAAATACCCTGAATAGACAAAGCAAACTTGCAAAAGAACAAAGCTGGAGGCTTTATGCTCTCTTATTTTGAGCTATATTACAAAGCTTTAGTAATTAAAACAGTACAGTATTAGCATGAAAACAAATGCAAAGCTCAGTGAAACAGAAGGGTGAACCCAGAAACAACCCACCCATATAAGGTCAATTAATTTACAATAAAGGAACCAAAAGTAGATAGTCTCATCAATAAATGGTATTGGGAAAATTGGTCACATGCAAAAGAATGAAATTAGGCCACTATCTTATACCATGAACAAAAATTCACTCAAAATAGATTAAATACTTGAATGTAAGACAGGAAACAATAAAACTACTAGAAGAAAACATAGGCCCTTGGTATAGGTCTTGGTGATGATTTTTGAAGCTAATGCCAAAAGCAATCAAAGCAAAAATAAACAAGAGAGACTACATTAAACTAAAAAGTGTCTGCACAACAAAAGACACCATCGAGAAAATGAAAAGGCAACCTACTGAATAGGAAAAAATACTTGCAAATTATATATCTGATAAGGGGCTAATATCCAAAATATATGAAGAACTCATACAACTCAACAGAAAAAAAAGGCAATCTGATTAAAAGTGGGCAGATCTGGATAGATACTTTCCCCAAAGAGAAACAGATAAACAAAAGGTGCATAAAAAGATCCTCTATATTATTAATCATCAATGAAATGCAAATCAAAACCACAACGAGATACCACCTCATACCTGTTAGAATGGCTACTATAAAAAAGACTATAAATAACAAATGTTGGCCAGCATGTAGAGAAAAGCAAACCTTTGTGCACTGTTGTAGGAATGTAAATTGGTGCAGACACTATAGAAAATAGTATGGAGTTTCTTGAAAAAATTAAAAGTAGAAATACCATGTAAGCCAGCAATTCCATTTCTGGATATTTATCTAAAGCAATGAAAACAATAACTCAAAAAAATATATGCATCCCAAGGTTTTTATAGCATTATTGCATTATTTACAGTAGCAAAGACATAGAACCAATCTAAGTGTCCACTGATGGATGAATGGATAAAGAAGTTGTCACACACACACACACACACACACACACACACACACACACACTCCATAATGGAATATTACTCTATCATAAACAAGAATAAAATCTTGCCGTTTGTGACAACATGGACCCAAAAAATTCAGGGCTAAGCAAAATAAGTCATACAGAGAAAAATTCAGGGCTAAGCAAAATAAGTCATACAGAGAAAGACAAATATAATCTCTCTGGCATGTAGAAACTTAAATAAACAAATAAACAAACAAATAAGGAAGACCAAGCTTGATGAAACAGAAAACAGATTGGTGGTAACCAGAGGCAGAGGGTGGGGGATTGGAGAAATGGGTGAATTGTTTTTGTTTTTGTTTAAATAAATAGAATAAACAGAAACAACAAAACCAACAATATTTTAAATAACTATTTTGTAACATTGCTAGTGCAAGAATTCTGAAAGGGAACGAAGAGTAACCTCCAAAGTATTGGAAAGTATTTTTTAGGGAGCTAATACAGGGAGGCTAGTGACCAACTAAATTAATTCATGGCATATGTGAGATCATTATCACATTTTTTCTATGACCCTTTAAGGCTTTCAAGGATACTAGCAACTAACCTATATAACAGACACAAAGCTATTAAGATGCAAAAAGTGAATGCAAAAAAGAATGATCATTAGCTGAGCTCTTACTCTGAGTCATGCACAGTGCTAAACACATTAAAGATGTCATCACATTCTCACAGAAAAAAATCAAAACCGAATAGACATATATTGATCATTATACTCATTTTATTAAAGAGGAAACCAAGTCCACCAGGTTCAAGCAGAAGTAAATTGGAAAATCGAAATTTGGATCTAGGTCTATCTCACTCAAAATCTCAAGTTCTTAATCGCTATGATATGAATAATCTCCTAGAAACTGTGATTAATCTAATTATAAATGGGTCATAATACTTTTTAGATCTATGATACTTTAATCTTAAAGATCACTCCCCAAAAGAGAAAAAAAAAGACTAGACTCCCAAGAATGATTTGCCTCTCTAAAATCCATTCTTGAAAAATATGTGATTATACTGAAATGTAAAATTTGACTGAAAAAATTTTTATTTAAAATGTGATTGATAACCCTATTTCTCATAAAATACCAAAATGATTTGATCATTATAACTAAATCTATATAATCTACCACTAAAAACAAATAGTATAGTCATATTAAAGTCACTGATTTTTTTTCTTCCCCTAATTTAAGGTTGAGTGTTTGCTGCTTTAATGGCTGGTGTCCAGAACTGACTGACAGGTATGGTAATGAGGTGCAAATGATATGCAAATGGGTCATTTAATTAATAGTTTATGTAAATATAGGTTTTGACTCAACTCACTTCCTAAATATAGTCTTGCACATTTATGAGAAATAAGCTGTATACATTCCTCAAAAAAGAGAAATATATGTTTTCTCTTAATATATTGTTCACACCAATGTTCAGGTAAGGAACACTGCCTGCCTCCCTTTCCAATTCCTCTAAGACTTTTCCTTTCTTATAGGTCAAATTCTTACCTACTTCACAAGATTTTTGTAGACCCTCTCTAGTCCACTTAATTGGAACTTAATATTGATTATCTCATCTCCTTTCTTAAGTGTTGATGATGATACTATTAATTATGGGTTCACTTTTGTGAAGAAATTACTGATTACACATGAGGGTGATCTCTTAAATCCCTTTGAGAGACTTGAGAGCATCTGCTATCATTTCTTGCCATTCTTCTTCTTCCAACATAGCTACTTATATGAAATTTTTCCTTGATCCCCATCTTTGTTACATTATGCAAGTCAGCAAAATCAGTGGACATAATTAACATTAAAATAAATGTAAGGGAGAGAGGAACAAGATGGTAGAGGAGTAGGAGGCTGAGATAGTATCAGATCCCAGAAGTTCAGCTACATAGTTATAAAACCATTCTAAACACCTACAAACTCAACAGGAGATAGAAGAGAAGAAGAACAGCAATTCTAGGAACAGAAAATTGACCACTTTCTAGAAGGTAGGATGTGTAGAAAAGTGAATCCAAAGCGACAGGAAGATAGAATGCGGGGGGAGGGGCCGGATCCCGGCAAGCCACAGAGCAGCAGAACACAAAATCAGAACTTTTAGAAATCTGCTCCACTGAGGGACATCGCTCCAGAGGCTAAGCGGGGGGTGGAGCCCTCGTGGGGACAGTGTGGTTTCAGGACCCATGGGGTCACAGAAAGACCGGGGGTGTCTGAGGGTGGCAGAGCTCTCAGGGATCAGAGTGGGGAAGCCAAGAGCAAAGACAGAGCCGCGCAGTGTGTTCTCAGCTCGGGCTTACCTTGAACCGTGATCCAAGGCACAGTCAGGCCACTGCTCTCTGAGCAGGGACCCCACAAGGGGCAGATCCGGAAAGACCCCTTCCTTCCTCCTTTGGAAGGAGTGGCACAGGAACACACTGCAGGAATCTGCTGGGTTTGGAGACACCAAACAAGGCCGTGTGCCAGAGATAGAAATGCTCGGTCACAGGCCAGCTGAGTTCAGAGCGCGGCCGGGGACCAGGGAGATGGAGTGATTGACTGCTTTTCTCTGAGGGCGCACTGAGGAGTGGGGCCCTGAGCTCTCGGCTCCTCGGGAGCCAGAGACTGGGAGGCTGCCATTTTCATTCCCCTCCTCCAAAGCTGTACGGAAAGCATTCAGGGACAAAAGCTCCTGAGAGTGAACCCGAGCAGATTACGTAGCCTGGTCCCTGGCAGGGGTGGTGCAATTCTGCCTCGGGCAAAGACGTTTGAGAATCACTGCAACAGGCCCCTCCCCCAGAAGATCAGCAAGAATATCCAGCCAAGATCTAGTTCATTGATCAATGAGAACTGCGGAACTCCAGAATTAGGAAAAAGCAACACATAGAATTCATGACTTTTTCCCCCATGATCATTTAGTCTTTCAGAGTTAAAATTTTTTTAAGTTTATTTTTTCTTATTTTATTTTTTTTATTTTTCCTCTTTCCTATTTTAACGTTTTTTAACTAGTATCTTATCAATACCTTTTTAAAAATCTTTTCTAATTTTTCCTGTTACGTTCATATTTTATCCCCTCATTGTATTTAACCTTATTTTTTGTATACATATAAGGTTGTTTTTTTTCTTTAAAATTTTGGGATACAATTTCTTCTAATAGATCAAAATATACCCTAAATCTAGCACACGACTTGGTTCTAGTCTCCAGCCTGATCACATTCTTTCCTCTTTTATTCTTTTATCTTTTTTTAACCAAGCTCTTATCAATTCCTTTTTTAGAATCTTTTTTAATTTTCATCTTAACACTCATATTCCATCCCTTCATCAAGTTTACCCTTATTTTTGTATATTTATAGGTACTTCTTTCCTTAAAATTTTGGGAGGTAGTTTCTTTTAACAGACTAAAAACACCCAAAATCAGGTGTGGGGCTCTGTTCCAATCACAAGTCTAATATATATATTTTTTTTTCTTTTTCTCTTTTTTATTTTATTTATTTTTTCTTTTTTTTCTCCCCCCCTTTTTCTTAAACCCCTGGTTTCAGCTTTCCTCTGATTTCTCTGGGGTCGTTCTACCCTTTTAGTATTTAGTTCTCTCATTCATCTATTCTTATCTCGATAAAATGACAAGATGGAAAAACTCACCACAAAAAAGAGAACAAGAGGCAGTACGGATGGCTAGGGACCTAATCAATACGGACATTAGTAATACATCAGAAATAGAGTTCAAAATGACAATTATCAAGGTGCTAGCTGGGCTAGAAAAAAAGCATGGAAGATATTAGAGAATCCCTTTCTGGAGAAATAAAAGAACTAAAATCTAACCAAGTTGAAATCCAAAAAGCTATTAATGAGGTACAGTAAAAAATGGAGGCTCTTACAGCTCGGATAAATGAGGCAGAAGGGAGAATTAGTGATATAGAAGACCAAATGATGGAGAATAAAGAAGCTGAGAAAAAGAGAGACAAACAACTACTGGACCACGAGGGGAGAATTCGAGAGATAAGTGAAACCATAAGGCGCAACAATATCAGAATAATTGGGATCCCAGAAGAAGAAGAAAGAGAGACAGGGGCAGAAGGTACATTGGAGCAAATTATTGTAGAGAATATCCCTAATTTGGCAAAGGGAACAAGAATCAAAATCCAGAGGGCACAGAAAACCCCCCTCAAAATCAATAAAAATAGGTCTACAACCTGTCATCTAATAGTAAAACTTACAAGTCTTAGTGACAAAGAGAAAATCCTGAAAGCAGCTTGGGACAAGAAGTCTGTAACATACAAAGGCAGAAATATTAGATTAGCAGCATACCTATCCACAGACACCTGGCAGGGCAGAAAGGACTGGCATGATATATGCAAAGCAGTAAACAAGAAAAATATGCAGCCAAGAATATTATATCCAGCTAGGCTGTCATTGAAAATAGATGGAGAGCCAAAACCTTCCAAGAATTTGCAAACACCAAACCAGCCCTACAGGAAATATTGAAAGGGGTCCTCTAAGCAAAGAGAGAGCCAAAAGGAACATAGACCAGAAAGGAACAGAGATAATATATAGTAACAGTCACCTTACAGGCAATACAATGGCACTAAATTCATATCTGTCAATAGTTACCCTGAATGTAAATGGGCTAACTGCCCCAATCAAAAGACACAGAGTATCAGAATGGATAAAAAAAAACAAGACCCATTGATATGCTGTCTACAAGAAATTCATTTTAGACTCAAAGACACCTCCGGATTTAAAGTGAGGAGGTGGAAAACAATTTACAATGCTAACGGACATCAAAAGAAAGCTGGAGTGGCAATCCTTATATCAGATAAATTAGATTTTAAGCCAAAGACTATAATAAGAGATGATAAAGGACACTATATCATACTTAAAGGGTCTGTCCACAAGAAGATCTAACAATTGTAAATATATATGCCCCTAACATGGGAGCAGCAATTATATGAACCAATTAATAACAAAATCAAAGAAACACATCAACAATAATACAATAATAGTAGGGGACTTTAATACCCCACTTACTGAAATGGACAGATCATCTAAGCAAAAGATCAACAAGGAAATAAAGGCTCTAAATGACACACTGGACTAGATAGACATCACAGATATATGCAGAACATTCCATCCCAAAGCAACAGAATACACATTCTTCTTTAGTGCACATGAAACATTCTCCAGAATAGATCACATCCTGGGTCACAAATCAGGTCTCAACTGGTACTAAAAGTTTAGAATCATTCCCTGCATGATTTTAGACTACAATGCCATGAAACTAGAACTCAATCACAAGAGAAAAGTTGGAAAGAACTCAAATACATGGAGGCTAAAGAGCATCCCAATAAAGAATGAATGACTTAACCAGGAAATTAAGGAAGAATTTAAAAAATTCATGGAAACAAGTGAAAACGAAAACACAACTGCTCAAAATCTTTGGGACACAGCAAAGCCAGTTCTGAGAGTAAAGTATATAACAATACAAACCTTTCTCAAGAAACAAGAAAGATCTCAAATACACAACCTAACCCTACACCTAAAGGAGCTGGAGAAAGAACAAAGCAAAGAAAGCCTAAACCCAACAGGAGAAGAGAAATAATAAAGATCAGAGCAGAAATCAATGAAATAGAAACCAAAAGAACAGTAGAACAAATCAATGAAACCAGGAGCTAGTTCTTTGAAAGAATTAATAAGATTAATAAACCCCTGGCCAGACTTATCAAAAAGAAATGAGAAAGGACCCAAATTAATAAAATCATGAATGAAAGAGGAGAGATCACAACCAACACCAAAGAAATACAAACAATTATAAGAACATATTATGAGCAACTATACACCAGCAAATTAGACAATCTGGAAGAAATGGATG
>CM052898.1:161989433-162075858 GCA_028534135.1 Potos flavus
CTGAAAAGCATTTAACATATGCCAGAAAGAATTTGATAGCAAATATGACTAACACTTTAAAATTTGGTGTTTAAAGTGGTAAGAGTCAGGATTCTAAAATTTCCAGTACCTTAGTCCCTGAGGGCATCAGGTCAGTGAGATAATAATTTTATATTCATACATGTGACTTAATATTCTTTAGAAATACTGAACAATCTAATAACTTAGATGGCAGCAGAATACCCTATACCTTTTAAAATCCTTTCTAGTTATTTTCATTCCTGAAAAAAAGCACATTTTCTAATAATTACAGAATTATATTTAGCACAAAGTAAATTACATTTACTTTATCCTTGTGTCACATAAGGTCAAATTCCATCTGTTCACTCTACTCTCCAAAATGAATAGTGTTTAGGTTTCTAAAAGATATACACATGTTGACAGCCTGTGGGAAACCTAACCTTTTGTTTTTTCAACAATTTTTAGATGCCTATTAAAAGAATTTTGGCATGAACATCGGAGAGCATGAGTTCAATTTATGGTCAGTATTGGCACCTTAGTACTGGATGTAATAAATGGCATACAAATGTTTTATTCATTACGATGTGCTCATTGTTTTAATGAACAGAAATAAGAGAGCAAGTAAAAACCATGTTCCATAACAAAATGCTACTTCAAATAATGTAGTTCATTATGAGCTCACTAGCCAGACTAGGTTACAAATCTGTGTATGGAATTCACAATCCTTTTTTGTTGTTGTTTTCAATTTGGAACAATAGTATTTTAACAGAGGCCATGAATATAATGGGGGAAAATTAAGTGGAAGTATGAGGCTTTTATCTAGGTAAATAGATAACAATTGGCTTGTTTTTTAGATTGATGTTCCTGAATTTCATTTTACTTTGCTAGTGAAACCTGGTACATTTGGTAATTCAAGAAAATTATCAGAAGTTAATTTTATATTCCATGTTCCTCCATTATGAATTTCCATCAGTGCAGAAAATATGTGTGTAAAAGTAGATGAGAAATACCATCAGAAATTCCATACACTAATAAGAATAAGCCTATTAATAAGCCCATAATAATTCTCTCACCATTTGTATATAGTCATACTTATCACCATGTTACCTGCCCCAGATTTGTTCACATAGTGATATCTAGTGATATGATACACTATATAAGTTATTACTCAATCATTACATGTTATTTGCAAAGAAATATCTCAAACAGATTCTTTCTGATTGTTAAACTTTCAAAATATATTGCATTTTAAAGATGAGCAATATTACAAGAAATAACAATAGAAGAGATGGTCCTGCCTTGCATAAATTTCTATATTGATAGAGAAAACAGATAAATGCAAATGATCCTTATACAAAACACAATCAAATGTCATTTATTTGTATCACTGTTAAATTTCTAGTGAATTTATTTGTTTATTTTTATCTATTTGACACAGAGAGAGAGGGAGATCATAAGCATGCAGAAAGGCAGGCAGAGAGAGAGGGGGAAGCGGGCTCCCTGATGAGCAGAGAGCCCGATGCGGGGCTCGATCCCAGGACCCTGAGATCATGACCTGAGCTGAAGGCAGAGCCTTAACCCACTGAGCCAATCAGGTGCCCCAATTTCTAGTGAATTTAGATAAGGGAACCCAAATGAAATTAGCAGGAAAGTTTCATCTTCTTGTTTGGTTGTAGAGGAAAAACACACTATGTTTTACTGCTTCAAAATCCTCAGGTAGCAAACTTTACTCATTTTTTAATAAGACCAAATTTATTAAGCAACAACTGTGAAAGGTATCTTTTTTGATATGCTAGGTTAAACAAAATCAGTCAGGAGGACTTCTGGCTCCTGGTCCAACATGTAAGAAGTTTGGAAATCTCCACTCAGTACTACTAACAAGTGAAAAGCCAACCAAACTGAAAAACAACAACTCTTCTTAAATCCACAAGAAAAATGAGGTCACAAGGTAAAAAAACATCCCCTCAAATTGGAGACTGATAGGTGAATACAGAGAATCACAACTTATTAGGGCAGAAACACACTAGAAAAAATCTCCACAGGAACCAGTGCCATGTACATCATGTCTGGCTAGACAGGATTTAAGACATACTAAAAGCAAAAACAATTTGAAGACACAGAACAAGCATTGGAACCAGATTCAGACATGAAAAAGATGTTGGAATTATCAGCCTGGAAATTTAAAACAATTATGATTAATATACATAGGGCTCTAATGGAAATAGCATGCAGTAACAGATGGGCAAAGTAAGCAGAAAAATGGAAATTCTAAGAAAGAAAGGAAATGCCAGAGATCAAAAACAAAAATGAAGAATAACTTCAATGGATTTATTTGTAGACTTCACATGGCTAAGAAAAATATCTCTGAGCTTGAGGACATCTTAATTAAAAAGTCCAAAACTATAAAGGAAAAAGAAAAAAGACTGAAGAAACAGAATATACGAAAATTGAGGGATGATAATAACAAAAGATGTAACATATGCATAATGAAAATATCAGGAGAAAAAGAAACAGAGAATACTTGAAATAATAATGACTCAGAATGTCCCCAAATTAATGTTGGACATCACACCACAAGTCCAGGAAGCTCAGAGTACAGCAAGCAAAATAAATGAGCCCCTCTTTTCCTCCCAAAAAAGATCTAGGCATATCAGTTTTTAAAATATCTTACAGTTTTATTTGTCAATTATACCTCACTAAAGGTAGATATTTTTTTTTTAATTAGGCTTTAGGATAGATAGGAAATGGTAATTTGTCATACATGCAAACACATATACATGCATACACAACGATACATATACATACATGTTATATGCAGTGTGGTGCAGTGGAAAAATTAGGGTTTTTTCTTCAATTTAAGTTATAACTGACATATAACATTGGTTTCAGATGTATAACATAATGATTCTGTATTTGTATACAATGTGAAATGATCACCATAACAACTCTAGTTAACATCTGTCATCATGCACGGTTACAGAATTTTTGTTTTTCTTGTGATGAGAACCCTCAAGATCTACTCTGTTAGAAATTTTAAAATAAAAAAATAAAATAAAATAAAAAGAAATTTTAAAATATACAATACAATATTGTTAATTATAGTTGACATGCTGTACATTACACCCCCATGATTTATTTATTTTATAACAAAAAAAAGTTTGTATATTTTGACTCCTTTCACCCATGATAGGTATATTATTTTGAAACCAAAGAAAGTCAAAGTTAAGGAAAAATCCAGAGGTAAAAAACAATTTACCTTGAAAGAAGAAAATACAGGAATTAAATATGAATCTCAGAAACCATGCAAGTGAGGAGAGTGGCATGAAATATTTAGTGTTGAAAGGAAAAAAAATACCACCTAGAATTCTGTACCCTTTTAAAATGATGAAACCATCCTTTAAAAATGATGAAAAAAAAAATAAAGACTTCCTCAGACAAACAAAAATTGAGAGTATTTGTTGCCCGCAGGTCTGACTTGCAAAAATTTTTTTTAGAGGTGGGGAGGGGCAGAGGGAGAGAGAAAATCAAGGGGCTCAATTCATAAGCTGAGATCATGACCTGAGTCGAAGTCAAGTGTCAGATGCCTAATCGACTGAGCCACCCAGGCATGCTTGCCTTGTAAAATATCTTAAGAAAAAACGTTCTTTAGAGAGAAGATAAAGTAGGTCCGAAACTCAGATCTACATAAAGAAAAGAAGAGCATTGAAGGGGCACCTGAGTGGCTCCTTGGTTAAGTGTCTGCCTTCAGCTCAGGTCATGATCCCAGGGCCTCACATCAGGGTCCCTGCTCAGCGAAGACCCTGCCTTTCCCTTGTCCCGCTTGCCCTGCTTGTGCTCTCTTTCTCTCTCTCTCTGTCAAATAAATAAATAAAATATTTTAAAAAATAAAATTAAAATTAAAAAGAGCATTGGAGAAGAAATAAGTGAAGATAAAATAAAAACTTATTTTTCTTATTCTTAGTTGATCTGGCAATAATTACTATAACAATAATAATCACTATAATAAATAGTGACAATGTATTCAGTTATGTATGCTTATGTATATGGATATGCTTATGTGTGCTTATGTAAAAGAAACATGAATGACAGTAATGATACAAAGGAAAAATTAGGATTATTTTGTTACAAGGTACTCACACTACCCATGCAGTAATATAGCACATTTGAAAGTGGACTTGGATTATTCATAAATGTATATTGAAAACTCCAGGGCAACAACTAAAAACAGTACAAAGAGAATTACAATTGAAATACTAAGAGAGGCGAGAAAGTGCAATCATATAAAATGCTCAATTAAAATCACAAAAGGCAAATAAAAAGAGTAGAAGACAAAAATAGGAACAAAGAACAGCATATAGGAAAAAGTAACAAACATGATAGCAATAATTACTTAGAACATCAATGGTCTGAATACACTAAGAGATTGCTTGAGTAGATAAAAAAAAAACCAACAAAACAAGACCCATATATGGACACATACAAACTAAAAGCAAATGGATGGTTGGAGCTAGAGTTTATTATGCTAAGTGAAATAAATTAGTCAGTCAAAGATAAATACCATATGCTCTCATCCATACGTGAAATTTAAGAAAGAAAACAGAGGAACATAGGGGAAGTGGGGAAAGAAAAAAAGAAGAGGGAAAGAAGTCATAAGTGACTCTTAATGACACAGAACAAATAAAGAGTTAACGGAGGGAGGTGGGTAGGAGATGGGCTAGGTGGATGACAGGTATTAAAGAGGGCACTTGTGATGAGCACTGGAGATTATATGTAAGTGATGAATTACTGAATTCTGCTCCAGAAAGCAATATTGCAATGTGTGTTACCATAAATAAAAATAAGTAAATAAAAATAAATGGATGGAGAACTATGCTAACTATGCTAAACATTACTCAAAAGAAAGTGGGAGGGGCTATATTAATTATAGGCAGAGTAGACTTCAAAGCAAGGAGAGTTATGGGGAAATAAAGAAGGGAATTACATAGTTGTAAAAGGACCAATTCCCCCAAAAGATATAAAAAATCTTTACATGTATACGCCCAACAATAAAGCATCAAACTGCGTAAGACAAAAACTAATAAAATTGCAAAGAGAAATAGATGAATCTACTATCATGGCTGGAGACTTCAACACCCCTCTCTCATAAATGCACATATCCAGCAGTCAAAAAAAATCGGTCAAGACATATTGAACTCAATTACACCACCAACCCGCTGGATGTAATGGACATCTTCAGACTCTTTCAGTCAAGAGCAGCAGAATGCAAATTCTTCTGAAGCTCATAGAACATCCACAAAAATACACCACATTCTGAGCCATAAACACATTTTAACAAATTTAAAAGAATAGAAATTATAGAGTGTCTGCTAACAGACCACAAAGGAATTAAACCAGAAATCAATAACAGAAAGATAATTGGAAAACAATCAAATAAGTGGCAATTAAACAACACATTTTAAAGCAAGGGGTCAAAAAAAAATCTCAAGAAAAAATTTAAAGTACTTTAAATGAGAGTAGAAACACAACTTATAATTTGTGGGATACAGCAAAAGTACTGCATAGAGGGATATTTTTAGCACTGAATGTATGTGTTAGTAAAGAAGAAAGATCTAAAATCAATAACCTAATAATCCACTTTAAAAACTAGAAAAAGAAGGGCATATTAAATCCAAAGTAAGCAGAAGAAAAGAAATAAGAAGAAATTAGAATAGAAACCAATGAAACAGAAAATACAAAATTAGTAAAGAAAATCAATGAAATAAAGAGCTGGTTCTACGAAAAGATACAAAAATCAATAAGCCCCTAGCTAGTCTAAATAAGAAAAAAAGAAAGAGGACACAAATTACTACTATCAGAAATGAAAGAGGAACATCCTTACAAATCTCATGATCGAGGGGCGCCTGGGTGGCTCAGTGGGTTAAAGCCTCTGCCTTCCGCTCAGGTCATGATCTCAGGGTCCTGGGATCGAGCCCCGCATCGGGCTCCCTGCTCGGCGGGAAGCCTGCTTCTCCCTGTCCCACTCCTCCTGCTTGTGTTCTCTCTCTCGCTGTGTCTCTCTCTGTCAAATAAATAAACAAAATCTTTAAAAAAAAAAAAAAAATCTCATGAACGTGAAAGGATCATAAAGGAATACTATGAATACTCTAGGCCCACAAATTTGATAACCAAGATGAAATGGACCAATTCTTTGAAAAACACAATTTGCTAAAACTCACACAAGAATAGACAATCTGGGGTGCCTGGTTGGCTCAGTCAGATAAGCGTCTACCTTTGGCTCAGGTTATGATATTGGGGGTCCTGGGATCCAGCCCAGCATCTGGCTTCCTGTCCAGCAGGAAGTCTGCTTCTCCTTCTACCCTTCCCTTCCACTTGTGCTCTCTATCTCTCTCAAATAAATAAGTAAAATCTTTAAAAAAAAAAAAAAAAAGATTCTTTCTCTCCCTATTTCTCTCCCTCTGCCCCCTCCCACTCTCTAAAAATAATTAATTAATTAATTTAAAAAAAGAATAGACAATCTGAATAGACTTATATCTATTAAATAAATTGATTTAAACAAGTAATGCCTTCAAAACAGAAAGCACTAGGTTCAAATGTTTTCACTAGTGAATTCTACTAAATATTTAAGGATAAAATGTAAACCGATTGTCTATAATCTTTCAAAGGACAAAAGCAGAGAGATTACTTCCTAATTCATTCTATGAGGCCAGCAATATCCTAATACTAACTCAGACAAAAACATTACAAGAAAAGAAAACTACAGGCCAATATCTCTCATTAACATAGAAGCAGGAATCTTTACCGAAATATTAGCAAATCAAATGCAACAATGTATAAAATAATTATACACCATAATCAAGTAAGACTTATTTCAGATATGCAAGGCTGACTCAACATTTGAAAATCAACTAATGTGAACCATCACATCATCAGGCTAAAGAAGAAAAATTGTGTGATTATATCAATGTATGCAGAAAAAGCATTTGACAAAATTCAACACCCATTCACGATAAAAACTCTCAGTAAGCTAGGAATAGAGGGAAACTTCTTCCACTTGATAAAGAATATCTAGGAAAACTCACAGCTAATACTTAATTTTATAAAGTAGAAACTTTCCCATTAAGGTTACAAACAAGGCAAAAATATTCCTTGTCACTACTGCTTTTCAACATCATACTCTAAGTATTAGAGAATGCAATAAGAAAAGGAAGTAAAATGTGAGCAAACTGGAAAGAAAAAAAAAAAGCTGTCTTTGTTTGCAGGTGATATTATTATCTATGTAGAGAATCCAAACTAAAGCTAGAAAGTGATTATAGCAATGCTGCAAGATATAAGATTAATATAGAAAATGAGCAACAGACTGAGGGTTTTGGAGGGGTGGGGGGATGGGTGAGCTTGGTGGTGGGTATTGAGGAGGGCACGTATTGCACGGAGCACTGGGTGTGGTACATGAACAATGAATCTGGTAACACTGAAAAAAATAAAATAAAAGTATTTGAGGGAAAAAAAAGGAAAATCAATTTCTTGGCTTATATATCAGCAACAAACGGGTTAATTTGAAATGAAAAACATAATGCCATTTACATTAGCACTGCAAAAAAAGAGAAATTCTTAGATTTAAATCTAAAAAATATGTGTATGGCCTATATAAAGAAAACTGCAAAACTTTAGTAAAAGAAATCAAAGAATTAAATAAAAGGAGAGATATTTTATGTTCATGGAAAGGATGACTCAAAATTGTTAATATGTAAGTTCTTCTCAACTTTATTTATAAATTCAAAGCAATCCCATTCAAAATCCCAGTAAGTTATTTTGTGAACAACAAACTGATTCTAAAGTTTGTGGGGAGAGACAAAAGCTCCAGACTGGCCAATATAATATTAAAAGAAAAGAACAAAATTAAAAGACTGACACTCTCCAAATTCCAGATTTACTATAAAGGTATAGTCAGGAAGACAATATTGATAAAAGAATAAATACATAGATTCATGAAACAAACTAAAGAACCCGAAAACAGATCCATATGAATATAGTTAATTGATCTTTGACAAAGGAACAAAAACAACACAATGGAACAAATACGGTCTTGATATTGTGCATTCTGTGGGTTTGGGCAAATGTATAATGACATGTGCCAGCATTATAGAATCATATAGAATAGTTAGTTGATAATAAGCAGTTAATGTTGATTAATTAGTTTTCTTAATTCCTAATTGATTATTTTAACAAATAGTATTGTGTTCAACATATAATGATAAGAAAGAAATAGTCTCTACCTTGTAGAAACAGAGTTCTTTTGCATGAAGGGGCTTATACATCTGTGAAATGTGCAGATGACATTAACTAGCTTTGTTTAGTCCCTTCGTTTGCATTCCCTCCTTAAGAATGCTTTGATATCTTTAAATAATTTAAAAAACATGGAAATTATTCTAGGAGGATTAGTGGACAGTTATTTTCCTCATTTGTTAGAAGAAACTAATTGTATGTTTTAAATTATATTATTGTTGGAAATGTTGCAGTTACTAACATGGATCATTAATGTTATTTTCAAGTATCTCACATATTATTATGAATTGTCATAATTTCATTTTTAGAGTTTTATCATGGTAGTAGCTTTGAAATAAATGTTTCCTATGTGTTAGGGTTTTAATTATAATTTTCTCTACATAGTTATGTATACTTCTTCATGTTAGGTCAGATTATGTAGGAAAGTAATTAGAATGTGTTTCACTTGTACCTAATTAGTCTAATTAAAACCTGTTGGAAAGTTTAAAAAAAATGAATCTAGACACAGACCTTACACCCTTCCAAAAATTAATTCAAAATACATCACAAACATAAATGTAAAAAAGAAAACTATAAAACTCCTACAAGATAACATAGGAGAAAATCAAATGACCTTGGGTATGATAATGACTTTTTAGAAACATCAATAAGGAAATAATACATAAAGAAATCATTCATAACCTGAATTTCTTTAAAATTAGACATTTGTACTTTGTGAGAGACATTATTGAAAGAATGAAAAGAGAAATTCAGGAGAAAATACTTGCAAAAGACATATCTGATAACAGGCTATTATCCAAAATATACAAAGAATTCTCAAACCTCAACAGCAACAACAAAAAAATAGCCTGATTAAAAAATGAGCCAAAGACCTTAACGAACACCTCACCAAAGAAGATGGACAAATTGGCAAACAAGCATATGAGAAGAATCTCCACATCATATGTCATCAGGAAAATACAAATTAAAATAACAAGATACCACTATACACTGATTAGAATGGCCAAAATCAATTAACACTGACAACACCAAATGCTGGTGAGAATATGGAGCAACAGAAACTATCATTTATTGTTAGTCGGAATGCCAAATGTACAGTCAGTTTGGAAGGCAGTTTGGCAATTTCTTATAAAACTAAATATACTCTTATAGAAACCAGCAATCACACTCTTTGGTATTTACCCAAAACTAGTGAAATCTTATGTCCACACAAAAACCTGCACATGGATGTTTACAGCAGTTTTATTCAAAACTGCCAAAACTTAGAAGCAGCAAGATATCCTTCAGTAGGTAATTAAATAAAGTGTGTTTATATCCAGACAATGGAATATTATTCAGCATTAAAAATAAATGAGCTAACACTGATTTCTGTATGTTGTTTTGCATCCTACAACTTTACTAAATCTGTGAAACAATTCTTTAAAAATAAAAAGGAAATGCATTTCCGATTTTTTCAAATTCTGCTGATATGTTATTATATGACATTTTATGGTCCCCTTGTTTCTCAATTTTTTTGTTGGATGATTGAACATCTAGACGAATTAGTTATAACCAAGCGGGTTATGCTGTGGGTTTTTACATTAAAAAGTATCCCTTTCCTCTTAATGAAAAAACTGGTTTGAGATGTATTCTTGCTGAAATACAGGATTGATTTAGTATGCACATGAATTTTTATGTAACATCCTGATACTCTGGTAAGAAAAAAATTCTAAGACTATTGCCCATAAATATAAATATCTCAGTGCTACTGCGTTGGTGTGTTCTGTTAAAGCAGAACCCTGACTGTTGCTACACATACACGTAGACAAAACTTGGAAGAAGTTGGCTGAAAGTGTACCAAACCTAGTTTGTCTTATTTTAATTTATTTGTAATTCATACTTCATTACAAAATGAACATTTCAGGAAAGTACAATACAAGTGAATGTAATGAATGTTCACTGGATTGTCCCAGGCAAAGCAGGATATGTGGTTTATTCTATGATAGTACCTTGGCAAGAGGCAAGAAAAATTATTATTTCAAAGAAATAGTTGCATAGTGTACCTAGGAATACTGGCTACCAGGCTTGCTTTTTTGTCATAGAATCCTGGAGACTATGCTGGATAGGACCTATTTATTTAATTTCATCATTGTCTCACTTTAAAAATGACCTGTGGCAGCTTGAAGAAAAAACATATTTATATATCAGTAGAAAATTTTACAATATAAATAATGAATCTATTTTCCAACATAATACAAAGTACTCTGATCAAGTGAGAAAACTGTATGGGTTTTTCTTTCTCTAAAGCTCTTTATAAAGTTTGCTTGGTGATGATTTAGAATATTTTTGCACAGGTAACTTCTTAATTTGGTTGCGTTGCTGCATGTGTTCATTTCCATAAAATAGAATCCATGGTCAATTTTAAGTGTCACATCTCAGCCTAGTTTTCTCTAATAGGAATCTATCTTACCTTGCTCATTGCTTAAATTAAGAAAGATGACTTTTCAACATGTACATGACTTTTATTTATATATCCACTCATATCTTGCCTTGTTCCATAAACTATTTGAGGCAATCATATACATGTATATCATTTTTATAGGATTAGCATATTATCAGATTCATGTAACAGGCTAAGCAACACTAAAACCATGCCTATTTTTTTAATATCTGAAGTAAGAGGAAGAGAAGAGATAATAGTTACTTATTTTGAATTGGAATTGAGATTAAAAGATAAATTATACAATATTGCCCATTTGTCAGCATCTCCATTCTTTTATTGAGTATATATACTATTCTTTCTTAACAAAGACTTTAAAATATATTCAACTTTATCAGTTCTCTAAAACCATATTCAAACTTTTTAAAAAATACAATAATCAGAAAATTGAATTGTTGAACAAGTGTAAACTTACATTTAGTAATTTAGACTAATTCTCGACCCATTAAAGAATGAGATTTAAAAAATTGATCATTTCTTTAATCCTTAAAAGAGAACCAGACTTCTTATACAATAGGATTGTTAAATGTTGAACTCTGCCCCCCTGCCAAAAAAGGTAGGTCATGATCCCAAGGTCCTGGGATCAAGCTCCTCATGGGCTTCCTGTACGGCGGGGAGTTTGCTTCTCTCTATCTCTCTTTACCCCTCTCCATTGCTTGTGCACATGCTCTCTCTCTCTCAAAATAAATAAATAAATAAATAAAATCTTAAAAAAAAAAAAAGATTGAGCTCCATTCAATGATTATCTCTGTCATTTTACTTGAGTGGACATGCAGCCTTTGGTGGGGGGTAGGAGATGGTGGGAATGTGTTCGCATTCGGAATCCTGGCGCCAACTAAAGACAGTTAAAGGCAGAGCTGTTAAAATGCACCTGAGCTACATGTGTGGGCTTGGACAGCAAACTTTTTTTTTAAACAATTACACTATTAATCCCTAACTAAATAATAGACATCTGGCCACCATGAACATAGTTTCAAGGAATTGCAGAAATGAAGGAATTATCCAGTTTTGAATCTTTTAACTAGCTAGCTAGACTCTTCTTGATGTTATGTAGGAAATTAGTACCTGATGTATGCAAAAAATTTGATACTTTCACTTGTGATTAATTGTTCTGAAAAATTATTCTAAATTTAGATAATTTTTTTATTTCTTCAAGTAATGAAAGAAGAATGAGCTCTAGATCTTAAGAACATGGCATAACCTTTTCTTTAAGATTTTATTTATTTTTTTAAAGATTTTATTTATTTATTTGACAGAGAGAAAGAGATCACAAGTAGGCAGAGAGGCAGGCAGAGAGAGAGGGGGAAGCAGGCTCCCTGCTGAGCAGAGAGCCTGATGCGGGGCTCAATCCCAGGACCCTGAGATCATGACCTGAGCCAAAGGCAGAGGCTTTAACCCACTGATCCACTCAGGCGCCCCAAGATTTTATTTTTTTAAAGTAATCGCTACACCTAAAGTGGCCTCGAACTCACCACCCCAAGATCAAGTGTCCCATGTTCCACCAACTGAGCCAGCCAGGTGCCTCAAGAGCATAGTATATCCTTTGCTGAAAGTATCACTTTGTGTGGTAGACAGACTAACGCAACCCCCACTTGAGACAACGAACATCTTAATACCAGTAACCTGTGAATACTGGTACCTACATGGGAAAAAGACTTTGCAGATATGATTAGATTGAGGTATAGACATAGGGTGATTATTCTGAATTATCCAGATGTGTCCTTAAAATGATTCCATAAAATCAGAAAAATTTTCAAAGATATATAGAGATAGAAAGAGAGATGTGACTGTAGATGATCAGAAAGATAGAACACTTATGGCTTTGAGCCTGGAGGAAGAGACCATGGTCCAAGAAATGCAGGTGACCTCTAGAGGCTGCAAAAAACAAGGTAACAATTTTTCCTAGAAGCCTGCAGAAAATACTGCAACCCTGCTAACACCTTGATTTTTAGCCCATTGAGACTTATATCAGATCTTCTGACTTATAGAGCCATGAAATAATAATTTAATATCATTTTCCACCACTACATTTATAATAATTTATTACAATAGTCATAGAAAACTAATACACCTTGGTTAATACTTTATTTTTAAATACCTGATTATTCTTTAGATATGCTATATAAACTTCAATTAACTAGTGTGTAGTTTATGAAAATATTATTTTGAGTTCATCCTCCCAGGCTAGTAGGATATAAAAACATTAGGCTACAGAACATAGCATTTATAAGTTATGCACATAACATTTAATTGCAGTGCAGATATTGCTGGTACCTAATCACTCAAAAGCTGAGTTTCAGCCCTCTAATAAATTCAATTTCAGTGAGACTACAAAATATTTTCTCAACCGGGATAATTTCTAAGAAATTGATACTGTACTCTGCTTCACTTCCTCTCTAAACTGGTATTTGTTACATAGGACACTAATATACCAAGTGTCCAGGAGGGTTGCCAATATGGAATTATTTCTTCCCTACCACACATACCCAACTGAAGTTATCTAAACCTAAACCTGCTCATATGTGAGTACACTGATGTTATTATCAAAGAGCACTCAGCATGCTGTCCTTGAAAGAGAAGTATAAATTATGGTGTGTGGGGGAGGGTTCCGGAAGAGAACATTGGGTATTGCTGATCATCTTTTTTTAATTTAATCACATATCCAGAGAGAATCCTGATCACAGCATATGTGCTTTACATACTATTAGGCAAGAACAAGGTAGAAGCTGCAAGTAAAAACTGAAGTTCTACCAAACACGTCCTAATTTTAATGCAACCATTAATTTTACTTGTAATTTATATTTTATTTCAAGGTGACTTTTTCAGATATAAGTGCTAAACAGCACAGGACACTGGCATAGTGGATACTAACTGGGATTGTCCCAGCCAAACCAGCGTGAGTGGTTCACCTTGACCATGAATGACTCTATCAAAGAATCCTTTTCAAGTGGAGACTTTTCGACAAGGAAGAGAGGCGTGCTGTGCCCAGAAAGGATTCATGTTAGGGTTTCTTGCGGTCATATGCTGATGAACATTTAACAACCAGCTCTACTGGTAGGGTGTGTGGGTGGGGAAATCTAATTTATAGTATTTGCCATTTTCTGTGGTGTAAATAGTCCCACCAAAGACAATTTCAAGCTATCAAATTGAAATCAGTGAATGTGGAGTTGGGAAGAGATGTACACATCTGTCTCAGCAAGTAGGTAAGAGCTGATTGCAGCACACCACTAGCTGTTTCTGGAACCACACACACAAGGCACGGAGGCACAGCCATGTATGACTGGATTCTAAGGATACCATCAGTGAGTACTATAGACTAGATATTAGAAGTTCGTCCTTTTTCTGTTGGCCCACTTATGTTTCACAGATTCTAACATGACTCGTGTATGAGGAGAGTAAGGGAGTACTTGGATGGCTTCTGAAAGTTCACTCAAAGATTAAAATACTATATTATTTTAATGTTATTATAAACTCATTTAAAAAGCTCAAATTGAATATTCATTTATTAGCTTTGTGATTATTATGTGAATCCAAACTTCAGATGACCATAGGTTATTGGGGGGAAATATCCTTGCTAAATAAATAAACCTATCGAGCAGAAATGAACTTAAAAGGAATTGTGTGCTCTGTCTCTGCTGCCTAGCATCAATCAGATTTTAGAATGCTTGAACATTTGAACAATGACTTTATAATTCACTCTAATTTTCCTACAATGGCATTATATGTATTTATAAGTGAAGCTTCTGAATTTTTCTTGTACGTTCTTTAAGGTCAGCTGTCAATTCTTACTTCTAATTATACAATAAATGAATGTTAGGGTCTGAATGTATGTGTCCCCCCAAAGTCCATATGTTGAAATCTTAAGCCCCAATGTGATAATATTTTGAGGCAAAAATTTAGGGTGGTAATTAGATCATGAGGGTGGAACCTTCATGAATGGAATTAGTGCCCTTATAAAAGAGATCCCTTACTCTTTCTGTCATGTGAGGATACTCTGAGAAGACAGCCATCAATGAAGTATAAAACAGGTTCTCACCAGACACTAAGTCTGTTGGTGTCTTAATCGTGGACTTCCCAGCTTCCAGAACTATGAGAAATAAATATTTGTTGCTTAAGGTATCTAGTCTAAACTATTTTTGTTATAGGAGCTCAAATGGACTTAGACAATACATCACTAAAAATCTCCAATTTTAAATCTTTTGCAAACTAAAATTACTGAACAAAAGCTTGCAGGCAGAGCGACAAAATTTTCCCCACAAAAACAAAGGAGGTACCAAACACATTAAATAATGAGAATACAAAAAGTATATATAATTTAATTTTGAAAATTCTGTTTTTGTGCTTCAGAATATATCAATTCACAAAAATGACTTTTTGATGGAGCTTCATTTTTTCATTTGAAAATTTATATGCTCAACCTAAGTGAAATAAAATCGAGATTGCCTAAGATATCATGTATGTGAATTTGACAAACCATTTAGACGAATTACAAATAGTGAAAATGTAATTTGACATGTCTTATCTTTAAAAATATATTTTGAAGAAAGGGCTTTTGATTTGGTGGTAAAGACACTACCTGTGAAAATATTTAGTCTGAAATAATCACAAATTTCAGTGTGAGAAGACTTAGGATTTGAGAATAGCCTCCATTTAGCAGAATGCTCATCAAACTTATGTGTACCTCAGCACCCACAGAATGAGTATTTCTTCGATTAAGTATATCATAGTTTAGAGAGAAGTCACTTGAAGGTATGACAACTGGGAATTTTAATTAAGTAATAATAATAATTAAAAATGTATTTCAGAAAAATGCCAATAATTTAGGATTCGAGAATGAAATGAATTAAAGTATATGATTATGTTCTAAGAATATTCTGTTTATTTTTAATATACAGATAATCAAAATAAATATTTTTAAACTTGGATTTAATATATCTAGTATATATTATTTTTATCTTTTAGAAAGGCATAAACAATTTTTTAAAAAATTATTTGAAGAGTCGACCAATATTATGAAGCCAATTGGTCAATCTGTAAATAAATATTTCAAAACGTGAATTAATTGTTATTATTACACCAGCTTTCACTCTCAAAATTGTCTCAGTCTGGATGACCTATGAGGGTTTTTTGCTACTCTAGGATACACTGACTTCTATTACACTTTAGTACAGGATAACCCTCCCTCTATTCCTTCTCTTGTCTCAAAAGTACTCCCCAATTTGCTACACTGTCTCCTCCCCTCCTCACAGACTCAGCCCCATCAACTACCGCCCCTTCAAGTCCTCTAGCATTAATTCTCCAGAACTCTCCAGCTTTGAATTCAGAAAATGGTAGAATTGTTGACTTCAGGCAGCTTCTATTTTTTAGTTACCCGAGAGACCACATTATGCTTTGATTTAGAGGAAGAGGAAGAAAATGTCTTCAGGAGCTGATGTAAATAGCTACATAATTGTCACAATTGTTACTTATTGTAGCAATTGTTACTTGTTGCAGGGAGGAAGTGTCTTGCCGACTAATGCACCTATGGTAGAGTAATCAGGTTTGCCTTTGTTATAATGCAGAGGTACTCAAACTGATTAACAATCTGTATAGAAGGAATGTATCTTGTCCACATAAAATCATTACAAAATTCATCAGCTGCATTCTGTTTATACTCTATTATAGCAGATCTTTCATACCATAATATTTGTGTATATGTCAGTTTCTCCCACTAGACTGAGCTGTTCAAGAATTAGGATCTTATTTTATTAATCTCTGTATCCCCAGGGCCTAGTGTAGTGTGGCCACAAAATAGGCACTCAGTGAGTAGTTGCTGAAGAAATCATGAATTCAATCATGTCTATAAATTCTCACATCACAAATACTACAGATGCTTGAAGAATATAATAAATTATTTGCATTATTGTTACATGGCCTGTAGCAAGTCTTCTGCCATGGGGAAATCTTTCTTTTGTCTCATTAGCATTAGTAAACATTGTTCATACAAATTGCACCTATTTTTAGAATGACCAAGCCCCTACCCCACATCAAACATTTCTTTAGTATTTTCCCTTTGTACTTAGTAACTCTGTAATCCAAACTGTAACGACATTTAAAGTATAAAAACATAGTGAAAAGGAGAATATTTAGCTTGCAAAGTTCCAAGATGCTTTAAAGATCAATCACCTAGTATAATCCTCTCAACTAATAAATGAATCAACTCTGACCCAGGGAAACTTACTTCACCCAAGTTCACATGATTGGTTAGTGATGAGGCCAAGAAAAACCAAAAAACAAAAAAAAACAGCCTTCTAAATTTTATTTTTTTCCACGATGTTTGAAGTTAATTGACTTAGCAAAAGGAAAACAGAAGCAGGAAAAATAACACAGAAACAGTCAGAGTAAAAAGTACATCAGAAGAGAAGTTTACTTTAAGCAATCGATTTACTTTTCAACATTTATGTGCAAAACTTCTTTTTAAATTATTTTACATTAAATGAATCCTCCAATTTGAAGAAATCCTATCTTAAGTCAACTTCCCCAGAGAACAGACTTTGAATATCAGAGATTTGCAGGTAGGAAGTTTCTTGGGGTGTGGTCTCAGAGCAATATCTGGGAATATTTGAAAAGCATCAGATTGGGCAGAGGGAAAAATTAAGCTGTCACACAGTTGCAACAGATTCATTTAATCAGATTGGATGCTATGGAGCTTAGATGTCCCTTCAGAGCTGTCCCATTTAAGGCAAGGGGGCTAGGCTTTGTACCCCCACTTCAACCAATCAATGGATTAGGCTTTAGGGAAATTTTGAGATACTCATTTGCCTTCAGCAGCAGTTCTTCCTGGAAACAGATATAGTGTGTCTCATTCTGAAAAGGAATCTGAGTAATGCACCACACTATCCACTGCTGTCCACTCCTTATGCCACTCAAATTCACTTAGGTCAGATGGTAAATGCACCTCACCTGGGTAAAGTTACTCCAAGATTCAAGTTTGTCTCTTCTAGGAAATTTTATGATAAGAAAACTAGTGGAAGTAACTCCAGCTCCTGCTGCTATAGGGAAACACAACTGATATTCATTATTTCCCTCTTCTATTACCCGTTTTAGATTAATCCCTGCCAATAAGAGTGGCTTATTTTGTGATCTAGATCCTCATCTCTTATAAGAAAGAGTCCCTAGTCTTATGCATGGTCAGGCAGTTGCCCATTTACTCTCAAAATTGAGCAAAGGAGTACTAAGAGATGGCCTACTATATCACCAGAGTATGAAACATATCCTTCCCAACTGTACCCATTATGTACCACCAACTTTATCTCCTCCTGGTGATGAGCATCAGTTTCCCTCTTTCTCTAGGGCCTCTTTCTATGTTTGCTGGTCTTTTAGTAAAAGAACCTCAAAGCAATGAGGTAACAGCCATAGGTTAAAGTCTAATGGGACATGTACTGTTTCCCTAGTAGAAGCATTCCCCTTTGGAAATCAGGACCTCTAGACCTTCAGAGTCCAAAGTTATGGGGATGAGAGGATGGAAAATACAAATTCCCCAAGGGGGTTATTGAGAATAATGTTATATGGGGCCATTCCTTCTCTTTTATTCTCAGATGTATGAATTATTATTGGATACATAATATCAAATAATGGTAACTGATTTAAATTCTTTGCTGCACTTTGGAGGATGGAATACCAGTATTAGATGACCTCATCTCCAAGCTGGTGCCTCAGATACCCTTTGCAAATGTCTATTCCACTGCTCAGTCATGCTGAAAAAATTGAATGGTATAGTATATGATAAGACAAATGACCCAGTGGCCATATGCCCACAGTCACATTCTGCATGCTGTACAGTGGGTTCATTGATCCAAAACAATATTAAGTAGAATTTTATGCTAGTGAAACAAATAATCTGTAAACCTTTGGAACATGGAGCTGGATGAGGGCTTGTTGATAAGGCAACTCCAATATCTAGAGCATGTTTTCATGTAATTTAGTTGAATTGCTGCCCTACAGAACTAGGGGTCCAGTGAAATCACTTTGCTACCAAATAGCTTGTTAGCCTCCTGAAAGAAGGTGCCTTGTTAATGGCTCAGCATCATTCTTTGTTGCTGGAAAGTTGTACATCTGCAGCAGTCACTACATCAGCCTCACTGAATGGAAGCCCATTCAGTTGAACCCAGGCTTGATCAACATCCCTGCCACTCATGACTATTCCATTTATGCTCCCCCTTTGCCAAATCAGGTGGCTGATGTCCATTGGTCAAGATATCCTGTAAATTTGATTATTTTTTTGTAGAATTTCTTCTATGATGGATCACCTATCGCAGGAATTATCATGTATTACATTTTTTTTTATACTTTGTGGCTCCCATAGGCCCATCTATATACCTCATCCCCCCCCCAAAAAAAAAAATCATTTCTCCCAATCCTCAATTTTTTCTCCCTCCAAGCCCCTAATCAATCCTCATTCATTCATCACTGCCCGTGAACCCACATATATTTTAACCTCAAGCCACTTTTCTTCCACTTAAATGGGTACTGCTCAAACTTATACCCACTGGGAGGATTTCTCCTCACCTTTGTCTTTCAGGCTCACTCTTATGTTGGTTTGTAAAACAGCACATTGATTTTTAGCTAACATACGAAACCAGCCCATCTATGACTTAAGCTCAGTCCTTACCACTTTTATGAGCTATTCATAATGAATTCCCCAAACACCAGAGGTGCATGCTAAATGAAACATTCCAATGCAATAGTGGTAGATGATAGGGCGTCTGAGCCACCTGCTTATATTGCTTACTTTTACCCTCAGGCCGCTCATGAATAATTCTGCCATGATGTATTGCCATTGGGCTTGATCAACCTATGACTAGATGAGTTTGGCAGAACCCAGCTCCACATGGTTACTTGCTTTCTATTTACATTCTCTGTCTCTTCAAGACCCCTAACATGTCACAACTGTTAATCTAATAGAAGTTAATTTTCTTTTGCAGATGGCAAAGACTTGCTCCAGAACACTAAAGGGTTTACATTATAATTCTCCACTTGAGTCATGCCATAACTCTACATGGCGATTCATGCCTACTGTAAACAACTTTAATATCATAGAGACTTCTGTATGATCTTCAAGTAAGGGGTTCATGTGGCAGGGCTACTTGTACTCTAGCCAGAAGCTCCAGCAGAATGCTTTCCTGTTTCTGTGTTTAACTCAAAGCTGTTAGCCTTCCATGTCATTTGTTTACCAGGACTGTGTTTTCCTTCTTCGTGGTGTGAGATAAAAGACACAATAAATTGTCTTTTACTGTGGAAATGATCTGGCATATATATGAAAACACTGAATTATTACAAACTTCACTGATATAAGAAGTTCCTGAATCTCCAGTGGGTTTATTTCCCAAACTCTGGAATATATGTGTCTTAGCAAGGCCAGCAACATAAACTCTTCTGCTTCTTGCAGTCTGCTTAACATAATGACATTGAAATAGAGGACCAATGTGATATCATTATGGATTGCCAAAATTATCCAATTCCCTTCAGGCTGTATTTGATGTAGGATAAGAAAATTAATATAGCCCTGGGGGAGAAATATAAATGTTTATTTTTGCCTATCACATGTGAATGTTAATTTCTGGTTCTCCTTCCCATTAGAACTGAGAAATAATGCATTCATCAGAACAATGGCTGCTTACCAAGTTCCTGAAACCCTGTTATACAAAAATAAAACTAGAATGAGGTAAGACACTTGCACCACTCACAAAACTTAAGGGAACATTAAAAATTCAATAATCAAGATAAATAATATTTCAATGCAATTTAAAAAAAATCATCAGTCAAAAAATCCATGATGAACAAAGTATCATTTTTTTTAGTAAAGACAGAATCAATATTACTTATATCCTTTGCCTTGGCATAGTCCTGTTTCTGATTCTGTCTTTATTTAAAATTTCATTATATCTGGTAAAGAACCTGCAACTGGGGCTACTGCTTTTGTGGTAGTTTATGGTCATCTACTGCCACCTTATAGGATCTATCTGACTTTTGACCATCTTGGCCAGCTTCAGGAATCGTTTCAGAAGTTTCTACTTGGTATTCTTCATTCAAGTAGTTCCTATTCCACAAGACAATGAAGTTAAATGTAGTCTCTGCATTTTAAGTATGCATTTGAAGACCAGAGAAATGTCTAGTAGGTAGGCTCATGTACTTAGTGTACTCAAGATTCTGTTTATTACCTGGCCTCTATATGCTCTACTCTAACAAGGAGATCAGGTGCTTGTGTATTAACAACAACTCAAACCCTATGCCTTACTGTTCTCTAAACATCTGGTTATTTCCCTTTCCCCGATGTATGGTTATCTAAGTAAATGGATGTAGGTCCTTTGAATAAGAACTCTGAATTATTATAGCACAGTACATTTGCTTTGATCTGCAAGTCCCTTCCTTCTGGGCAACTGGCTTTTCTTTCAGTCAGTGTAATGTGGAACTTAAAATTGGCCCATATTATTAAACCGGGAAAGAGATTATGACATGTTATGACATGTTACCCTCAACCTCCTGATCATGCATTTTTTTAATTCCTTTGGTTTTTATAAGTTGAGCAATATTCTTGCCAGTTACTCCGTCATGGTTTCCTTAAGCCTACCCATGTTCAATCAAACATCTCTATATTTCCATGTGACTCAAACTCCCTGGCTGCCACTCTGACCTTGTAGCACTGCCATCTAACCTGTATTATTTCAGTATTCTTTATTTCTTATTTTATCAGGGGTGTTTCAAATCCCCAGCTGTCAATGGCAACTCTGCTCTCCTTGCAGTGTTATGTACCAGCATCTTCTGCCATCAGTCCTGGTCTTCAGAAGATAGCCACCACTGACCTTCACAACAATGGGAAAGTCTCTTTCATCTTATCACTGTGGAAAACACTATGTCCTCCACCCTCTTGCAGAACATAGCTCGTGAGCTTGCCAGCCTTATGTGGTTTATCCAATCTAAGAGGCCAACTTCTTTGACTCCTTTTATCCTTTATTCTACCATCTGTCATCTTACTTTTGGAATTTGCATCTCACTGAGAGCTATCATTTTCTTTCAACCTTCAAGAGCCCATATAGCAGGTTAGCTGTATCTTCTCTCATCCTTGCCAAAATGTATTACCTGTATCATGGGAGAGTGCTTGCCATTCATCCAGCTCTTTTAAGATCCAATCCCATATATTCCTGCCAGTACTATTAAATTAGCTAACTTAAGCTAGTTAGCTAAATCCTACAGTTGCTTTGCTATGTCATCCCTTCTCTTTTTCAGCAAGTCCAACATTTATCTAGCTAGATTATATTGTATTTAGCCCTAATATTTAGTATTTGGTCAGGACTGGAGGTAGAGTATATCCTGAGGGGATGGAATATGCATTTTCTTACAAGACAGAGACTTGCACTATCTTTAAGCAAGGGGAAAGACTGACACTTAATATGGAAGAGTAACTACTTTTGAAGACTCAAGCAATACAAATGAATTTACAGATGAAAATTTTCCAAGTGCATTGACCTAGATTTCCTCATCTTAAGATTTTGGTGGGGGGGTGGGAAACAATGATATCTTATGGATGACAAAACAGGCCATTCTCAATTTTGGCTCTCCTCATAAGAAGACCAACTAGCAACTATCCACAGATAAAACACCATTGTGAAAATCCCCAAACCCAGGGGTGAGGCTGAAACATTCACCCTGGACCGCAGAGACTGAGAAGGACTACTTTAGTAGGATAAAGGAGAGTCTGCACTTTGACCACATCATCTCTCTCCAACCTGATACAGTGCCACACTGAGAGAATCTCCTTGGACATGCAGTTTCTCTGATAGGAAAAAGAAAGACCAAAGTGGACATTCAGTTTCCCCAGCTTTGCAGGATGCTTTCTGGGAGCTCACTTGGGTCTCACATCTCAGGGATCACTGAGGGAATCTGCAGGACTCAATCACTAATGATCAGATACAGATGGAGATGGAGACAAGGCTTTCAGCAACCAGCATTCAGATGTTTGTGGGTCCTATTACTGCTTGCAGTTGCACCCAACCAGAGATCTCAGCCAGTATCTCCTCTTATTTTCAGAGCCAAGTCAGTGGCCCCATCTGCCTAGGGTGCCTAATCTATAGTTTTGCCTGATTTGGGTCCCCAGACAATAGGCCATAAGCAGCTGTAGAGCCCATTCTGTGGCCCCAACTGGGCAAGGAAGCAAGTTCAAAGCATTGCCAAACTGCTAATCATCGACTCCAGTCTTTCCCCACTGGAAAACCTGGCCAAGACATCCAGCACCCAGAGTACACCCTATGACCTGCCTGAACAGTGAGGTAAGTCAACAGCCTCACCCAATTGATGAGCATAGCCTCCAGTCCCATCGGACTAGGAACACTGGCCAGAGAACCTATGTAGTGTAGTTTCATCCTACAGTTCTGCTCAGGCAAGGCACAAAATCAGTAGCCCTGACCAATGGCTGAGCATAGCTCTGGTTTTACATGACCAAGGAGCCAGAACAGTGGCCTCAGGCAGCCTTGGAACAGAGTTTACAGTACCACCCAGTTACAGAGTCCCACTGAAAATTTCACCTGACAGCAGAGCCCAGCTATGGCCATAATATATTGCAGAACATAACCTGCAGCCTAATCTAAGCAGAAAGCCCAGTTGGTGACCTCATCCAATTGCAGAGCTTAGCCTGCAGCCCCGCCCAATCAAAAAGCCTGGACAGTAATCCCACTCAATCAGGAGCAGTCTCCAGCTCCATCTAACTGCAGGACATGGGAGGGGCTAAACAGAGAGCCAGGTCAGCAAACTCACTTAACAGCAGAACACAGCCATCAGCCTGTCTGATTATGAAGCACTGCCACTGGCCCCACCGAAATGCTGGGAGTGGCCAGCAATCCTTGTACCAACAGATGAAAGATTACTCCATACTTTGCTGTAAAAGAGAGGAGAAGCCAATGGGGTCAACGCTCAGAGGTGACCCTTTGCCCTTCTTTGCTTCCATCTTTATTGGTCCTTCAGGATAATCACAAATCCTTATCACTGTTTCTCAAACACGTGATGTGTGACAAGGGGTCTTACTGGAACTAGGAGGATCCATTTACAGGAAGGATATGATATGTTAATCTGCATGTTCTACAGCTCTGCTAAACATAGCCTAAGGGACAACGCATACATCTCTTAGATCACAGGGTGGCTGTTTAGGCTAAGAAAGCTTGGAGGAAGGCAACTCCCCAAGGCATTGCAATGGCAGAGTGGTGTGCAGGCCTTGGCATTCCAAAGGCCTATATCCTTCTCCAAAACCTTCTCTGCCCTCAGTGGCCTCTCTGTTACATTTTAGCAAGTCAGGTATTATGGCTGATTTCATGCTCTATATTAACTCCAATACTCGAATTCACAGCACAGCTTGCACCCCCCAATCACAAAGCTCAACCTCAGTCTTTGTCTGACCATGAAGCCCCTTGATGGAGTCCAGCCAATGGCATCTTCCAGTCAGAAAACACAGCCTGGAGCTCCACCTGACCAGAAGCAATTGTTGAGCCCAGCCCACAGCCCTTCCCAACTGCAGAATCCAACAAGTTGGCACTGCCCAAACGGACAATTGCTCAGACTACTTAGTGGGTCCACCTAACAACAGAGCACAGCCAGCAGTCTTGCCCATCCAGTGGCATCCTCTACTAACCTCAGAGCACAAGTAGTGGCCTTGCCCAACTAAAGACCCTTTTAGAAAACCTCACCTACCTCCAGATGCTACCAGCTGAACTGTCCAGAACACCAAGCTGATCTGAGTGGTGAAGGTCTTTCCCTGCCGAAGCAAATCTATAAAGTCTGGAAGAGAGAACTACTTCCTCAAATGCACAGATATCAGTGTAAGAATCCAAGAATCATGAAGAATCATGTAAACATGACATCAAGAAAAGAAACTAATAAAACCCCAATACTGACCCTACAGAAATGGAGAACAATGAACTGTCTGACAAAGAATTCAAAATAATATTTTAAATTATTATTTAAACAATTAAACAATTTAAACAATTGTTATTTAAACAATAACACACAACTAAACAAAATAGAGAAACAATGAATGGAAAATATGATAAATTCAAACAAGAAATAGAAACCATCATTTAAAAAAAATCTTAGGGCTGGAAAATACAATGACTAAACTGAAGAATTCAATAGAGATATTCAATACCAGATCCAATAAGTAGAAGAATCAGTGAACTCAAAGATAGATCATTTGAAATTATCCAGTCAGAGGAAGCAAAAGAAAAGAAAAATGGAAAGGAAGGTAGAATGCCTATGGATGCCATAAAAGGAAATAAAATACACATTATGGGAATTGTATAGGAAGAGAAAGAAAAAGGGACAGAAACTCTATTTAAAGAAATAATGGCTAAATATATCAAAAACTTGGGGAGAAGATGTATACCCAGATTCATAAGGTCCAAAAGACCCCAGATAGTTTGAACCTGAAAAGGGCCACAAGACGCATAATTAAATTGTCAAAAGCCAAAGAGAAAGAATTTTGAAAGCAGCAAGAAAAAAGTGACTCATCACATACAAGGGACCCTTCATAAGATTATCAGATTTCTGAGCAGAAATTTTGCAAGCTAAAAGAGAATGGGATAGTACATTCAAAATATTGAAAGAATAGGGGCGCCTGGTTGGCTCAGTGGGTTAAAGACTGCCTTCGGCTCAGGTCATGATCTCAGGGTCCTGGGATCGAGCCCTGCATCAGGCTCTCTGCTCAGCAAGGGGACTGCTTCCCTCTCTCCCTTTGCCTGCCTCTCTGCCTCCTTGTGATCTCTCTCTCTCTGTCAAATAAATAAATAAAAATCTTTAAAAAATATATATTGAAAGAATAAAACTGTAAACCAAAATACTCCATCCGGCAAAACTTTCCTTCAGAAATGAAGGAGAGATAAAGAATTTCCCGAACAGAAATGCTGGGAGTTCATCACTGCTAAACTTGCTAACAGGTGTTGTTTAAGTTGAAATGAAAGGATGATCATTAACATTCCAAAACTATATGAATGTGTGAAAGGTAAAGGTAATATATAGTCGGATTTTCTAATGTTGTATTGGTGGTGCATTAATCACTTGCAACTCTAGTTTAAAAGTTAACAAACTTATTAAAAGAAGCTATAATTTGTTACTAGCTACGCAATATAAAAAAATTATAACAATAACCTAAAATGCAAATCCCAGAATACTAAAGTATTTTACAATTTAGAATTTACTATTTAGAATTTCTACATTCTATCAAAGTTAAGTTGTTACCAGTATAAAATAGGTTGTCATAACTATATTTCATGTACACCCCACAAGAAGGAAAAACCTATAGTAGATACACAAAACATTACAAAAAAAGGAGTCAAATCACACCACTACAAAAAAAAAAAAATCATCAAATCATAAAGGAAGACGGCAAGAGAGGGAGAGGAAGAAAGGAACTACAAAACAATCAGAAAACAAGTAACAAAATGGCAATAATATGTTCTTACCTAGCAATAATTACTTTAAACATAAATGAATAAAACTCCTCAATCAGAAGACATAGAATGTCTAATTGGATTAAAAACAAAACAAAACCAAGAGCCAAAGAAATACTGCCTCAGACAGACTCACTTTAGCTTTAGCATAGATAGGCTGAGAACAAAGAGATGGAAAAAGATATTCCAAGCAAACAGTAACCAAAATAAAGCAAGGATAGCTATACTTATATCCGACAACATAAACTTTAAGCTAAACATGGCCAAAAGAAATAAGGAGGTAATTACAAAATGACAAAGAGGTCCATGAGAAGATAAAACAATTGTACATATTTATGCACCCAACATCAGACCACCTAATTATAAAATGAAAATACTAACAAAACTAAAAGAAGAAATAAACATAATATTTGAGGCCCACTTTCAACACTGAATGTATCATCATGTTGTGCATTTTAAACATAACAATGTTACATGTAATTCTAGCCCAATAAAGCTGGGAGGGGTGGGGAGACAGGTCCCGCTCTTTCCTAAGTGGGACCCTAAACTTGGCATAGATTATTTGCTGAGACTGATAATTCAGTTTTCTCTAGAGCTCTGCTATCCTTACCATTGAATCTGATCCTCTGCTTTTTATATTTAGCTGTAGGAAATGAGAGTTTGTTCACATTCTGCCAAAAAAGACCCTCTATTTTTCATGTTTCACTTTAAGTTGGTGACTAATAACCTAAGCCCTTGTTTGTGTTTCCCAGTAAATTGATGCCAGTTGGCAGCAGACTTCCAATTCTATTGTTTTACATTTACTGCTTGTGCTAAGCCTCTCACACGTTGAAGTTACTGTGCCCACTAGTGCATTCCCTTCCACTGGTATCTCAGTTCACCACTGGTGAAACTTTTTAACAATTGTGCCTCTAGAGTATACCCGGAATATCTATACTCCATTCATCATCCATAATGAAGTATGCATTGCCCTCTGACTGGTAAATGACCAAACTTCAATATCTCTTTCAGAATCTGTTGCCTTGAACCACCCTAATTCTGGTACCAACTCTCTTACATCAGTCTTCATTTACTGGGGAGCAGAATCTGGAACAAAGATTTGAATGCAAAGAGTTTAATTTGCTTAGGATTAACACCTGTGGAGGAATGAGGTCATCAGGAATGGACAGAGGAATAAGCTGAGCTGCAATGCTATTCCAACAGAAACTCAGTCAATTCCACGGAGACTTCTGAAGTTGCAGTGGTCCATAGTTGTCCCCCACCACCACCACCAAAGAAGAGGGGGCACACATTTATTCCCAACATGAATCAGTCAATACATATGAACTACTCAAGGGAAAAGAGCATAAACATGGGTGACACAACTCTCTTCAGCTGAGAACAACTCCTAAGTGTGGAATTAACAATAAACAGTCCACAGGAAACTCTTGTGACAGTAAAGGAATTGATCCCTGAAGGATTTCTAGTTGATACACAATAGCATTCTCTATAAATAACTTGGTGGAAACTTTTCATTAAAGTGATAATCTCATAGTTTCTTACATCTATATATCTGTCTCCAGGTGCCGAATTTGTTTAAAGGATAATCTATCTATCCTAAAGTACTTTTTAAAAGTGTGTAAAATCTGACCAAGAGGAAATTAGTTTTAGTTTACAAATAACCCCTCTAAGCTATAGAAAAAAGACCTTCTACCCTACAATAAAATGTTTTTTAAAATGTCTTTATATTTTTTAGGAATAAAGAACCAGAGAGCAGAGCTCTACCTATTAAGACAATATGAATTCCACAAGAAATGTGAGTGAATCTGTTTCTTTTTTGTTGTTGTTGTTAATTAGTATGTTTTCACTCATATTCCCAAACATATAAGCATTCAAAATTAGAAAATCCCACTCCACTCATTATTGGGACTTAAAATGTATCTGTATGGAACATAACAAAGTTTTAAGTAGGATAATAGATTGATTTTTTTATAAACATCTCCTTTTTCTCTGAAAAATGTTTTCTAGGATTAGCTGCTGTAGCTCTTAGGCCTTATGAGATGACTCTATGGGCTAAGAAAAGCTAAATAGGAAGGTGGGAAAAATAGAAGTAGAGGTTTCTCATTCAGAAACTTAAGTTTTCTGAATTCTAAGTTAAATGTGTCAGTATATATGGGTTCAGGATCCATATCCTGTGATAGATGATACATCCTTTACACCATTCTAAAACCATTCTCACATGACCCTCCTAATTTCGTGAAGTCAGATAAATTACCTGAATATGTCTTTCTGCTTTGCTATCTTCTCAAGAGTCTAGAAGCTATAAGAGTTTGACAGTGATTGTACTTGAAAGACTTAGTTAGAGCTTCCCATGAAAAAAAGGATCCATCCAATTCTAGTCCTCAAATCTATTACAAAGGGTCAGACAAAAATAGACACAATATCATCCTGTCTAAATTTTTAAAATCCATTCTAGTTAATTCCCTCCATCCCCATGCAAACTTCTTCCTCCTCTTCTATTTTAAATTAATTAATTTCTAAATTAAATTTTAACTAATTTTTATTTTAAAACAAAAAAGTTCCCATATATACCAATAACTGCAAAAATGGTAATGGAGGAAAAAGAACATACAGAAAAAATGGGGAAACCCGTAAAAGGCAGAGCCCACTCTCTTTTGTTTTGTTTTCCCCAGTAGGTTTCTGTGTAAAAGAACTCACAAAGACTATATATATATATACAAAACCATCCCTCAATAGAAGAGCAGCTAGATGAAGATGATCCCTGCCCTTAAGAGTTGTAACAAGACTGGGGTGCCTGGGTGGCTCAGTCCATTAAATGTTTCTCTTCAGCTCAGGCCACAATCCCAAGACCCTGGAATGGAACCCCACATTGGGCTCCCTGCTCAATTAGGAGTCTGCTTCTCCCTCTGCCCTCCCCCATGCATGCTTGCTCTTGCACTCTCTCTCTAATAAATAAATAAAATCTTAAAAAAAAAAAAGAGTTGCAACAAGGCTAAGCTAAATGCTAAACTCAATACTGCCCAGAAAATGTAACAAGCTCCTCCATATTCTGAGACCTCCCTGTCTCAGGTCCCCATCCTCAGCAGTAGTGAAAAAGAAAATGACCCAATTCCCTCAAGGCAGAAGTATCATGCAAACATCAGTTGAACAGACTACTCCATCCCAGGCAGCACACTAAGCCAAAATCTGTATGGTTTGACTGGGGTTAAGAATTCAGGTCAGAGTACTTTTGAATAGTGGGCATTCATTCTTTCCTTCCCCTGCCTCAAAATAAATGCTCTCTCTGACCAAGCTTTCTTATCACAGAGGCTGGATGGCAGGAGGACCTTTGCCTATAGTGATAACCAAGGGTCATAGCTCTAATCACACTTCCAGCTCTAGTTCTCCTACATGCTGCCTCTCAACCCCAGCAAATGTAGCCCAATGGTGGCTGAGCACTGATAACTGAGGTATCAGGGAAGTATCACAAAGTCTATGTTGCAGATTCAGAAAGAGAATTCTCAGATAAGTCATATTCAGCATATTGCACTGGAAAAAGTCTAGCTGTGAGAAAAAATTTAATTCAATGAAATTATGAACTGTTCAGCAATTGCAAATACAGGGAAAGAACATTTTAGCTTTTGTTTTGGAACCACAAACAGAGGAAGAAGCTTGATTAGCATGGGAACAAAATAGGTAGAATAGAGCATGTTATCAACAATCAATTAATAACAAGGAACCTGATAAAGACCACTTTTAGGATAACTGTTCTTCTGTCAAGAGCTTTAGAGAACTTAATCCCAGTCAGCTAAGCTAAGTTGAAACTGTTTGCATAAACATTTTATTGGTTGTCTAAATTGCAAGAGCAAAGCACATCAGGTCTGCCAAGCTTTGCTTAACATCAATCAGTTTTGGATAGCAACTCCTGACTTCCCAAGGTCACATAAATGCTCAAAGGTGTGTGGTTGCTTCCTGAACACCCACCTGTTAAAGAAGATAGTTTTCTGCACCCAGGAGGTTAATTACACTGAAAAAATTCAAGACCTTTGAGATAAGTTAGTGCTTAGTGGCTTTTACATTATGTAAAGAAGCAGGTTCTCCAGACAGACTTCAATGGAACAAGAACAGCATAAAATAAAAATAAGAGTACCCATAACTATTACAGTTACTGGTGTATTGGTGAACCACTTTACTATATGAATGAGTGCTATAGACTGAATGTTTATATCACCCATACCAAATTCATATGTACAATCTAATCCCTAATGTGATGGTATTTGGAGATGTGGTCTTTGGTGGGTGATTAGATCATAAGAGTGAGTGGAGCCCTCATGAATGTAACTAGTGCCCTTATAAAAGAGATTCCAGAAATCTCCCTTATCCCATCAACCCTGTAAGGATACAGCAAGAAGAGGGCCATCTATAAAACAGGAAGCAAGCCCTCACCAGACAATAATTATGTGCCTTGATCTTCAACTCCCCAGCCTCCAGAACTGTGAGAAAAAAAAATGTTTATTGTTAAAGCCACTTAGTCTATGGTATTTGTGTTATAGCTGTCCAAACACACCAAGACAGTGGGAACCCTAATTTTCAGCATTTGCCAATATTCATAGTGTGATTATTTATGTTATGGTCAATTATATAAGTGATGTAAGTACTTAAAAGAAATTCTGAATATTTAACACTTGGTCCTGAGAGCCGGCACAAGGCAGCTCTGCCATGCTGCTAGTATAACCTTAATGACAATAAAAGAAGCAAGACACAGAGACAATTATCTCAGCTAAGGATACAACCCCTTTTCTAAAGCAGCAACAACAATAACGAAAAATCAGAAGAATGCTAATTCAGGGTATAACAGAGATAAAATGAGAAAGGCAATATAATTATCCCAAAGATTGTGTGAGGTGAGGTAGGGGAGGGTAAAAGATGTGATTTAAAAATTATAAAGAAGCTGAGAACAAGAAAGATAAACAACTGTGGGATCACAAGGGGGGAATTTGAGAGATAAGTGATACCATAAAGTGAAACAATATTAGAATAACTGGGATCCCAGAAGAAGAGAGAGAGAGGAACAGAACATATATTGGAGCAAATTATAGCCGAGAACTTCCCTAATCTGGGGAAGGAAATAGGCAACAAAATCCAGGAGGCACAGAGAACTCCCCTCAAAATTAATAAAAATACATCAACACCTTGACATATGATAGTGAAACTTACAAATCTCAGAGACCAATGGAAAATCCTGAAAGTAGCTTGAGACAAGAGGTCTGTAACCTACAAGGATAGAAACATTAGACTGGCAGAAGAGCTATCCACAGAGACCTGGCAGGCCAGAAACTATTGGCATGATATATTCAGGGTGCTAAATGAGAAGAATATGCAGCTAAGAATATTTTATCCAGCTAGGATGTCATTCAAAATAAAAGGGGTGATTAAAAAGCTTCCAGGACAAACAGAAACTAAAAGAATTTGTGTTCACCAAACCAGCCCTACAAGAAATATTAAAAGGGATCCTCTAAGCAAAGAGAGCCCAAAAGTAACACAGACCGGAAATGAACAGAGATAATATACAGTAACAATCACTTTACAGGTTTTACAATGGCACTAAATTATTATCTTTCAATAGTTACTCTGAATATAAATGGGCTAAATGCCCCAATCAAAAGACACAGGGTATCAGATTGGATAAAAAAGCAAGGCCCATCAATATGATATCTGTAAGAGACTCATTTTAGACCCAAAGACACCTCCAGATTTAAAGTGAGGGAGTGGAAATCTATTTATCATGCTAATGAACATCAAAAGAAGGCTGGGGTGGCAATCCTTAGATCAGATTAGATTTTAAGCCAACGACTGTAATAAGAGATGAGGAAAGATATATCATAATTAAAAGGTCTATCCAACAAGAAGATCTAACAATTGTAAATATTTATGCCCCTAACATGGGAGCAGCCAATTATATAAACCAGTTAATAAAATTATTAAAGAAACACATCAATAATAATACTAATAGTAGGGGACTTTAACATCACTCTCACTACAATGAACAGATCGTCTAAGCAGAAGATCAACAAGGAAATAAGGGATTTGAATGACAACACTGGACCAGATGGACATCACAGATATATTCAGAATATTCTATCCTAAAGCAGCAGAATACACATTCTTCTTAAGTGCACATGAAACATATTCTCCAGAATACATCACATTTTGGGTCACAAATTAGGTATCAACTGGTACCAAAAGATTGAGATCATTCCCCGCATATTTTCAGACCACAATGCTTTGAAAATGGTACTGAATCACAAGAGGAAATTTGGAAACAACTCAAAGACATGGAGGCTAAGGAGCATCCTACAAAAGAACGAATGGGTCAACCAGGAAATTAAAGAAGTACTTAAAAAATTCATGGAAACTAATGAAAATGAAAACATACCTTTCAAAATCTTTGGGATCCAGCAAAGGTGGTCCTAGGAGGGAAGTATATAGCAACACAAGCCTTTCTCAAGAAACAAGAAAGTTCTCAAATACACAACCTATTTCATGTGTCAAAAAAGTCCTCAACATCACTCAGCATCAGGGAAATATAAACCAAAACCACAGTGAGATATCACCTCACACCAGTCAGAATGGCTAAAATTAACAAGTCAGGAAACAACAGATGTTGGCAAAATTGCAGAGAAAGGGAACCCCTCCTACACTGTTGGTAGGAATGCAAGCTGGTGCAGCCACTCTGGAAAACAGTATGGAGGTTCTTCAAAAAGTTAAAAATAGAGCTACCCTATGACCCAGTAATTGCACTACTGGGTATTTATCCCAAAGATACAAAGGTAGTGATCCAAAGGGATACCTGCACCCCAATGTTTATAGCAACAATGTCCACAATAACCAAACTATGGAAAGAGCCCAGATGTCCATCAACAGATGAATGGATAAAGAAGATGTGGTATGTGTATATATACATATATATGTATATATACACATACACATATACACAATGGAATATTACACAGCCATAAAAAATAAATTTTGTCATTTGTAATGACATGGATGGAGCTAGAGGGTATTATGTTAAGCAATGTAAGTCAATCAGAGGAAGACAATTATCATATGATGTCACTGATATGTAGAATTTAAGAAACAAAACAGAGGATCGATAGAGGAAGGGAGGAAAAAATAAACAAGACGAAACCAGAGAGGGAGACAAACCATAAGAGACTCTTAATCAGAGGAAACAAACAGGGTTGCTGGAAGGGAAAGGGGTGGAGGGATGGGATAACTGGGTGATGGACATTAAGGAGGGCATGTGATGCAATGAGCACTGAGTACTCTATAAGATTGATGAGTCACAGACTGTATCTCTGAAACCAATAGTACATTACATGTTAATTAATTGAATTTAAATTAAAAGTTTAAAAAATAAAAATAAAAATTATAATAAGGCCCAATAATCAAAAGTCTTAATCTCATGATTAAAAGTTTGGGATTTTTCTATGTCATGAGAAGCTTCTTAAAATTATATGATCTCATAGCTGTGAATGTATAACTTTATGCAACAATATTTCTAGTGCCTGAAATAGAATAACGGTGATGGTAATGTAAAATTTAGGACTATTATTTGCAAAAGACAAAAAAATAATATCATAAATTGGTTTGTTTTAAAAGTAGAATTTATTGCATCAAGAAACTGAAAATCAAATAACTGCTTGATTAAAAAACTCAAAAGATGTCACCTGGACACAATATCTCTCCATATCTCTATGCTTGTCAATGTTCACTTGATTCTCAACTTCTATATAATTACAAGGTATCAACAATAGGCCCAGGTATATATCATCTCAGATTCATGACTTATAGATGGTTGAATAAAACATATACATTTTTTTCAGAAAATTGACAAGCCTATTCCGATATTTATATAGAAAGGAAAAGGATTTCGGAAAAAAATGTTGAAAAGAAGAACAGAGTTGAATAACTTAACTACAATAATAGTAATCAAGAAAGAGTGATATGTGAACTCTGAGCAACAGACTGAGGGTTTTGGAGGGGTGGGGTGGGGGGTTGGGCGAGTCTGGTGGTGGGTAGTGAGGAGGGCATGTATTGCATGGAACCCTGGGTGTGGTACATGAACAATGAATCTTGTAACACTGAAAAAATTAAATAAAAGTATTTGGGGGGAAAAAAAAGAAAGAGTGATATGGGGTAAAGGGTAGACTTGGAGGTCAGTGTAATAAAATAGAAAGTCTAGAACTAGACCTACATTTACGTGATCAAGTTGCCAAAGTAATTCAAGGGAGGAGGAGGAGTCTTTTTAACAAGTGGAGTTGGAACAACTGAATATATGGGGAAAAAATGAACCTCAAATTTTACCTCATCATATATACAAAAATTACCTCAAAATATGTCTTATTCTAAATGTAAAAACTGAAACAATATAATGTCTGAAAAAAATAAAAGAAAAATCTATGACATTAGATTAGGCAATAATTTTCTGAATAAGACATAAGGAACATAAACCATAAAAAGAAATAAATGATAAATTGGATTTCATCAAAATTAAAAAAAAAACAAAAAACTTTGCTTTTTGAAAGATGCAGTTAAGAAAACAAAACACAAACTATAGCCTGGGACACATGTTTGCAAAATATACCTGGAAAGGCATGTGTGTCCAGAATACATTAAGAACTCCTATGATTCAACAATAAGACAACCCAATCAAAAAGTGGCAAAAGATTTGAAAAGATACTTTTCTAAAAGTATACTAAAAGATATTTTACTAAAAGAAGATGCCCAAAAAGACAACAATCACATGAAAGATGTTTAACATTACTAACATCCAGGAAATACAAAGAAAAGTCATAATAAGATATCATTATCTCATAAGATATCATTATACTCATAAGAATGACTAAAATTAAAAAGGCCAACATTATCAAGTGCTGGAGAGGATGAGAAGCAACAGGATTCTCAGACAGTGTAGGCAAAATCAAAATAGTACAACCACTCTCAAAACATTTGCCAGCATCTTATAATTTAAGCATCCACTTATGATACACCCTAGAAATCATGCCTCTAATTACTTGCCCAACAGACAGAACATACATTCTCACAAAGACTTGTATACAAATGTTTATAACAGAATTATTCATAAAAACAAAGCATGAGAAGCACTCAAAGGGTCAACAACTGATGAATAGATAAACAAATTGTGATATATCCAGGCTGTGGAATACCACTCAGTAATAGAACTTTTGATACATGCAACAACATGGATAAATATAAACCAAATTATACTAAGTGAAAAAGTCAAACACAATAGCCTACATGCTGTAGAATTCTCCTTGTGTCTAATTCTGGTAAGGCAAAATTAAAGTGAAAAAAAGAAGATTAATTACCTGGGACCAAAGGTCGGGAGGCTATTACTGCAACAAGGATGAAGGAACATTTGAGGATGAAGAAAATACTATCTTGAGCTTAAAATGGAGAAATTTTCTTGTACTTATATTTTACCTCAATAAATATGAGGGAAAATTATTTCTGAGCTTCCCCTTTTTCTTTCCCCTCTCCTCATCCTTCTCCAAAAGTTCAGTCTTAAAAAACTAAAATGTGCTACTGAGCTTGAAATGATAGGTCAGTATCAACACCTAATTTTTGATAGAGATATGTGTATGTTTGTGTGTATGTGTGTGTGTGTGTGTGTGTGTGTGTGTGTGTGTATTCCCTATCTCTGTTCACTGAGAGATTCTAAAAGTAATGTAACCCCAAGAGCAAGAAACACACTTAACATTTAGGTATTGGTTTCTAATTATCATTTTCTAATAAAATGAATTAGTGCCAGTTGGAAAAATGACTAACATGACAGCACAGCTAGAAAACACAAAGGTTTGCTCAAAGCACAATGGGGTCATGAAAATACTAACCCTTTAAAGGCATTTCCACTGGCTAACTCAGAGACAAGGTGAGCTTCAAAATAATTATGGTAACAGATTGTAACCCATTAAATAGTAATTAACTCTCTACCATTATATCCCTACTTATATAAAGACATTAATAAATTGAAAGTTTGATGAGGAATGGAGTATTTATACAGTCCCAAAATGCGTCCACACAGAATGCTTATTAATACCAAAAGGAAAAGGAGTAGCTCTAGAGAATTCTAGCAGACATCACATTAATCAAATGATCAAAGTGAGTATTATCAGCAACGTGACTAATTAAAATAAATTGTTATATTGATAGGATGCAAAATGAAAATGTCCTCATAAGGATTTATAGGCAAAGCCAAATTGAGGAACACATCTCAAATAACTAGACTCAGTCTTCAACATTGTCAAGAACATGAAAATTAAAGAAAGACTTAGGAACTCTCCCAGATGAAAAGAAACTAAAGAAATGTGACAACTAAATGCAATGCATGATTCAAGATTTATTACTTTGCTCTAAAGGGTGTTTCTGGGTAGGACAACTGATAAAAGTTAAGAAGGATCTAGAGATTAGAAACTGTTCCCTTAAAGATGTACAAATCGAATCCCCAGAACCCATGACTATGTTACTTTGCATGGTAAAAGGAACTTTGCAGATGTGATTAAGCTAAGGATATTAAAATGAGAGATTACCCCAGATTATTCAAGTAGGCACATTGTAATATTTGTAATTGAAAAAGGGACACAGGAGAATCAGAGTCAAATAAAGATTAAAAGATGCTCTGTTCCTGTCTCCAAGAACAGAGGAAGGGAACCATGAGTCAAGGAATGTAGGCCAACTCTACAGTCAGAAAAATCAAGGAATAAGATTCTCTTCTAGAGCCTCCAGAAGAAATGCAGCCTTACCAATACCTTCATTTTGGCCCAATGAGACTCATTTGGTTTTCCGATCTCCAGAACTCTTACATAATGAAAGTGCGAAATTCATCTAACAACTATAGCAAATGCATATGAGTGGTGTTAATGCATTGATGTTGATTTCTTGATCTTGATACTTATATTGATTCTATGAAGGAGAATATTGTTTTTATGAATTACATGCTATAGATTTAGAGCATAATAGTGCATTGTCAATAACTTAATCTCAAATGGCTCAGAGGAAAAAAGAGCATTTGAACTGCACTTCTAGGTTTGGGATAAATTTGGTCTAAGTTCTCGAATATCCCTAACTAAATTAGTTATTATGGACAAAGGAATGGCTTTTCATGTTAATCCCCAGATTAATCATAACATTAATACCTATGAATAAAGAAGTGTTGCCTTATTTCTACAAAAAGTACTGAGTATCTTGATGTACGTTTGGAATAGAGAAAAAGGAAGGTAGGCAGAGAAACTATAAACAAAAATTTAACAAGGAATTAAAATGAAGAATAATGATAAGAATAGCATTTCACCAGAAGATTCAACTAGACTTACGTCTTTTTTTTAAATTAATATATAATGTATTATATGCTTCAGGGGCGCAGGTTTGTGAATCATCAGTCTTACACAATTCACAGCACACACCATAGCACCTACCCTCCCTAATGTCCATAACCCAGCCACCCTCAACTGGAATTATGAAAAAAGAGAAAGGAGAATTCAAAAATAATTCCACGGTTTTTAAGCTGGGATAATTTATTTTTATGCCATTCATTGAAATATGGACTTCAGGAGAAAAATCAAATAAATACAAGTAAACAATAAACTCATATTTTGGCATATTGAGTTTGAGATGCTAGAGATCCACTTGGAGTTATCAAAAGGATAATTAGAAATAATAGTCCAAATATAAGAAAAATGGGAAAAGGCTGATATTCAGATTAGATATGAGTTGATAGAGAATAAATGAGAGAGCCAGGAACAGATTAATGTAAAGGTAAATTTTAAAAATTGATCATTGGAGACAATGATCATTAGATAGACATATAGAAGGAGCTACTGAATAGGAGACAGATAAACATGAGCATAAGAAACGAACTGTCAAAAAAAAAAAAGAAACTGTCATTAATTACAGTAAAGCAGAAAACTTAAACAGGATAAAAAATGAAGAAAGATCATTATTTTTTATATATGAAGAAACACTGATGGCTTTATGAGAAAGATTTTAGTGATATCTTTGAGTGTGAACGAGTAGAATTAATAGGGTTAGTATATATTGAGGAAATAAAGCCATCAAATTAAAAAAATTATCTTGGATATGAAAGGAAAGAAAAAAAAGAAGGAATATCAAAAGGTACAAGAAGTGTCAATGATAGCATTTTTTGTTTTGTTTTGTGTTTAAGATAAGAGAATTTTATTTTAAAGATACAGCCAATATAGAGAAAATCATAAAAGAGAAAGATTGATAACATCAACTCCTAGAAAAATAAGGAGGAAACAGATGGAGGATAAAGTCTGTAAAGGAAAAGAGGTCTAAACATATAGCAGAGGAAGAAAATACTGTAAAAAAATGAGGCAAGTTTTGAGTGAATAAGTATGAATTATTAGTGGTATCTACCAATTTTTGAAGTTCTTTTTCAGAGCACTTTCCTGCGGCTACAGTTAGCTACGACCATGATTTCCTTTAGCAAATTAAATGAAAGCAAAGCATTAGGAGCCAGTTTGTCATTAACCTGCCTTTCTTTTTCTATCCATGACATCTACCATAAACATGGTAGTGCAGATGATGGCTGCTATATCAGATAGCTCCTGGAATGAGGAAGACATGCAGCGAAACTACCAAGTATCCATAATTGACATGCTGTGGGAAAAAGAAATAAACCTTGTTTTTTAGGGCACTGAGATTTGGAAATTCCTTGTTACTGCAGTGTGATTTAGCTATCCTGACTAATAAGGATTGCAAATGCAACTAAGAGTAGTCAGAGATGTAGAAGAACATCCAGTGGGATTATTATTTGGATGCCTTTGATTCTCTGAGTTGAAGAAAGGTATAGTTGATGGTTATAATGAAGATTTCCATGATCATCTTGTTACAGAAGTATAGGCCTTCTTGACTACTTGACCACTAATAGAATTGGACATTTTTATATATTTATGGCTACTTACTCTCTTTTTCAAATTATCTACACAAATATTTACCACATTTTTATTGTTTCATATATTTTCATTCTTCTCGATCAGTTTCACCTGGGCTTAATCTTATTAGACTTTTAAAATGAACCACATTTTCACCTGTTCATATTCCCTTTTGTATGTTTGCTAATTTTTTAAATTTTATTTTATTTTTTCAGTATTCCAAGATTCATTGTTCATGTACCACACCCAGTGCTCCATGCAATACATGCCCTCCTCAATACTCACCACCAGGCTCACCCAACGCCCCACCCTTCTCCCCTCCAAAACCCTCAGTTTGTTTCTCAGGGTCCACAGTCTCTCATGTTTCATCTCCCCCTCAGATTTTCCCCAATTCACCCTCCCTTTCCTTCTCCCAATGTCCTCTATGTTTTTCCTTATGCTCCACACATAAGTGAAACCATATGATAATTGACTCTCTCTGCTTGACTTATTTCACTCAGCATAATCTCTTCCAGTCCCATCCATGTTAATATAAAAGTTAGGTATTCATCCTTTCTGATGGAGGCATGATGTTCTATTGTATATATGGACCATATCTTCTTTATCCATTCATCTGTTGAAGGGCATCTTGGCTCTTTCCACAGTTTGGTGATTGTGGCCATTGTTGCTATGAACATTGGGGTATATGGGCCCTTCTTTTCACTACATCTGTATCTTACATACCCAGTAGTGCAATTGCAGGGTCATAGGGTAGCTCTATTTTTACTTTCTTCAGGAATCTCCACACTGTTTTCCACAGTGGCTGCACCAACTTGCATTCCCACCAACAGTGAAAGAGGGTTCCCCTTTCTCCACATCCTCTCCAACATTTGTTGTTTACTGTCTTATTGATTTTGGCCATTCTAACTGGTGTAAGGTGGTATCTCAATGTGGTTTTGATTTGAATCTCCCTGATGGCTAATGATGATGAACATTTTTTCATGTGTCTGTTAGCCATTTATATGTCTTCTTTGGAGAAGTGTCTATTCACGTCTTCTGCCCATTTCTTGATGTGATTATCTGTTTTTTGAGTATTGAGTTTGAGGAGTTCTTTATAGATCTTAGTGTCATTTATGAATATCTTCTCCCATTCCGTGGGATGCCTGTTTGTTTTGTTGACTGTTTCCTTTGCTGTGCAAAAACTTTTTATCTTGATGAAGTACCAAAAGTTCATTTTTGTTTTTGTTTCCTTTGCGTTTGGAGACATGTCTTGAGAGAAGTTGCTGTGGCCAATGTCGAAGAAGTTACTGCCTATGTTCTCCTCCAGGATTTTGATAGATTCCTGCCTCACATTGAGGTCTTCTATCCATTTTGAGTTTATCTTTGTGTATGGTGTAAGAGATTGGTCAAGTTTCATTCTTTTTATAGCTGTTCAACTTTCCCAGCACCATTTATTGAAAAGACTGTCTTTTTTCCACTGGATATTTTTTCCTGTTTTGTCGAAGATTATTTGACCATAGAGTTGCAGGTCCATATCTGGGCTCTCTACTCTGTTCCACTGATCTATATGTCTGTTTTTGTGCCAGTACCATGCTGTCTTGGTGATCACAGCTTGTAGTAAAGCTTGAAATCAGGCAACGTGATGCCCCAGCTTTGTTTTTCTTTTTCAACATTTCCTTAGCAATTCAGGGTCTTTTCTGGTTCCACACAAATTTTAGGATTGTATATTTGCTATTTTATTTATATTTCATTTCTTTCTGCTATAATTTTATTTCCTTCTATTTTTTATCTTTTGCTATTTTCTAATATATGCATTTAAAACCATACATTTTCTTTTCTTTTCTTATTAAAGATTTTTTTAATTTATTTGACAGAGAGCAAGACAGCGAGAGAGGGAATACAAGCATGGGGAGTGGGAGAGAGAGAAGCAGGCTTCTCGCTGAGCAAGGAGCCCAATGTGGGGCTTGATCCCAGAACCCTGGGATCATGACCTGACCCGAAGGCAGACGCTTAATGACTGAGCCACCCAGGTGCCCTAAAACTATACATTTTCTTTTCAATGAAGCTTTAGTTACATGCCACATGTTTTAATTTTTATCCATTATCATTCAATTCAAATATTTCTGTAATTTTATTATTTCTTGATCCATACCTTTACTTAGAAGTACATTGCTTAATTTCTAATCGTATGAAAATTTTCTAGTTCTATTTCATTGTACATTTCCAGCTTAATTAAACTATAGTCAGAAAATACTCTGTAGGATTTCAATCCTTTGAAGATAATTTTTCTTTTTATTTTACTATCTTAATATTTTTGTATGCCTTTGGTTTTCATTTGTTTGCTCTTATATGACTAGATATAGTTTTGTGTTTATCCATATTTATTCTGCATAAATTTTGATAGACTTAATGTCTACCAGTTTTGGAAATTTTTCAGTGGTTATTTCTTCACATATTGCTTCAGCACAAATGATAATATCCCCTATGGGTAGGGTCATTAAAAAATGTCATAGCTTCTCAATTTATCCTCTATATCTCTCATTTTTTTCTCTGTCATTCTCAATTATTTCTTTTCTCCTTTTATTTTTCATTTTTGATATTTTCTAGTTCTTTCTTGAAATGTTCAACCTTGAAGTTTATCTCTCTAAACACATTAAACACAGTTTTCTTTAAGTTCTTGGATTTTATCTGAATCCCTTCTACTGTTAATTTTTCTCTTTGTTTTTGATCGAGAGTGTTCGTTGTTGTTTGTTTTGCTTGTTTGGTTGGTTATTTCAAACTAAATGCTGGCCATTACATGTGAAAAAGTTATAGAAATTATTTGAGTCCTGGCATGATGGTGTACTCTCCAAAGAGAAATTAAATTTAAGCTGAATTTCATTTTCTACCGGGAAATTTGCTATAGTGTAGCCTGTCAAAGTCCCATCCCATAGCATGGGGCAATTATGGAGGTCTTTTTCCCTGGCAGGCCCTGGATTTTCACTTTTGTCTCACTATCCCCACAAAGCTGTCAAAAATACATCTTAAAATATTGAACTCTCCATATCCTTTCTGGAATTATCAGATAACAAGGAAAAGAGCAAATCCAAATGTCAATTTAATCATTTTGTATTTTCTTATTTCCCTAGAAATTAGCCCTGTAATTCTCCAGCTTTGTGGGATCTTTCTATGCCCAGTGACTAATGGTCACAATATTTTACAGCTCCTCTAATCAAGAGATGGAATCTCAAATTCTATGTCCCCACCTCTTAAATCTTATCTGGCTTTTTGGCTTGCTTAGGCTAATCGAATAGCATTGGAGAAATGGCACTGTACAAGTTCAACACCCAAGACTCAGTTGTCCCTTGCAATATAGTCTTGCTGCTCATGAGGGCCTTATAATGAATATGGGAGCAAGCTCAGACTATCCTGCTGAAGAATGAAAAACTATGGAAAGAGACTCCAGTCATTCCACCCATTCCAGATGAGGTAAATAAGCCAAGAAACTTCAAGTAACATATTACCTGAAAGACGTGAATTTTACCATGATCAGCTAAACCTGGCTCATACCAGAATGACACTCTAAATTCCAAACCCACAGAATGTGAGTTAAATACATTGTACCTGCTTAGGCCATTAGATTTGGGGTTCATTTGCTATACAACCAAATGTAAATAGTATGTCTGCAAATAAATTGTTTTGGGGTGCCTGGGTGGCTCAGTGGGTTAAAGCCTCTGCCTTCGGCTCAGGTCATGGTCTTGGGGTCCTGGGATCGAGCCCCGCATCGGGCTCTCTGCTCAGCAGGGAGCCTGCTTCCCCCTCTCTCTCTGCCTGCCTCTCTGTCTACTTGTGATCTCTCTCTGCTAAATAAATAAATAAAATCTTTAAAAATAAATAAATAAATAAATAAATTGTTTTAATAGACATTTTGTCCAATTTTTAATTGGTCCCAGTGGGGAATTGGTCCTAGTTACTTCATTCTCTATCACCAGAAGAAATCACTGAAAAACATTACTATTTAAAAATTTTAAACTTTCAACTTTAAAATATCTTTGAGTGGGAAGTTTTTTAAGGTTACAAAATAAAGTTAGAATAACTATGTGAAGCACATTACAACTCACAACAAATTTCACTAATCTCCGTAAGTTCTTAAACATGAATGATTGTTCATTTCAAGTCCTCCCAATCATTAAATAAAAATAACTTGCATACATATTATACCTAAGTACAGTTACAAAGTACTAATTATGTGATTTCTTTTAGAGTTTCAAGGTTGCCAAAGTATTGAAAAGCCTTTTTTTTTTACTTTACTTTTAAAAAGCTTAGAAAGAGGGAAAAAAATCATATAATAAAATAGGCATTATCAAAACCCACAATGGTCATATTATACAACAAATAATCTAAGGATCCATAGATCATTCAGCATAAGGAAAAATAAATGATAAAAACACAAAAAGAATTTATAAAATACTAAATAATTTTGATAGTATATTGTCAGAAGTAGGTTGGATGGAAAATAATTGTTGTTGAGTTTGAGGATAGCCAAAAATGGTACAATAGCACAAAATCAATCACAATAAAGTAAAAAAAAAGTTTTTAAATGAAGGAACTGGTGAGAAATTTTCTTCACTTTTTCTGAGGAGAATGCAATGATAAATGTCCAGAAAAGCAGTAACAATGGATTTATTTTGAACTAAGAAATAACCTCATAAAAAAGATACAGAGAAGAATCCACTGGAAAAGAAAATTAAAATAAGCAGGTGTAGAAACGCAAAAATAACTATGCCAAATGACCTATGCCTTTTATTTTATGATGCCTCTTATAGAATACTCTAATACTGCTTGTTCAGTCTGACACTAACAATCCCGGGCTTTAAATAAAATAATTAGGGACAAAGAACACTAAGAATTAACAATATAGCTAGCTTGCCCACAGGAAGTAAAATAAACTCTGACTTATTTCAACTGTAATTTTAAAAAATGGCTAGTGTATTTATAGACTAATGTATTTTATAAATCTGAATATCATCACCAATGGATAACCTGTTATTGGTGTGAGTAAGATACATCCAAAGCCCATTTTGAACACCATATCAAAAACAGTAATTCACTGACTACCCATATCATTTACAAGCTCTAATTTAGGTTGTAAGAACAACTGCTCCTGCTGTAATTAATTCTGGCCAGGGAGTTAATCAGGCATTCATCTTTATTGGTTCACTACATGATTAATATGATCTTGTTTGTTAGGGTGGAAGAAAACAACATTCCTGGTTTAGACAGGTCAGATCTTGTGGTTCTTTCAAGCTTTAAAACAAACCAATAAAAAGTCTTCATTTTATTTTATGTGAAAAACTATGGGGAAAGGACTTCTGAAAAGTGTATGAAAGGAAGGGAGACAAATCAGAAAAGGGCATTTCAGATTTCAAGTGTAGACTGAGAAGAAAGAACTTAAGTTAGATATCTTCCACAAATTACATGATGAAAGGAAAGTGACATTGGTATGTAGATAAGAATGAGTCTATTAAATTGTAATATCTGAAAACATATCCCTATTTGTAGAAATAATTAGGGCTAAAATATGGAAGAGGGGTGGGAGAGGGGTAAAAGCACTATAATGGATCCTAATAGTTTTTAATGTTTGAAGGATGCCAACAAAGTAATGTTGAAAGGTGAATTATTCCATTTATCCTGCTAGCTAACTCACATGTTGGGCTTCACTAAGAAATATTGCTGAATATATCTAGAAGTTTTCAAATGAAATCAAAGCAAATTAATTCTCACAGGGTGGTAATTTTTCTTTGCATTTATTTTCCCCAGCATAACACTCTCCCCATCAAACACTTTGGAGGAATGTCTTTTGAGGGCTGTTATGTATTCTCACATCACAGGACAGTTAGTGCATGTAGATAGATATGAGTTCATAGAGATCATATATTTATTTCACTAATGATCTGTCAACTACTCTCCCTATTGTAATAAATGGCTAACTGGTTACCTAAGCAACAGACTAAAGATTTTTCAGAAAGGGCGTGACTACCTTGTCTATTATAAAGAAATCTGGAAGGAAACATATTATTCCAGGTTTAATATAATCCTAATAACATATCAATTAACAAGTGATTACCTGCTTTACATAGCTCCTATTGCCTCATTAATTTTTTGAAAAATGCTTGGGGATATAATATCTTTCTCCATTTGTTACTGTTGTAAAAGTAGTCAATTACCTTTTAAATCACTCATTAGAAGTAATTTAATGTTATCATCCTGGGGTTGTATTAAAGTTGCTAGTATTTTCAATGTATTAATCAAGGTTTACATATAATCCCAGGAATATTTCTATTTATTTGTGATTTATGCTGCATCCAACAAATGCCAACAATGTCCAAATGAATCATAATTGTCTTAAAATATTCTTTACCAGATCAATTATTAGGAATATGTATTTAGTTAATACACAATATAGGATCAGAAGAACTTTTTCATCATTTCAACTCCAGCTGATTTGATAAACAGAAGCTATGAGTGACAGCTTAATAACTCTCAAGGAAAGGAGATTAGTCATGTCCAGAGAAACTTCAAAATGGCCATATGACTAAGGGACATTTACAGGTAATCTTAAGCAACAGAACAAATATATATTGGAATTTCAGATTTATAAATACAACTGATAGTCGAAAGGTAATAAGGAATTGGAAAAAATCAAACAAACGAACGAATTATTTTACCAGCCTATCTAATCCAAGACCATATTAGATTCTCACCATTTTTCTACCATTTTAAATTGCTCTTAATCCTGGGGGACCTTTTATATTTTATCCCAGTTAAGTTATGTCTACTGCCCACCAAGATAGAATTTATTTTACATTATGCTACTCTTTGATCTAGTTAATATTCTATGCAAAATTCAAATGGCGATACATTGTCCTCATGAAAAAAATTCACATCATGTCAAGCTATGGATAATATGTTAAAAAATAACTTCATCCTATGATGAAATTATATTTCTATCCCCTATATTAGAATATTTGCTATTTAGTATGGTAAATGAGCTGCAGTAGTGAATCATTACCAACAAATCAAATTGCTTCCCATCTAGCCTTAGCTCAAATTAATACCGTAAGTCCTCCAAGCTACACCAGCCAAGAACACATATCAATTATACTTTAAACATTAGTTTTATTTTTGTAGTCTCTTTTCAGATATATTGAACTATTGGACAAGAAAAACAAAATAGAGTTTGTTTGTTAAACCTGTAGGAATAGAGTATACTTTTTGTATAATTGTCTTCTATAAAAATGGAAACATAATATGTAAATCTCAAATAAAAATTACTTTTAGTTACAGATGCCAGGCCTCAATTGAACTATTTCCTTGCATGGCAGTACATTTTCCAGGGATTTAAGTGTAAAATCAAGCTTAGAAATGGCTGTAAGACGTTCTTTTGCTTGATATTATGGTATATTGAGACTATTAAAATAATAAAGTAAAATCTTCTTAAAAATAAGAAAATTAATGTAATTAGCTGTACTCTTTTCAGTAATATACAAAGTAAAATTATTTTATACTTGGAATTGGGAGAAATGTAAGGGGGATTTAAAAAAACATTTTTTTCATTATATTCACAGTCAGATTCTACAAATTGACAGAAACCATGATTAAACTGCCACTTAAAATAATTTTAAAAAGTGTGTTGTATTACATTCTGCACAGTGTCTGTTAAATGTTATATTTGAGAACGGTCAAAAATATATTATTTTATGAACTGACATGTGAAGAATCTCTTCCTTTGCAATAAATAACTAGATAATAAAAATGTATTTAATAAGCACTTCAATAATGCTATTATAGCATTCTAGAGTTAAGGACCATTGATACAAATTGTTCTGCTGTTATTTGCTAAAACATGAAAAGCATGTTATAGGACAAATCACTTCCTATTTAATCTATTTTCTTTTGTTATACAGAAGGTCACCTTGTATATATGAGGCTCAGAAGTTGCATCTATCTTGATAGAGACATTAAATAAAAGAGAAATAATCATCACAAAGAGAATTGATAATGGATTTGTAAATACATGGAAGAACAAAAAAGTAACCTAGTTCCACGTTCAAACTCAAAGAAAAGGATGGACCTGTAATAGCAAAATTTCATGGATTCTTTCAATCATGAAATATCCTATTCTCATAAAAGAGGGCACAAAGAATTCCATTATATCGTATGCACATCTTTACCTTTTCCATTTTCAAAGTAGGCTTAGAAAGAACAAAGGACTTGGAACTGTTCAATGACATTATGCTAGGGGAAGTACTGTACTTGGGGTTCCATTCTGCCATCTCAAAGGGATTTTTTTTTTTTTTTTTTTTTAGCTGTCAGAGTGCTTTTTAGCCTGTAGGTAGTGTATGAGCAGGGAGAATTCTGTTTGTTCTTTTAAAAATAGTCCAAAACATTTCAGTCTTTGTGAAAATTTCTTGAAGCTTAAATAGGAAATAAATTCAAAGTCAAATTCCCTACTAAGCCATCCATGTTACTTGTTTCTTATTCCACTGAGAACAGTATATCATAGTTCTACTGAGACTAAAATAAGCTCAATATAAAAATGGGAATAAACTATAGAAAAGTCTTTGATTTTACCTGAAAGTCAAACGGATCTTGAAGTTATACAAGGACACTTCTAGTTTGTTCTTTATTTTTAAGGTTAAAAAATGTTACAGTTGCCTACTTTAGTGGTCATGTCTTATTATAAATCACCTGGCAGGAAAAAAATTAACAAGTACATATACATATTTGTCTGTGTATGTATGCATGTGTGCATGAATAAATTTGGAGACTTACGGAAAATATAGACAAAAAATCTCCACTATTCATTTATAAAGCATTTCATTGAAATATCATTTTTTAATTGTAAAAATGGGTGGAGAAATAGAGTTGTTGAATCAGAGTTGACTTCAAGTAACAAAAATGATATTCTCACACTTCTAATGTATCAAAGACTCAATTTTAATATTTAGTGTGGTCTAATATCTAAGGTACTGTGTGTGATACTGGATTTTTAGAATTTTGAGGGATCTCATTATCTTATACTACATATAGAAAATAAAACTAAAATAAAGAGATTAATTTGGTACAGATTTGATATATCATTTCTGGTCATGCCACAGTTCACTCTACTTTTCACTCTAGTTACTACTCAACAGCAATAACACCACAGTTTATGGAATCTACTTCTGAATAGCATTCAACATTCTTATGCAAAAGAGAGGCAAATTAATATGTTTTCCATAAACTATCTGACACAATAAAGTAATTTGGGGATATAATACTTTTTCAGGTCCTGGATTAAGGCCATTGTATGTATCTCCAAGGAAGGAGTATTAGCATATAATGCTGAGATGGAAAGAACCTAATGAAACATCAAGTTTTAAATATAGAAAAATGAACATTATCTATTATTATTATTATTAATTTATTATTTCATTGTATAAATATTTTCTCTTAGAAAGGTGGTATTAGAATATTTTAATGGTGGGGTGCCTGGGTGGCTCAGTGGGTTAAAGCCTCTGCCTTCGGCTAAGGTCATGATCTCAGGGTCCAGGGATCAAGCCCGACATTGGGCTCTCTGCTCAACAGGGACCCTGCTTCCCCCTCTAGCTCTCTGCCTACCTATCTGCCTACTTGTGATCTCTCTCTGTCAAATAAATAAATAAAATCTTAAAAAAAAATTTTAGAATATTTTAATGGTATTATTTATGCCTCATTATATTTTGTTGATTTCTTATACTTTTTCATTTTTTTGCTCTCCCCTTCTCCTCCTCCTTCCCCCCACCCAACATGTACACATATGCACACACTGATAGCAGGAGCCAGTATTTTGTTTTGATATTTTCCCAAGAACAAAGTTTCTCTTTTCTATTTAAATATTTAAAACAGTTTAAGCTTTCTTATTATTTCCCTTCATTACTTTTTAATCATATAACATTTAAAACACTCATAAAACATTCAAAAGAATATTTATAAGTAATATATGAAGTACAATAACAAAATGAACATTTGTCAATCACCACCCAACACAAGAATGAGAACATTACCATGAACTTCCATTACCTATGTACTCCTTCCCTATTCCAGATCCTTGATCCTCCACCCTAGGAAGAAGTACACAGCACATCTTTCCAAGGTAATCTCAAGCTAACTTGCAAAGCTGTTGAACCAGTTTGCACTTACAAAGAAAATGAAATGAGTTCTACTTTATCCACCACTATGTTAGCACTTCTTATTTACAGATGTTTACATTTTTCCAATATATTAGATAGGCAAAAAACATCTAACTGTGGTATTGAATTGTATTTTCCTAATGATTAATGATTTCTCTTGTCCATATGTCTTTTAAGTTTCCATGAAGTACATGCTGTATTAGTAATCTATTGCTATGTAACAAGTTACCACAAATTCAGTAGTTTAAAAGAAAAACATCATTATGTCAGAATTTCCATGAATCGGGACTCCAAGTATAGCTTAGCTGGGTCCTTTGCTTTGAGTCTCACAAAGCTACAATCGAGGTGATAAATAGACTGCGTTTTCACCTTCACATTCGAAATTGGGAAAGAATCCATTTTCAACCTCATGCAGGTTGTTGGCAGACTTGTTTTGTTTGACTGTAGGTCTGAGGATCTGGACTTCTTGGTGACTCACAACTGGAAGATACCCTCAATTCCTAGAAGTTACCCCCAGTTCCTAAATGCTGTCAACAGTTCTTTGCCATAACAACTTTCTCAAAATGGCAGCTTACTGTATTAAACATGCAAGAAGAGTCTTTAGCACAAGTCTGCTAGCAAAAGAGTCTCAAGTAATGTAACATGATCCTGGGAGTGATATTCTATCACCTTTGCCAAATTCTACTGGTTAGAAGTTACTGGACCCACCTATTTGGGACACAAATACTTGAACACCAGGAGGCAGGAATCTTGGTGGGGAGCTATACCTGTCTACCACACCTATTTATGGCATTAGCCTAATCTTCTATTACTTATTTTTTTTCTCAGCAATTGCCATGTTTTTAGGCTGTCAGTTACTTATGTCGCTACATTTTCTATTTCACAACTTGTCTTTTCATTTCTTTATAATGAGGAAACATTCTTAATTTTAATGGAATCAAATTAATAATTTGTGTTTCTATGGTTATTGCTCTTTATAACTTATTTAAAAAGAAAGTTTCCTAATTCTAAAATTTTTAGGTTTTGCATTTCAATTTCAATTGAGCTGATATGTTCTGGGTCCTATAAACTGTTTTATTGGTCAGTTTGTCCATTGGACCTAATATTACTCTATATTAGTTCTATAAGAAGTCTTGATTTCCGATAAGGCAAGCTCTCCCTTATTCTTAACAATCCATAAGTACTCTTTTAACAGTTTCATCAACTTTAGAGGTCAAAACAGAAAGTTATAAAATTTTTGTTATTAAGTCTTCTTTCCATGAGCATGAGATATCACTTGTTATTAAAGTCTCCTTTAATATCTTTTAGTATAATTATGTATTTTTTTGGTCTTGCACATGATTTTTTAGTTTATTTTTCGAGATAAAATTTTTGTCACTATTATAAATTGTAGTTTTTGTTTAATTATGTTCACTAATTTCTGTTTGTTTCTTTTGGTTGTTGCTGGAGGGTAGAAATGTAATCATATATTTGTATGCACTTATGTACTGATATTATAGCCAATAATTTGTTTAAACTCCATTATGTCTAACAATTTGTTTGTAAATTATTTCATTTTGTAAATTATTCGGTCTTCTCTATGTAAAGTCATATCATTCCTAAATAATAACTCTGATTTTTTCTTTCCAATCCTTAGGCTTTAAGTTTTCATCTTATTGTAATGTCTAGTATAGTGTTAGGTAATAATACAGATATTTGGAACTTTGTTTTCCTGATTGTTCAGGAAATGTTATTGGTAATTCTTTCATTTCTTTCTTTTTCCTTCTTTTTGAGACAGAACAAAGTAGATGTCCTCTCAAGTGGGTGAAGGGTGGGGGAGTTGGCCCAGTAGGCCAAAGTGGACCACCAGAATTCTACCATAGTGAGAAGGGGGTCCATACTAGGTAATCCTAGCATTGGGTTTCAGAACCCAATAAGGGTGAGTAAAGCACTTCTCAAGGGGGTGGACCCCTTCAGGGTGTTGAAACCCATGTGGAGGTGAGGAAGCTATCCACATAGAACAGCCAGGTTATGGGGTATCACAGGTAGGGTGAGAATAGCATCCATTTGTGCGGGGATCAAGATGCTGACTTTTGGAATCCTTTTAGAGTCCTCCTCTGCAATGAATAGGGATAACTTATGTTACCAATATGGTATTGTAGAAGTGATGGAGTGTGATATCTGAAGCCGGATCATAAAAGGCATTGAAGCTTCTGTCTTGTTATTTTGGATTACTTGCTCTAGGGAAAACTAACATCAATACTGTGAGGACACTTAAACCAGCCTATGGAGAAACTCACATTGAGGGAAACTAAGGCTTCCCACCAAGAGCCAACATTGAGCTAACACTACCTGCCAATAGTCATGTGAATGAGCCATCTTGAGACTGAATCCTTCAGAAAACTATAAACCAGGCAATATCTTTACTACAACTTCTTGATCCAGAACAACCCAACTAAGCTACCTCTGAATTCCCTACCCACAGAAATACTGAGCTCATAAATGTTTGTTGCTTTAAGTTGCTAAATTTGGAGATAATTTGTTATATACCTTTCAAATAGGTTAATATAAAAAGAAAAAGATAATTTAAAAAGCGAAATAAGTCAATCAGAGAAAGACGATTATCATATGATCTCCCTGATATGAAGAATTCGAGAGGCAGGGCAGAGGGTTGTGGGGGGTGGAGTGGGAAATGAAACAAGATAGGATCAGGAGGGAGACAAACCGTAAGAAACTCCTAAGCTCACAAAACAAACAGCGTTGCTGGGGGGTACTGGGGTAGGGATAGGGTAGCTGGGTTATGGACATTGGAGAGGGTATGTGCTATGGTAAGTGCAGTAAAATGTGTAAGACTGATGATTCACAGACATGTACCCCTGGGGCAAATAATACATTATATGTTAATAAAATAAATAATAAATAAATAAATAGCATATAAAATATTAATCACTCTCATTCTATAATGACAAAATTTTGTCTATGACATTGTACATTAGAATATGTGAAGGTATAATAAATAGGCAGTTTTATGCATTGTTTATGGGAATATAAACCATAAAATCCTCTGAAGGCAAAGCCTTAAAACGTGTATACTGACTTCTGGCCCAACTGGGAGTTTGAATCCATGTGTTAAACTCTCTTCCCCTTGTCACCAAAACACTAACTAGAAAGGGGGGCACACAGTAACCTAACTAACTTCAGCCTGCTGCAACATAAATAGAAAAGAAAATTTTCAGAACAGCAATGAAGATCCCTTCCAGAAAGGCACATATAAGTAAAGTTCCTTCCTTGCTTCCCTCAGGCAAATAGACCTGTAGTGCAGCAAATTAAGACTCCAGCAAATCTTAACTTTCCCTTCTCTTTTCATCATGGACACACTGGAATGAGGACTCACACAATTTTGGAGCCAACTTGTTTTAGCCCCACTTCTGAAGATAGGCCTTCCCTATCCCATTAAATACGAGCCAACAGAGATAGACTCAGACATATGAGCAGGGACCAATATGAGAATCAAAACAAATGTTTCCCTGTGAAATATTTTTGCTTTACTTCAAGAAATAGAAGGAAACTGTAGAAAGTCTATAGCATATTCTCAGCGATTTTAGAGGCTTTGGCATCTTTTAGCAATCAAGAAATGCAATTAAAACTACCATGTCATAGCCATTCACATTGTTGAATAATTTTAACTGTCCTGTGTTAAGAGAAATAGAAACTCTTAGGCAATGTTAATTGGAGAATAAATTGGTATATCCATTCTGAAAGAAAATTAAAATATGTAGTAAAACATTTCTATAGAGAACAAACTGATAGTCACCAGAGAGGAGGTTGGTGGGGGCATGGGCTAAATAGGAGATAGGGATTAAGGAGTACACTTGGAATGTATGGAAGTTGTCATATGGGAGTGTTGAACCACTATATTGTACACCTGAAACTAATATTACACTGTTTGTTAACTGGAATTAAAATTAAAACTTCAAAATAGGGGCACCTGGGTGGCTCAGTGGGTTAAAGCCTCTGCCTTCGGCTCAGGTGATGATCCCAGGGTCCTGGGATCGAGCCCCGCATCGGGCTCTCTGCTCAGCGGGGAGCCTGCTTCCCCCCTCTCTCTGCCTGCCTCTCTGCCTACTTATGATCTCTCTCCTCTCTCTCAAATAAATAAATAAAATCTTAAAAAAAAAAAAAACTTCAAAATAATTTTTTTAATTTAAAAAAAAACTTCCAAATAATCAGATTTTTGATCCAGTAATTACACTTCTAGAAATTTATCATTATAAATAGGTGAGACACACTAAAATATATATGAGGTATTTATTGTAGATTAATTAAAACAAAAATAATCTAAAATGTCTAACATTAGAAAATTAATAAATGATAATATTGGGATGCCATACAATTTTTATTTGATGAGAACTGAAAGTAACCTAGCTCATAAGTACGCATTTCAATTTGGAAGGAAAGAAAAAGATAATTCAAATTAAGATGGACAATAACTGTTATTATTTGAGTTTATTTCTGTTCAATTTATTATTTCAACTGAGTTAAATCAAGATTCTCTTTCTCTTCATTCTTTATTTTTCTCTTCCAGAATGGTCTAAGTTCCCAGATGTCTCTCATTCAACAGATGATCATATTATGTTTTACACACAATCCTCTGTCTTACTTACTTGCCTGGCCTGATCTTTGGTGTGCCTAGTATTCACTGTATCCATTGCATCTATTATTTGTACCCATGGTTCCATCATGACTTCTTACCCTAAAACCCTCATTCTCTGAGATTGCCTCGTCACAATGCCAGTTCTCTACTGGTTGGATGAACTTCTTGTCATTTTCTCATCCCTTCCTAACCTGAGACTCAGGGAGCCTCAGTCACCTGTACCATGTTGAATATTCAAGACTTCCGACATAAACCCCTCTCTTGCCATGGCTCATACTGCACTTAAGTACTGGATCCTATGTGAAAACTCTCATAGCCCTGCAAACTCTCGAAAGCCTTCTGTTCAGAGCCCCATCACCTTCACATCCAGAGTTTAGTATTAGAAGGGGGCTGTGACAACATTGTTTGCTCTATTGTAATGCTCTCTGATATTCCATCCCTTGTCAATTAGTTGTACTTACATGATTTTGAAAGAGATAGAGCTCTTCAGAAAATTACTCTAGAGTCTATGTTATAAATTTTCACTTTAAGTCTTCCAGGCTTTGACTTCTTGAAAACTAGGAATCTAGTCCTATCTCATGAAAGCCTGGTACTTTCAAATAAAAGCTCTGTTCTCAAGATTTTAATACACTCCAAAATCCCATTTTTCACTTAAGTTAACATAGTATTTTTGGACTATGCTATAACCTCACGTTTGGTGCAGGGTGTATTTAAAGTAACTCTGCTGTCGGAATGGTGGTATGGGATAATGTGATAATGAAGGATGGGGAGAAGCAATTTTTCATTATTCCATTCATGAGAAGACACAGAAATGAGAATGAAAGAAAATATGCTAAAACATTTAAGTGGTTCTCTGTATGTCTGTATTCTATTTTCCTTTTTTGGTTTTCTATAATGATATTTCTGTAATGAATATGTTGCTTGTATGATCTATTAAATTATTGTCAAAGATACTAATTGGTTTTGGAATATTTTTTGTTTTGGGGGGGTTGTTTGTTGTATAACAGTTTTGAGAAATCTCTTAGCCTCTCTCTTTTTGATATTATTAATACATTAAAATCTCTTTAAATCTTAAAGAAGATTAAAATCTTCTTTAAGATCATTTCTCACTCTTTCCTTCACCATTCGAATCTATATTCTTCTGGATCAGGAATAAAATTTTCTAATTTTCCTCTGCAACATCATAGCATGTAGTATAAACTCAATAACTCCTTGTCAGACAAATAAAGTATAAGACCCATAGTATCTGATTGTCTTTGGACCTGGATCCCACCTGATGCACTGTTACTGAGAACTCTGTTTCCAGTCAAGATTTTTCCCCCATAAACCCTTTGTTTTTAGTTTGTTCATTGTCCTATTTTTCAAGAATTAAATAGAATGTCCAATATTCCTGTGATTTTATCATTTGAAGGCTTTGCAACCAAGATCCACCATGAAAAGATACAGGCTGTTAAAATCCCTATTCCCTAGTTCAACAGATGAAAGACATAAAAACATTCAGGAAGAAATTCAATACCTCTTTCTTTGAAGTACGTTTTTGTTTCTCTTAAAATACTCTATTTCCCTGGGTCCCTAGAGTCTCTTGGACAATACCCAAGAGAGAATTTTTAAGTACCCAGTGTGTTTCTTATTTGTTGACTGCTGTTGCAGTTTTCCTCTTTAAATTCAATGTGGCTAAGAACAACTTTCTTCAAGACAACAGGGAATTTGCTTTATTTAAAAGGAAAACATCAAATTTTAGTGTATGATTTCGATGGAAAAACTAAAGTAAGGAAACTAATACATAATGAAAATAGGATGTTTAGACCTGCTGCATTGCAAAAGAATGATGTCTCTTCCCATGGAGGCTGAGGTTGGCTATCTTCTCTCTTTCCCTCTGAAATAATGTAGTCTGAGTAAATCATTTATTTATTTTTTTAAAAGATTTATTTTATTTAATTGAGACAGAGAGAGAGAGAGCATGAGAGGGGAGAGGTCAGAGGGAGAAGCAGGCTCCCCGCAGAGCAGGGAGCCCAATGTGGGACTCGATCCTGAGACTCCAGGATCATGACCTGAGCCGAAGGCAGTCGCTTAACCAACTGAGCCACCCAGGCACCCTGAGTAAATCATTTAAATAAATTAAAATGTTTTCAAATTATTGTGTGAAACTTGTACTGTAAATTTTTAAGTGAGATATAATAAGTGGGGTATCATGTAAACATTTGTCCCTCTGACACACACACAAATATATCTTATTTACCAAAGAATCTTTTAGACGATATTTATTTTATTTCTATTTCTTTTAAAAAAAATGTTACTGTTAAGGAAGTCTTGGTAAATAAATGGAAAAGGATTTTGAGAGGTCAGTGCTATTTTTCAGATAAAGTTATCACAATCCTCTCATTAAATTTAGTGAAAACTAGAACCAGAGAAGCGTCCTGATATTTGGGTTTGTTGTGCAAAAGTAGATCTCTGGAAACTGCCAAGACCATTTATGTTATACAGACTCTTTTTCTTCTCTCTCCTTTTTTTTTTAAAAAAATGAGCACTGAAGCTTTTTATTCTCCCCATTCCATGTTTTATAGCTGAGTCACATTTTTTATTTACAAGACACCTGCCTCCCCTGTCACACATCTCTGAAGCAAAAATCAGGGAATAAGAAAGTCCAATTTTAAATTCAATCGGCATACAAGCCATTTCATGCAATGGATTCCATTTCAGCCACTGTCTCTGCCTATGTGTCCCATGTAGTTAAAAAAAATAAAACTAAATCAAATTAAAAAAAAATAAAAGCCTTCCTCTGGAGAACTGATCATGTACACAAGATGGCTAAAATCCAGTTTAAGTCTGCCCAGGTGTAGGATTATTGGCAGTAGTCCTAGTCCTAGTGATTGACTTTAACCCCATAGAGCCTCTTCTGTGTTCCCAAGAATGCTGATGGGTAATATTTTAATTTAATATTTCCCTGAGCTCCAAATTTTAGACACCAAAATGCTTTACAGAAGAGAATTTTACATAATTGCAAATACACATGTCTGCGTGACTCTTGGAAATTAAAGTGTGCTGTGAGTTTTACATGAAAATATAATTTTATAGAAATCTCTGGAGTAAAGAGGGTAAAAAAGAGGACAAATAAAGCAGTCATGTTCTAAAGAGGAGAAAGTTGGCTGATGTTTAGATATAGGATTGCTTCTAAAATCAGTTAGAGTTCATTTCTTAAATTTGTCATTCTTCTAACTCTGAGCCTAACTGGAATGTGTTACACTGTAGTCTCAATCTAAATTAACTTTTTTTTTTTAATTGGCTTTTCAAAGGAGATACAGGTTTGGAGACCTATTGTTGACACATAAACTGACATTCTATATTCTATTCAAAAATCAGAAGGCAAGATTTTCTAAGAAAGTACCTGATAGAGAAATTCCACAAAATGAGTAGAAATGACAACTCATTATGTTCCCTTTCCACAGGTGGAAAATTGTAATTACTATGGAAATGCCATTTCCCACTGCTCACAAAGGAGCCTGAGAAGAACTTCATCCCATCCTCCACCTCAATCTCTAACCGATGTATGCACCTGCCCCTCTGTTCCCAAATACTTCTGAAGTCAGTTCCAAGAGCAGCTCAATAGAATGCAACTTGGGATGAAATAAAACCAAGGCTCTTTTAGGGATCCAGCTGGGTTATGATTTAAATTTAAAGGAATATTAAATCAAATACTGTGATCCTTGATTTTCTAATGCTCAATGTCAATCTAGAAACTGTTTTAATTGAGTTGAATACTGCAAAAAAAATTCACCTGGTTATATTCAGAGAGGGAGAGTGTTGGGGTAAATGCCTTAACAAGTAGTTTGGTACAATGAATAAAAGGTATTAGCAAAATAATTTTATAAAACATATTAATGAATAATTATAGAGATCTGAAATTTTTTATATAATTTTAAAAGCTTTAATAAAATTAGCCTTTTAATAACTAATCCAGTAATGAATTAGTTTATATTAGAGTAATGGTTGAACCCTCAAATCATAAAAAAAATCTACAATAGAAAGTTGACTTTTAATCAAAAAGCTGAGAGTCAGTATCCTCCAGTGTAGAATTAGCATTTAGCCACCCACAATAGAATTATTCCCAATAGTCCTTTTTTTTCTTCTTATATTTTCAACATGGTACTAGAATGGCAAATTTAGGAAGAAGACAGGAATGACTTTAAGAACATGAAACTGTTGAAGGATATGAGAAAGAGCAGCTAATTTTATCCAAATTTGATATGGTACACAGCAGAAACAAACAAATCATCATATCCCCCTTCTTCCCTCATAAGTTTATAGTTTAAATAACTAAAGAAAAAGGAAGGTGGGGCGGAACAGAGTTGTACTTAACCTTCAACAACTCTGGTTTAAACAATAGCTGTCTTATACTTGTATGTCGGAAATTTTAAACATTTGATTCTTTTTTATATCATTGGGGTTCAATACAAGCCTTTTGAATACAAAAACATGACAGCAATCAGTGATAATACTTAGAGAATGTAGTGACTGGTCCTAGAGAAAAGAGATCAATTTATTGTCAGCCAATAGATTAGAGAGAGGGAGGGAGAGAGAGAGATAATGAATGACTAGACTTTGGGAAAGAATGCCAGGAACTTTCATTTTAACTAGGCATTATTCAAGCAGTTTTCTTCTTGTGAAAACTAAACAAGGAAGAATATAAGTGTTAAAGACATTCAAATTCAACTTGTATATGCCCAGTTCAAAAATATTAAAAAGAGACAGAGAGAGAAGGATTTTTAAATTTGATTCTTAACTCTTTATCTTCGCCAAAACACTGACATTTTGAATTGTGGTTTTGCCAACCACAGACCTTGTCGGGGATGAAAGCAACCCCCCAGGTTTAGCAAGAGTAAATTATATAGGTCCTGACTACTACAGGCAGTTACACCGATGTTTTTTCTGACATATCTTATATGTACGTATCCAACTTCTGGTTATCATACTCTAAACATTAAACACTTTAAACTCTAAGCTTTCTCTTCACTATGGTAAAATGATCCCATTGTTTTATCTAGTGCTTACAAACCTATTTCCCAAAATTTTCACTTCTTAGGGCAGTAATGAAATTTTACATGAACAGTAAAATTAGTACTCAATATACTGGAGTATTAGAATAAGCAATGCTGCTTATCAACACTTGGTCATCTTGTTTTACACAAAATAATATTAAAAATATTTTGACATTTATTAGGATAATTACATCAGATCAGACACCAGTTCCATCACCCATGAACAACAGGCTCCTGCACCAGGGCATGGCTGCTAAATATGAATCTGATGTTAAATACTAAATTATATAGATATATACACACATATAATTATATGTACATGCATGCAAAGATTCACACATATCTTGATAAATTGTACAATGATTCTTGCAGCATCACGTAACCATGACCCTCATCTTTGTCATGTGTTATTACAAATGAAAAGCCAGTCAAGAAGGATCATTAAATTATGAAAGTATCTATTAACATCCTTCTAAGAAATTGACAAATACCTTTGTTTGAAAAACATTGTGTTGTGCACACACGGAGGATTATTTTTTCATTCTTAAGAAGACTTTACATATTTTGCAAATGATTAATTGAATTGATGCAGCTAATAATATAATATATAGATCTTTAAACACTTGGAAGATATTTTCAGCCACATTTTATTTGTAAGTATAAGAAATTACTTTAGATTTATGTTAGCAGACCAATATTATCATCTATATGTTTTCCTTTTAAAATTAATAATTCAAAGCCATAATTCATTGAGATTTCACGAGATATGTATTCTATATCTTGTTGCTCCACCACTTATAAAACATTAATCTTATTGATTAAGAACAAATAAAACAAAATATTTCTATACAATAATTTGTCAGAGTCCAGAATTTTGAGTTTTAAAGATGAAATTTATAAACTTACTAGGAAGCCCCTTCTAATCAGTCCATTGTAACATATTGCAGGCGACTCAAGTTTTTTTCTTCACAATTATATGCTGCACAAGGCAGGTTTGCCCCTAGATATCTTTGAAGAAGCATCATTCATGGTTTAGAATTATAACTTCATCCCATGCATATGATCCTTGCAAGTCCCATAATGGCTTGAAAGAAAGTTCTGCTTCTTTAAAAAGTGACATTGCCTTGGCCAGTTTGCAATTGACTAAAACTGGGCTCTAATTGAGTGAATTTGTTAAAGTTTTTTATTTAGAATAATTGAGATATAGCCCTGTAAGCAGTGGGCCATATCATCTATGTCATATTATAAATGGAATGGAGCTCATGTCACGGTTGCTTTTGGATAATTTGTGCAATTGTCTGTGAAGTGCTGCTAGACAATTTCTGTGAGTGACTGTTTTGTCTCTTCATTCAAAAAAGCTTCATAATGGGCTATTAAGCTTGTTTTCTGGAGATATACATCGATAATTTAAATAGCAGTTTAGTCAAAACTGGCCTGTCACTTGTTTTTAGCAATACGTATTTCTAGAAATTTAATTTTTTTAATAAATTCACAGGATGAGATCAGCAAAACATAGAAAACTCCATCCATAACCTCTGTCCCAGAAAAACTGAAGCACGTTGAGTGATATGGGAAGGGGTAGACTGAAAATAAAAGGATAGCTAACAAAAGATAGAGCAAAAGTTATAGCACACAGAGGAAAAAGAAAACCACTTTTTGACAAAAAAGTTTTTAAAGGTCCTTCAAATTTGATATAATTGGGCTTTCACCATGCTCTGATCTTCACTGCTGATATTCGAAAATCTCACATTTTTCTTATCCCCCACTGAGAACTGCCCTATCCTGTTTTTAGTCAGAGGTAATTTTATGTCGAGGCTATGAAACCTCTTAAAATAGCTTTTTATTATTTATGATCCACAGATGAGTATCAGAGGCATTGTTCTGTTCAGTGTGGCACATTGACACCTCACATACGGATGCCTCAGATTACCCTGAGATTATCAATGCCCTCCAAAGAGCTGGCTTCAAATCATTCTGGAAGCATCCTCAGTAAATATTTCACTATTGACCTAACTGTGTTTAAAGAGATTGCTATTATTGAACGGGGTAGTCAGCTGCCTTAAAGTTCAAATTCCCCCTCCCCACCCCATCCCGCCAAATAATGAGGTGCCCTTGATGGCCTTTGCCCAGATCCTTTTTTTTTTTTTAGGAATGGTCTTCAGGCCATAAGTGAACAAATAAACTTTTTAAAACAGGGATATGGACAAATTGTCTTCTTTTTCATTATGACAATTTCTGTTTCAACAGAAATTGCACTTCAGAAGTGAATTGATAGCCTTGGCAAACTCTGGGTTTTAACCTGGAGTTATGCCTCCCACGGTGTTCCGTCAGACAGATTTTCTGAGTTACCTACAGAGACGCAGAAGCCACCAAGCGGAAGCGTTAGAGACAGAGAGCTGGAGACACAACATCACAGAGGCTGTCGCGGGACACAGCTGTCATCTTACCACAAGCGTTACCGTGCAAAACCTTAAAGCTCTATATGATGTGGCTGGTTTCAGTTCACGGAGGTTTAAGACAAGCTTTGTTTGTACCACACGTAGAACTTTTTATGTGAATTTGGGGTTCCAATAAATTTAAAACCTCAAAATAAAATTTGGCAGCCACATGTATGATTGGAAAAATCTCTCCACTGACTTTAATACAGCTTAGCCTCGAACCTATACATCAGATAAATGATGTGGCTATTTAATTATTTTCAAGACCATCAATGCATTTTCATTATGTCAGTGATACTCCCTAAAATGGTTCTTTTGGAAGTCTCATATACTCAATAATTAGAGTCCACACAGCCTGAGTTGATTATCAAAAGATGACTTCCTTTTTTAATGAGTAAAAGTATTTCTCTTTCTCCATTTAATGTAAAGCAAAGGTCATTTCTGAGGGAGGAGGGAATAAAACTAAAATTTTTGCTACTTTTAAAATGTTATTTTGCTTTAGGTGATAACTCAGTAAACAGACATTGGGGTCTCTTAACATAACTGTCTACATGATCATTTGAAGAAATTACACTAGTTAAATGTCATGTCAGGAAATGCGGAAGAAATTCAGATGAAAATTAGTCTGTAAATAACCTCGTATACTCTCAAAGGAAGCAATTACTACCCAGAACACACTTCCAGTAACTACTGGGGTGAACACAATCTTGATCAGTGTGTTGACAGACCTTGATTCATTACAATCTCGCCTTCCTGCAAAAGTGATCATAAGATTCTGTGGTGAATCGCTTGTATTCCAAAAGGATTTGGGTTTCTCATGCAGATAGTTGCCCAGCATGTGACCCTAAAACAAATCGCCCCTTCTTCCAGAAGGGAAACTGCCCTGAAATAGATTGCCCATTTAGTCACCCACTCTCTAAACTGCTGTGAGCCAATTGAAAATTCCAGGGCATGACTTTTCCTAGAGCTATCCTCTATCTTAATTTTAGCTGTCCAGAAAAAGACAGGGCATCCAAGGTTTCCCGTCCCCTCCTCTGCAGTCCCACAGAAACTGCTGTCATTGTGTTACTTTCTGCTGGCCAGGCAGGTATGAGGCTTCCACTGAGGTGGATGTTAAAACAGCCACATGGGTCAGCTGGCAGATGGAGAAAAGGAGTGGGGATAGCGAAACAGAGCAGTCTTTTTAAAAGACAGCATACCATGGGGTCACACATGTGGTGCGGGGTGATCTGACACTGCAATACTGACAGTTGTGGGATAGAATTTTAAAGCTGGATGTTTTTCTAAGATTATTTTGTCTAGTTCAGTGCTTCTAGATTATTTTATAGGGTACTCTGACATATTATTTAAACATCTTAACTAAAACTTTCTTTGGAGATCTGACAAAGATATGGAGATTTTATAAGAAGCCCATCAATCCCATTTTTATCAGAATAATTTATCAGAATTGTGAGTTCCATGCTGAATCATTTAAGTAAAATGAACAAAAATCAGGAAGAAAAATAGGAAGAGAAAGAGTTGAAAATACAAGGAAATTATAGGGTAAATAGTCTCCTATACCATTCAGTAAATGTGATCCTTCAACTCTAAAGAAAAGCAAGCCTCAGAGGCTCTGAAAAGCGCAACTCTCCTTGGCAACGGCTAGATTTGTGATTAGACCACCAACCCTTCAGAAGAGCCTCATTTATGCTATTTTCCAATGCCAGAATTAGAAATTCAATTTCCAGTACCCAGCCCTTTTCCATTCTCTAGGATCTCTATCCAAAAGATAGCATGCTTTTAGGAACACAGCTATTTAACCTCAATGGAAGTAATTATTCACGAGAAAGACCAGTCCTTCATCGTCCGCAGTTTTTCCAACAAGCGGGTTCAGTTGTATCTTCTCAGACGGGGTGACTCTGGGGCTGCTTTTATGCATAGGGTCTAAAGCCCAAGAAAGCTGACATCGATAGTGACTCAGATTTCCACAACTTCAGAGGAAAACATTCAAACCAAGGCTATCACAGTGAAAATCCCCAGGAGGTGGCATTTACAGCATAACAGCATAATATATATGAATGGTGCCACTGAGAATTATACAGAGCATAACCTACAAGGCGAACATTTGAATCCACGTGAAGGCATTTAAAAGAAGCAAAATTTTCCCCCCACAGGAAAACAATTGCATCAGTTTTACCCAACAACTCCTTTTCTCCTTTATCAGAAACCAGCAGGAGCTATATATTGAGATATTTCTTGCAAGAAATTGGCTTACCCAATTGTGGCTGGCTAGGTGACTCTGAAATCCAGAGGGCAAGCCGTCAGGAAGGACAGGCTGGAAACTCTCGGGCACGGGCTGAAGCTGTTGCCTGGTAGAATTTCTTCAGGGAAGCCTCAGTTCTGCTTTTAAAACCTTTCCCTGACTGAATCAGGCCTCAGTTCTGCTTTTAAGACCTTTCACCTGATTGAATCAGACTGACCCAGACTACCTGTGAGAATCTCCCTTATTGAAAGTAACTAATTATGGGCATTAATCACACAATCTACAAAATACTTTTACAGTGATATCTTCATTAATATTTGATTAAATAACTAGAGACTAGACTGTAGCCTAGTCAAGGTGACATGTAAAACTGACCATCAGAGTCTTCTTCAAAAGAAGAAAAAAATTACTTATCTAGTTTTCCACATTAAGAGTAGAGAACAAAACTACCTGCCAGGAGAAAAGATTCAGTCACCTTGTGATGGTTACTTCTGTGCCAACTTGCCTGGGCCACGGTGTGTCCAGATAGTTGGTAAAACATTATTTCTAGGTATGTCTGTGAGAGTGTTTCTGGAAGACATTACCATATGAATTGATTAAGTACATGGGGTGTGGGCAGGCATCATTCAACCCACTGAGGTCCTGAATAGAACAAAAAGTCAAAGGGAAAAAAAAAAAGTCAAAGGAAAGTTGAATTCACTCTGTGCCTTACTCTTGAGCTAAGACATCAATCTTCCCTATGTTCAGTGCTCCTGGTTCTTAGTGCCTGGAATTACAGAACCAAACCACCAACTTTCCTGGTCTCCACCTTCAAACCATGGAACTTCTCAGCTCTCATAATCATGTGGACAATGTCCTATAATAAATCACTTCCCACGTCAGTATGTAAATAGATAAGTGGGTATGTTCATCTACCTATCAGTCCATCTATATCTATCTCTTTCTAGTTCTGTTTCTCTGGAGAACTCGACTAATACACACTAACATTGTCTGAGTGAGCCAGATCTCTATCTAGAAAGAGGAATCAACATAAAAATAAGTGAGGATGTAGCCAAAAAAGGAAAAGACTCAAAATTTAAAGTGGATTTACCACTGTATTTGAGGAGTAAAACAGTATTCTAATATATTGGTGTGTTTTTGTTCCCCACAATTTTGATTTCTTTTAATTCCCATAGCCTTCCTCTCATCTAGACTAAACCCAGAGACATCCACTGCCTCCAGAAAAGGTTGTGAAATCACAGGCATGTGAATATCAGAAGCCAAGACATAAACAAGGAATTTAGAAGAAAAACGATCTGTCTGGTTCAGTTTCCTCCCATCCACTTCCCAAATTTCCAAATTGGTTAAGATTTACTTTGAGGATAATAAGGAAAAGGGCAGAAGAGGGAGACAAAAAGGAGTGAAATAGGCAGGACTTTGGTAGGACAATGGCTAATACTCTGAAACCACACCACTGAGTTCTAAGTCAAGGAGAGGAGGGATGATAAATAGTTCAGAGAATCTAAAAGTAGAAAAACTTGCATTTCCCACCTCATCAGATCTATCCACAGATCTGTGAAAGAGGAAATAGAATTTTTCTGCATTTTACATGGGTAAGATCAGAAGAAACACCTGAATTATAGGACTGCGATCACCTCATCGCATGATATAAGGAGCACAGCATTGTCAATGATGAGGGGATTTCATCTGGTTAAATTAATGATGCTTACGAGAAATGGCTTTGCCTTGTGAGTGCTTTCACACGTGTTGCCCTAGAACCAATTTAACCTCAAAGTTTGTTAGATTAGTGTCTTTGCTACCAACCATTCCCATTTATGGCTGATGTCTTCACCACCTCATTCCATAACTTAATAAATGTGTGCACTATACAATACCCAGATCATATCAACATTTGATCCTGGGACTTTTAATTAGATGCCATAATCACTCCATTCTGTATTTCCATGCTTTATCCATCACAAAATGGCTTTATTATGGGATTGTAATAAGGTAAATTCATGCCACATTTTTATTTTAGAGAAAGCAACATCTGCAAGAACTCTTAGATTCTATGTGCTGTCAGTAAGATGCCCGTCTCGTAGTCATAAAGGCCTGACAAACACATAGGACTTGGAGTTTGAACTATAATTTGATGACATGTTGCTGCCATACCTTACCTGTTCATTTCCATGACTTTTAACAAGAATTATATCCTGGTCCAAGTTTGCATCACTAGGAACTCACGACCAACGAAACCCAACCTTCTTGAAACTCTCAATTCCTCACCATTAATGGCAGATTTGGATTGCCTGTGGGGGTGCAGTTGATGTGTAACCTCTGCCTCACTCAAGCATATTGTTAGTCCATAGCTCTGAGTGCAGAAATAATTGACAACCTGCTCCATCTCCTTCTGTATAAGCCCGCAAGGCATAGTCATCCACATTAAACAACTGCTAGGTGACTGCTTCAAATATTGCAGGCTTTTACTGAATCCTGCTCAAGGGCAAGAACTTTCTGGAGGAGGAAAAGGAAATCTTTACACCAGTGTTCAAGTTTCTGGTTGCATCACTGATCAGGACTACAGAAAGATGTGATACTCTACAATCTGGAGGCAAATCCATCTAAACCCACTGGACATGGACAAGAGATAAAGTGGGGCTATGCACATTGCATTATCACACATGTTTGGCAGCTTTTCACCCCAGCAGCAGTAGATATATGGTGTATTTTTCTTTTGAATGAATTTATATATAAAAAGAACTAGATTATTGACAAAAAATTGACCTTTCCAATTTGAATAACTTAAAACATTGTTTCCTTTTCAAGTTTTCTCAAAATTGTGGCAATATTTTGCCACAGATATAACATTATTTTATTCATTATTGGTCACTATTCTGGTTATCTATTAGTACATAGCAAACCATTTCAATACTTAGCTGATAAAAAAGATTTATCAGTGAGGACGAACTTTTCTGGAACCTTTAGTGAACATCTTCTCATATTTCAAAGGCCAAAACTAGGACACACGCCACCCAAATCCAACACTAGATTCCATTTTTACTCAATTCAAGAGGCCTCTACTTGATATAATATCTTCAATGAAATTTTCTTAGCAATGAAAAATGAGACTGACTTTTATAGACGGTAAACAGTATCTACACAATGAGTTTTCTGCATATATGTATTAGAGAATAACACTTTTTATTGTTGCTTACAGTGAAGGCAGTGGTCTTCCACGCAAGTCCCTACATGACCTAGTCTTACCTGCGTTTGTCTTGTGTCTGACTGATACCTCTTGATTTTACCAATCAAGAAGTTGCCAATTTTCTTTTACAGAAGGCATTTATTTGGCAGACTTTCATAAACTACTTATGTATAATTTTTGAGAGGGCTTTAATTTTTTTTTCCTCCCATGGCAGGTGTAAGGCAGAAAACAGAGGTACTCTACCAATACAATACCCATAGTACTCCAGAATGGCAAACCCTTGGCCTGTACGTCTTTAGAAATTCTATTGTTGCTGTTCCCCTCCCTAAAATATGAAGACGGTATCCAAGTTCCCTGGTTTGTGAGGAAACTAGGAGAAAGGCTCTAATATGTCATAATTACTGCTGGTCTGCACAATTACACATTTAAATTACAAAATCATGTGATGTCCATCCAATACCAATTCTCACATCTGTGAGTTAGTTCCCATGAGACAATAAGGCAAATTTGGAAGCTAAAAAAAGATCCAGGCTACTTTTGAAATATTTATTCAGGAAATTCTAAGTATAGCTTTGATAAATGTACCTAAATCTCATCTCCTGGGCCACTCATTCAGTAGGACTGTCAAAGCTGGTTGAAAATCTAAGGTTTTTATAACTGGCTTAAATGCTCAGCTAGGATTTTCAAAGTCTCTACTATTTTAAGTTTCCTGGAAAATAATCGTTATTCTTTCTCTTTGGCGAGTTCTATATTAAGAAACCTGATATCTCTACCATCCTCTCTTGACTTGAATTAGAATTATGGAGAGGACTGGAGTGTCCTGTTCATTCATCTCCCATTTTTTACCCAAGAAGCCTATCCTAACCATCAACTATGTACAGAGACCTCGCTCAGCATCTAGACAGATAGGGTTTCTTATATCGCAGACTAGATAATCAAATCTAGTTTGAATAATGTAAAACAAAAACAAAAACAAAACCCTTTGAAGGAAAAAAAATAGTTAAAAAAAATTGAGGGACACCTGAGTGGCTCAGATGGTTAAGCATCTGCCTTTAGCTCAGATCATGATCCCAGGGTCCTGGGATCAAGTCCCACATTGGGCTCCGTGCTCAGTAGAGAGCCTGCTTCTCCCTCTGCCTGCCACTCCCCTTGCTTGTGCTCTCTAACAAATAAATAAATAAAATCTTTTTTTAAAAAATTGAAATATTATCAAGATGTATAGTCAATGCAGAAAGTTTGAGAATGTTAAGTAAGTGCTTATGTGGGGATTGAATGGCTGTGAAACATCAAGGTCTTTAGATGAACAGCCATTTGTTTTAAAAAATGTTACTGTAACTATTAGTGGTCGAAATGGTAGTGAGATTAGATAAAAAGGGAAAAATTAAAAGATCAACACCTACATGTAAGGAGTTAGTGGAACAGATGACTCATTTTTAAATAATTAATAGATTAAGAGCAAGAAGAAAAAGTATGTAGGTAGGAGTATTTTAACAGAAATACTAAAATGAATTCGAACAAAGTAAATTGCACTTTGCATTTTAGGAAACAAGTTTAAATTGATAAAAGCCAGCTTACAGAAAGTGCTGAAAACCCCCATAAACTATTTCTCAGAGAATTGATCAGATGTGGGGGGAGGGGACCTTTGTTGTCAAAGGATTAAACTCTTTAAATTGATCTGAATTTCTTCCCTTTCTCTCTCTCTTTATTTCTGATCCTATGAGCCATGGCCTTATTTACATAAAACTTCAAGCAGTACAAAGGTTTAAGAAAGCAGACGTTTGACAAGTAGTTAATGAAACCAAACCCTGCCCAAGGGATATTATCAGATTTTTGATTGCCAAGCCCTGAGCATCTGCCTCTTTGCTTTACTTGGGGGTTTGAAGAGGCCTTGTGCAGGATCTGTTGACCGGGAGGCTGACAGAATGCTAAACATGCAGAAAGCACAACTCATTTTTCTTCCTCAAGTTCTACCTGGCTTGCTTAATCCCCAGTTCTCCTCCCTGCCACCATGTGCAGCAGAAGAGGCTGATAATTCATGCCTGCAAACCTCTAGACACAATGCTGCCCTAGATATCCCAAAGCAACTTCATGTGCACTTTGCAAAGCTTAGTAACTGTCCTGGGCAACCTAAGAAGGAAATGCAGAGTGAGGGGATGGTTTCAAACACTAGCCTCAAGATCTCCACAGATGACATTTGAACAGTTGTGACTGATTATGTTCCAGAGAAACCACAGCTATCCTGAATGGAGCACAGGTGTTTCTTCTTGGGTGAAAGGAAGGGAATGAAATGGGGAACAGACTGCACACTGATAATGCATTATCCTTGCTAAATTGGCATCTTTAATGATAAGTATGTAATCTCCAATGTTAAAAAGCCTGCATAATAAATATAACTGTCTATGCCTTATCTTTAAGTGAATTACATAAATCAATTACTTGGTTTAGGCTAAATCTTCTCATAGAAGAAATTATTTTGGTCCACAAATGAAAGGAAATTTTACAAAGACATAACTGACAACTAGCTAAGGATATCAAAAAAATTGATTCAGTGAATTCTGTTACCAATCTATCCAAAAAATTTGTAAGTAATTTAGCCATTTGGTATATAAATATATGTAGAGTTTTAAACTTCCTTTAAAGCAACATTTGTGGTTTTTATAGCTTATAAAAGAACCTGATAAATGTTATATATAAGTATTAGCAGCTGTTCCTATAGAAAACAGCTGCAGGAAAGCAAAACAAAAGTTTTCAATGACCAAAAAATTCAGAGAATTGTTCATTTATAATAAAGTATCATACTTGAATTTGCTGATTTATGTCTTTGGCCAAACTATAAGAAAATCTGTTTCCTTTGGGTACAAGAATTGTTAATATGTGAAAACCCATGGAGTAACTGTTTCCATGATCATTTGGTAGTTTTCAACACACACAAATGACAATAAGAGCAAAATTTAAATGTATGAAAATATCATTTACCATAAAACATCCACAAATATTAGAACTGACCAGAAAAAGATTATGATTTAGGTATATTTTAAAATAATTTTTGATATAGTTTAAAGTAGATAATTTAACTGTGCAGCTACTGAACACTCTTGAATACAAAACGTGACTATTAGTAGCAAAGTATAACCTGAAAACTTAGAGGCAAATATGCTTTCCTAGCAAATAAACATCAGAAGTGTCTAATTAAATGAATCCTGACCTGGTATCCACGATACAACATTTTTACTTTTGGCATTTCTAGCTATTTGGTGATCCAGGGAAAATCAGTTAACCTTTGTGAACTTAGTTTCTTCATTGGTTTTTAAAAGAAGGAAGACAGATTAAATAGTCTCTATATCTAGTCACTGTGGCAAGAACTTTCTATTTAATAGTCACAACAAATCTGTCAGGTACTAGTCCTACCCCCAATGTACAGGTAAAAAAACTAAGGTTTAGAAAAGTTTAATAAATTTTTCATGACGAGGGGTGCCTGGGTGGCTCAGTGGGTTAAAGCCTCTGCCTTCGGCTCAGGTCATGATCTCAGGGTCCTGGGATCCAGGCACATAGGGCTCTCTGCTCAGCAGGGAGCCTGCTTCCCCCTCTCTCTGCCTGTGTCTCTGCCTACTTGTGATCTCTCTCTCTGTCAAATAAATAAATAAAATCTTTAAAAAAAATTTTTTTTCGTGATGAAAAATTCAAAATTACACAATTGGAATGACCTTTCAGTTCCCTTTTAACTCTACTATTACAATTGTAGAATATCATTTAAATACAAATTGAATTAAAATACTGAATTAAAATGCCTATTTTAAATTTTGAACTTACATACAATTTGAATTAAAATAAGTTTATTTAATCCCTATGTATACAGACACTATGTATACACATTAAATTCCATACACATTCCATAACAAAGCGTGCTTTTCAGAATCCATGCTGTGAAGCTGATGGTTTCCATAATTTTCAGGACAGACCCATATTTTCCCAAATGCCACACCAAATAGGTGCCTATTAGAGCTATGCTCAGCTCTTCAACCATGAACTCATTTTCTGTTTTGGATTTCTCAAGTGAAGTAATTTTAATTATCATTTTCTAGTTAAAATCTAGCCCTAACTACAAAGTCCTCAAAGATCACCAAGACATGGGGTTCCAAAAATACATATCACTTTGATGCCCCAAGAACACAAGGAAAATAAAACAATACAATTCATTTGAAGAATCAAAGAGGTATATTTTAGAAGCAGCACAAAGTGTGTGGAATGAGAAAGTGAGGGTCAGGGAGATAGAGTAAACCTTTATACGTTGGTGGCTGTGTTCTGCCCAAAATTCTCAAGTGCTTAAAAGAAACTGAGGTTCACAGCAGCCCTACAGATGAATGGACAGGATGCGAACTGTTCCCAGGGTTCCAACAACAACAACAAAAAATAATGACCGACCTGAACTTTCAGGTTCTTGTCCAATATTAGACATAATTCTTTTGTAAAGCATTTTATATAATGTTCTTACCAAAGGACAATTCCGTTTATTTAGCTGTGGCTTTAATTTCATTTCTAGCTGACAAGAATGCTAGAAAATGCTACCAATACAAATGATATTTTTGATATAAAAAAACAAGAAAATTTAGTTTTCTGAACATTTGGTATGCAGTATTCTATATATTATTGTTAACTGTCATGTTTTTTCTCATAAAAGATTAAAATATGTTATGGGAATGGTAATGATATATAATACATATTTAAGTATTTAATAATTTACATTTTGTTAATTATTTTGACTGATTTTGGGTAAAGATTGTTTCAACACATAAATAGACCATCTGTTGCTGTTAGAATTATTAATAAATGCTCCCTGAACTAAGTATTTTAATTAAAAATAAAATGCTGCATTCATTAAGGCCCATCTTAAGTGGCATGCTCCAAAAGGAATTAATAGTGTATTCAGCTGCCAATCTCTAAATAGTTTGAAAATATTATAAACTTTTATTCATGAGAAACTGCATGGATTTGGATGATTAGGGAACAATCTGTTGAGTCCTCCAATGCCTTCTGCTGTGTGGGATCCAAGAGTATATGAATCAATGAAAATGACAATCCCTGTTCCATACACCGTTCCACAAAATTACCAGGGAGTCTGACTAGTGCACATGCTTTCTTAATTATGTCTTTTTGGTTCTTAATCTCAGGAAGGAGAGCAACAGGCACTAATCATCAGATAAATCAGTCACCTTGCAGATGATGAATTTACTTCATGGTACTATACCATGAAAGCAGTCTCTGCAGTCAGATGGCCTAGGTTTAAATCCGACCTCCATATTTTTTAGCTGTGTGACCCTGAGAAATTTACTCCACATTTCTGTGCTTTAATGTCCTCATCAATAAAATGAGGATAGGGACGCCTGGGTGGCTCAGTTGGTTAAGCAGCTGCCTTCGGCTCGGGTCATGATCCCAGGGTCCTGGGATCGAGTCCCGCATCGGGCTCCTTGCTCAGCAGGGAGCCTGCTTCTCCCTCTGCCTCTGCCTGCCTCTCTGCCTGCTTGTGCTCTCTCTCTCTCTGACAAATAAATAAATAAAATCTTTTAAAAATAAATAAATAAATAAAATGAGGATAATAGCGGTATTTCCTTCATTAGGTGATTATAAGATTTAAGAGTTAATAGATAAAGAGAAGCTAGAAGAGTGCTTACTATAGAGTAAATTCTTGGTTAATGATGACTCTTAGAATTATTACTTAAGTATTGTTGTCATTAGTCAGTGCACCTTTGCAACTTTTCTTGGACGATTGCCTTCGAAAGGGAAGTTACATTCTTTCCCATTTTCTTAAGGATGTTACATCTTCAATTTTTGAAATGAGTTTATTTTCCTTTGAAACTCAATGTCGATTAGAACAAAGGGCAGTGAATGAGGGAAGAAAGCTTGATAATTCCACTTTTAATCAGAAAGGACACATGACAAGGAAATATGTAGGTACAGTTCCTAAGTTTCAAAGAAAGAAGTGCCACACACACGCATGAGGAACAATCCTCCCTCAAACACAAGTTCAAGTGGAGTGAGGGAGAAAATGATAAGGAAAAGCAAGAAGAGAAAAGGAGAGAAATCCAGAAAAGAATAAACATAAAGGACACTTAAAAAGATTGCCAGAAGTCTAGAATTCTGAATAAAATCTCTGAAAGGAAAAACCTCTTACTTCCATTTGTGTTAGTCCCTTTGCCATGAAAATCAGGGACTGAAAGTTTAAGTTATACCTTTGATAGTGCTGTTAACATATATGGACTCTGACCCTTCACACACTTTAGCAAGTCCCTGCTCAGAGTGACAAGATTTCACTAGAACATTGTGCTCATTTTTCATTCTCTTCATTCACTTTCCTGGAAATAACCAGGGTTCGGGAGCTATTGAACTTGAGAGATTCAAGCACCAACTTGAGGCCACATAGTTTCTGCTGCCAGAGCTCCCTGAAGCATGTAGGGTGGTAGTGAGAATTGGAGAGGTCCTCTCTGAATGAAATGTTAACCTACTCTCTTAACATTAGTCAAGTCCTTAAACTGTACAAGGCACATTCACTTATACCTACTGATTAGGTCATCAGAACCACTCTAAAATTGCTATTGCATCCCAGTGTTATAAGATTAGAAAACTGAGCCTCATGAAACTTAAATGGCTTTCTTCAGGTCACAGGACCAGAAAGTGCAAGAGTCAAGAGTCAACATGAAATTCAAAGCTAATTGCTTTCTATGGTCAACCCCAGTGTTTTTCAAACTGAAATGTAGAATATTTTGGTTCCATTTTGGAATCTTTAAGGAGTAGCCCAGAGGTGAAGAGTTACCTGAGCAGATCACCCTAGCCCTTTTACACTCACCCCTTCCTCTTCCACAGACAGCTCTAATGATGTTTCAAACATCAAAGTTCCAATTGAAACTTAAAAAAAATATATATTTTCACTGTTAAGAATGTTGTTTTTCAAAATTAATCAAGAAGTGTCTTCATTACAAAGAGTCCCTAAGTCCAAATCTTTAGATAATATGTATCTGTATATGTCTAGTTAATTCCCTATTACCAATTATTTATGTTTTGAATTCTCTAAAGTAATTCAAATCAAAATCTGTGTTCCCTATGATATGCACCATGCACTGATCTGATTATATTACAGAATAATCACCAGCAGAGGGGTGTTTGATGTACATCAGTGCTGTTTAAACTGCTTAAACAATGCTCATTAAACTGTTACTGAGTCTGATAAGGAGCCTGTGCCAGAATGCGAACCAGCACACTGCCTCCTTTACATGGAGAAAGTCTTGTTATGAAATGAAAAATACAAGTTAGCTGAAATAAACAATGGGCTTAGTTGGTTTACATTTTGTAACAGCTGTTTATGCCACCATTATCCAGAAACAATTTCTCTAAGGGCACTTTCAGTAGCACTGTGCTAGATTCCAGTTCTTCGACTTTGGAAACTTGCTTCCCACTCCTACAGTTATGTCCAAAACTTTCTCAATGGTCTGCCACTCTGATTATTTCTTTTCTGTCCCATTTGCCTGTTTTGTGCTCTGAACTCTAAATACTGGAGTTTTCTGAGACCCTGTTCTTCAGCTATATCAATTCTTGTTTTCTCTGCTCATCTTGAATGAATATTCTGTATCCTCAAAGACCTTATATTTTTTCTCTTTTGTCTCCGACCATGAATTTTCTTCTGAACCCAGACTCCTTATTTGTAATTGCCCACTAACAATCTCTATTAGATTTTAGTACATGTACCTTGAATTTAACATTTCTAATGAAAAAACTATCTGCCCCTATACTCCCTCCTTAACTATATAGTCAAGAATTTTATATTATTAGAATAGGACAAAAAGAAAACAAAATTATAATTTCGAGAAGAAGAAGGAAAGGGAAGGGAGGGGAAGGAAAGGGAAGGGAGGGGAAGGAAAGGGAGAAGAAGGGAGGGAAGGAAAAAGGAAAGGATGAAAAGGGAAAATGTTTTGGCTGTGTTTCAAAAAATTCCAAGGATTCATCAGCTTTAGTAATGATTGCATTAAAGACTTCAGAAAAAATGTCATTCTAATCTCTTGCTTTTTCCATCTCAGAATTCAGCTATCTTCAGTTCTGGCTTCATTCTTTCGGGTGATCATCAGCTTTAGATTTACATCTTGTCTTCTCAGCAGCTTCCAACCCAAAGAGAGAGTCTCTCTTACCAATATTTCCCTTAGTATGATCAAGAATATCACACACTATGATTGGTCATCTCTAGTACTAGGAGAGGAGTCAGCTATATTTAAAACATGGACTATAAAAAGGAGGGCGGCTCTTTCTCCAAGAAATGCATGGAATTATTTCAGATAAAAGATAAAGGATGCTGGGGAGGCAAAAAAAAAAAAAAAAAGAGAGAGAGCCCAAAAATACTCAGCCTAAACATGTGCTGCCTCCTGTATTTGATTAATCATCTAAACTTTAAGACATTCACTCAGACTTCTAATCTGGAAAATATAGACCTCAACTACTACTTCTTTCTAACTGTCCATGTTCAAGCGCATATCCATATCCAAGAACAAATCTTGGTAATTCTACCTCTGAGTGTCTATAAAATCTCACTTCTTTCTATCCCAGTTACCATTATCTTTCTCTTCTCTTATTTAAATTATTGTTACTGATTATTCCAACACATTTTCCTGCCATTTTTCTCCTTCCATTCTATTTTTTCTGATTAAAATCCTGTTTTTTCATACAGAATAAAATCCAAACACCTGAGATAAGTCTATGCATTTTTCTATCAAGGATTCTGATCACTACACTTGGAATACCTATGGAAGAGATAAGCAATCCCCATGAAATCTACCAGAATCAATTTTCCAGGGGATTTCTGGGTGCAATTACTCCGAAATCCTTGAAATCTACTAATTCCATATTGGCTCACAAACATCCCTCTCTTTCTCCATCTGCCCCCGACCTTGCACTTCCCTCCACACTATACTTTAGATCCTCCCCTGAAGCCAACTTCTCTTTTCTTCTAAATATTTTAATTATACTAAGAGGAATACCACTCACCTTCAATATCTTCCCATTTTATTCCTGATTAAGAGAAACTTTTCCTGAGGATACCATTTCCCATGTAGCCCTCTCAACTGATACTCATCCTCACAGGTTTCAGTCATTCCAGCGTTGTTGAATGAGAAGAGCTTTAATCTTGCTTTTCAACAGCATTTCCAGGCCAATACTCAGACACAATCACATCAAAATCACTGATACATAGAGACTGACGACATCTGGCAATAAATGCTGTTTTTTGTCTCCTCACCTAACAATCCCTGTTCTCCTTTTCACTCACTAAGAACCCTTAGGATCAGGAACACTCATTTTCTTTCCTCTCCATGTTGTGCCATGCTGTAACTTTTTTTGTTCTTAGAGGGATTTCCAGTTCCCTGGCCCCTCTGTTTTACTCTTATCAGCACTTTCTTCTGTTCACTTCCTTGACTAAGTAACTTAGATTCCATTAAATTTACACTTTCCTCAATATCTTCAACTTTTTTCCCCTATTGTGCTATAATTTTATTGTTCTAGAAAACTATAAACTGAATGAACCCATCTCAATCTTTTCCAGGCCTCCATTCACTTTTCTGAGGACTGTCATTAGGCTTTCCTCCAAATTTTAGTCTAGCTCACATGTCACCATTAACACCAAACACTACACTATTAGATGTTTATTGCACAAAAATAGCATATTACCCATATTGTGTTTGGTCTGTTTAAATACCTTTCTCCCTTTCTAGACATGTTGAGAGCAGAAAACATGTCTTAGCTATGTCTTTTTTATTCCTGTGTTTCACACATTGTAGTTATTGAATAAAAGTTAAAAAAATATGTATGATGACATCTGCATTCTTCATGCACTGGATTATGTTTCATACTTAAATGAAAATTGTTAAATTTGAACTTAAAGTAACTTCACTAGATTATATTATTTTTACTAAGGAAAAACCATGATGTTTTTGCTTCTTGTTAAATGACCTCAGTTACTCAAATTATATAATGAAAAATGCATTGGTTTATTAAGACACAGTAACTTTGGTACAAAAATAAATAAACCTAATAGAAGGTTCAGAAACAGATAGTCACCAGCTTCAAAGCAAACTTGACACTGTGTTTCAAGGAGAAATGATTCTCTCCTTAATAATGATGCATGGTAAACAGGATATCCCTCCCATAAAACACAAAAATTAATTCCAGATGGTTTATAGTTCTAAATTTGGAAAGTATAAAATAAAGCATTTAAGGAAAATAGAACATAATCAAAGTTTTCTTAAACAGGCTATATAATAAAGCTAATTGTAAAAGAAAAATTGTTAATCGGACTATCTTAAATTGAAGAACTTCTAGTCATTAAAAAGATACTATTAAGAGCATAAGAAGAACCAAAAGAGTAGGAAAAGATATTCACAATACATATATACAACAAAACATTGATATTTAGAATAAATTTTTTAAAACTCCACAAATTAAGGATCCCTACAAATTAACTTTTAAAATAATGATAACCCTCTTTAAAAATTACATTTCTTATATTTATATGGGCAAGTTACTTGAACACATGAACACACTTCACCAAAGAGGTTAACCAAATGGCCAATAAACATATGGAATGGTGCTTAACCTCATTAGTCATCAGAGTTAAATACTGACAAAATGACTAAAATTAAAGAGACAAAAATAGCAAGATTGCAAGGATGTAGAGAGCCACTAGAATTCTAATACATTACTGGTGGAAGTCTTAATAGGCACAGCCACTTGGAAAACTGTTCGTCAGCATACATTAAAGTTAAACATACCCATATCCTATGACTCAGCAGTTCCCCTGCTAGAATCATGTCCTAATGTTCACCAAAAGATATGTATGAGAATGTTTATACTTCTGCTCTTTATAAAAGCCCCAAACTGGAAACAACCTACCTGACGAATAAAAATAGAATTGACAAATAAGTTGTGGAATGGTTGCACAGTGGAATATTATAGAGCAATGAGAATAAGTGATATTACAACATGCAACAATGTGGATGAACCTCAAAAACATAAATTTTAGCAAAAGAAGCCACACACAGGGGGGACGCCTGGGTGGTTCAGTGGGTTAAAGCCTCTGCCTTTGGCTCAGGTCATGATCTCAGGGTCCTGGAATCGAGCCCCACATCGGGTTCTCTGCTCAGCAGAGAGCCTGCTTCTCTCTTTCTCTCTCTGTCTGCCTGCCTCTCTGCCTACTTGTGATCTCTCCCTCTCTGTCAAATAAATAAATAAAATTAAAAAAAAAAAGAAACCACACCAAAAAAGCCCATCCTGTCTGACTCCATTTATATAAAATATACAAACTAAAAAAAAAAATAATAATAAAAATAAAAAAATAAAATAAAATAAAATATACAAACTAGGAACTTGAATATATATTGCTAAAAGTCAGGACAATGGTTATCCTTGGGGGATAGAGAAATGGTTTAGTCACTAGATGGCACGAGGATGACTTCCAAGGTGTTATACACACAAATGTGTTCAGAAATTCACCAAGATAGGCACTTATGCAATTTGTATTTATTATGCCTCAAACAAAAAATCTTCAAGATGAGATATCATAAGAAAAAATAATAAAAGTGAATAGGAGTCCAGGGAAAAATAAGGAAAGGACTAAAGTTTAGAAAGATAGTACTCTTATAAATTGAATATGAAGGTCTGTAAGCTTAGCAATTCATAAGCAATATATACTATTCGAAATTGAGTCACAGATTTACTTACATCCAGCTGCATGGCCTCCTTCCACATTGGTTGACATTATTTGTGTACTAACTGACTTTTTAAAATACATATCTTCTCAGTGAATTCCAAGGGCTTTACACAACAGAATAAACACAGTTTTGTAATTGACTATATTCTTTTGTCTTTATCACAACAGAATAAACTGTTCTGTGGTGTCCTGGATGATCATTTAGCAGTTCTTTTCACTTATAATTATCTTTATACACAAGGTTCTCTAGAATATTGTTGGTGCCTATAAACAAAATTTGGATGTCAGAAACAGCATCCCATTTTAAAAAGCATGTTTGCTTTCTAATTGAAAAATTATATTGCTTTTGGCACAAACTGAAAAGAAAAGCCATCAAATGAGATGTAGGTAGTGTTAAATGACTAAAGATTATAAAAAGCTTTTATAATCTGGAATCCCAAGTTACACACTAGCTAAGATGCATTCAAGGAATGTGGCACTTTATGGCAAAGTATGAGAAAAGAGTATTATATTAAAGCAATTTATTTTCATTTTTTTTGTTCTGCACTCATCTGTGATAAATGTAGCAAGACAATAGACTACAGGTGGCAGATGGTTATTTAATAGGCAGAAATGTCAAAGCTAAACTATCCACTTCTGCAAAATACCTTTAGGTAAAAGAGAAGGGCTTATTATCATTGAGAGCAGCATTAAACTCATTAATAATTACCTTAAGAATGTCCTTTAGCCATTACAGAACCTAACCGCAATAACTGTTAGTTTTTCTAATATTTTACAATACAAATTGCATAAAATAGCAAAGATAAAATCTGATATCACATACATCTTTAACTCAGTCAGATACGTAGCACATATACAAAGCCAAGTCACTTTAGTTTCTTCTCTAAGTTTGTAATCTAGGATAATAGTAAGTTGTTATATAAGCATTTTTCCAAGCTAGGTACCCTGCTAATTAATATGAATTACCTCCTTTAGTAATTATGTTAAAACTTCAAGGTCAGGTAGTAGATAACCTCCAAAGGTGGCTGCCATCAATTATTACTCTCCCTGTACAGGCATGCCACTCTTCACATAAAGAGATGGAGTCTAATTCTTCTCGCCTTGAACCTGGGCTGATTTTGTGATGATCCTTTGACAAATAGAAATGTGATCAATGAAGTCATAAGAAGCCTTACAAGTTCTATCTGGGTCTTTCATGATGTACGCTTTTGGGATGCTTCTTCTTAGAACTCACCCACTATATGGTGAGAAGTCCAAGTCTAGGGCTAGATTTATAAGCATGCAACTTCTGCTGTCACTGTCTTGAAACTCTTAATATGCTTTTTAACAAGAAGCCCCATGCTTTCCATTTGCACTGGGTTCTAAAAATTATGTAGCTCATCTTGTCCAAACCTCATAGACAGGCTGAGCTCCCACCCTGCAGCCAGCATTACCTCTCAGCCATGTGGGTGAGTCACCTTGGATATTCAGCGCAGCTGAGCATTTAAATGGTGGCAGTCCCTGAATAGAACTGCATAAGATACCGCACATGGGAACTGCCCAGCTAAGTCCAGTCAACTCCTGGAACAATGAGAAATAATAAATAGTTTTTTAAACCATTAAATTTTGGTGTGGTTTGTTAACCAGTAATAGAGAAGTGACACCAGTAGATATTATTATTAACTCATTTATTTCTTATAGTAGGCCTATGAAATAATTACTAATATTATAATCACCTTTGAGGCAAAGAGAAACAATTTCACTAACATCACTCAGTTAAGACATGGAGAGTGATGAATTATCAAAACACACAGCCCAAGCTCTAGACTGCTATTCTTTATAAAAGTGTCTAACACACAACTATTACTTGATTTTTCAAATTTTTAATGTGATTTTTTTCTATTTTTATTTCACTAAAGTATTTAATTTAATTTATATATGCTTCCAAATTATCACTGATGAGATTTCAAGAGTAATGTCTAAGGTTGTACCTTCCAGTACCTCCTCATTTTCTCAAGAACATTCCAAACCATAATAATTATAGATACTTCCATTTTAATGCTACCCAATTATGCTAATAGGAATGCATTACTCATTCTTAGTGATGTATAGTCAACTTTTATGATTATGTCCTCTACTATCCCCTGAAAGGTCATCATTACTTCCTAACTCCTCAAAATTATTTTCCCACAAACAAACAGCCATGAGGTCTTTGTGATGGGAATTCATTTCTTAAAAGAGAATTTAAGACTAAATCTCAGATGTTTAAAAACTGATGAACCAGGTAGCTGACCTGAATCAGCTGATTAAGCTATAGGAAGTCAACAGGGAAAGAAAAGGCACATCATTAAGTTCACTTTGCTGAAAAGTAACAATTTCAGGGTCCCTGGGAAAGCAAAGAGATACCTTAAATATGATTTCTTGAAATTTTGTTCCATTTTGGCTGTGATTCAACTTTTCTGTCTCTGGTATTAACCTAAAGCACTTGAATGAGATAGCCAATGAACCACTTCTTTACTGAAATTGTTAATTAACTATTAGCCTAAAAGTGAACTCTGAATTATTCTTTTGTTTGAGTTTAAAATGTTTTAAATTAAGTTGAATGAGTGTTAAGAAAAAAAAGAAAAGAAAAGAAGAAAAAAGAAAAGAAAAAAAATTTAGGAAATAATTGAGTACCTCAGTTGGTGAAGCATCTGCCTTTGGCTCAGGTCATGATCCCAGGGTCCTGGGATTGAGAACCCCATGTCCAACTCCTTGCCCAGTGGGGTGCCTGCTTCTCCCTCTCTTTCTGCCCCTCCCCCCTCACTCATGCTCTCTGCTCTCTCTTGTGTTCTCTCTCACCCTAATAAATAAATAAAATATTTTTAAAAGGAAATAATTTCACTTCTAATCAAGACTCTTTTCAGCTAATACACTTCATGCTTTTCATGAAATGTATCTGTATTAGAATACACAGCACAATCCCCAAGACAAATGTATATATAGCTTTCTAAAAAACAACCAGAAATCCATATTAGTAATTTATATAATAATTTTAATCAAGAGGTAAATATTGGCTACCTATTTGTAAGACCAAATTAATTATTATAAAATTCGTTATTGACTGACCACTGTATTCCAGCTCTTTAATATTCTTTATCCAAATAACCTTTTCCATGAAGTAAAATATCAACCCCTAAAATACTTCTAATCCACCTTATTTTCCCTCAAATAAACATACATTTTAAAATAAAAGGACACAATAATATCTCATTTCTGATATCGTTTGATTCTGTAATCTCATTAAATGCTAAAACTTTTTAAATTACTTGGTATGCCTTTAACTAAAATATTTAATTATTTTCTCTACTACCAATTTAAAAAAAGAGTATAGTAAACATATTTGAAACTATTTTTGATGAAAAGAAACTAAGTAGAATCATTCTTACACCCTATAATATATTTAAGGATATGGAAATATGTTGATAGCATTTGATAAATGCTTCTGGAATGAATAAATATAAATAAATGAATGAACTGAAACCTAAATTATAACTACACAATTTCTCTGAAACACAAAGGAATTTTGGAATCACTCTTCACGTTCTTTCATTCATTACCACTAAGAAACCAGTGGCCCCTCATCAGAGCCAGTGGAATTGAGAGGCAACTGTACACTAACATAAAACTAAAGAAAATATATTTTGTGTGTATTATAAAAAAGATTAAAATGTAAATAAATGATCCTGTTTAATTTTAATTGAACATTAAAATCTGTTGATGTATAGACGTGAACTTCATAGAGGAAGCTGTATCAATTGTTACTTTATCTCTAATACCTGAGCACATAGTATGTGCTCAATTAATATTTCCTCATTAGATAAGGAAATGATGACTTTTATTTTATTGCTGTACACCTTTTTTTGTAATAGTCTAAAATACTATTTCAACTACCAAAATCTGGGAAGGAGTTTTCAGACTGTCATTGTGTCTCTATTCCATTCCCAATTCACCACTGATAATTGTTAGCCACCATATGTAATACCATTTTTAATTATCATTCTTAGAGGAAATCATTATTGATTATTTAAAACATGACTTTTGGGGAAAAGCAGCAACTGGAAACGTTGATTTCTTTTTGTCTATTTGATACATTGCTTTATCTAACTGTACTAATTATCTATTGCTAGATAACAAATCATCCCAAGTTTAGTGACCTAAAATTATAATAATTATGTGTTATCTTTAACAGTTTATGCAGGTCAGGAATTCAGAAAGATATCAGAGTCCCTGAGGTTTTTGCAGTCTGATGCTAGTTGGGGCTATAGTCATCTGACAGATCGTCTGGGACTGGCTGATCCACTTCCAAGGTTTTTTAACCTCAATACTGCCAAGTTAGTTCCTTGCCTTGTGGGCTGCTCTGGTGTTCTCATGGCAGCTGGCTGATCCCAAAGGGAGCAATGCAAGAGAACAAGAAAGAAACAGCTCCTTTAAACCCAGCCTTAAAAGTCATATGCTGTCATTTCTGCAGTGTTCTGCTGGTAACTCAAATCAGCCCTGATTCCACAGGTATGAACAGAAGATCTTGAGGGGATATCTTGGAGACAGGCCACCATACCAATTATATATGTAAAAAGGTAATATAAAACCACATAAGTGTTTAAATTGCTTGGCTTAGGACCAAAAAGCATTTGCCATTGATTCTAGTGAAAGCTTTTTTTAATCTCTATTCCCACCTACTTGACACTTTTGGCTCTAAGTAAGTCTTAAGAGGTTTCCCATGAACTTTTAGTCTCATAGTATTGGAATAACAATTTAATCATAGTTAATGTGTTATTTGCCATTTGTGTATTTTCATTTCTTCTCTCATTGATTTGATTCCAATAAATTTACATTTGACATATACAAAATAATAAAAACATGGGCTTTTTCATCAAAATTATTTGAGTATGAATAAGGTCATTTCTCTTTAAAGTGCATTACCCAAATTGTTTCTACTTAACCTTTGGAATGGAGCAGGGACAGACTAAGCTCATGGACTAATTTCGCAGAAAGAAAAGGCAAATCCAACATAAGGGAGAGGAAAGGAATACAGAAACGACACTCAGAGGGAAATTTTACATTATGGGAGGCTAGAGTTAATGAAGCAGCAACAGAAGGGAAACTGGGACGTATGGAAGAGATAGTATGGCTATACCACTTGGATGCAGGAGCTTCTCTGACAGGTTTCTGATCTATCCTCAGCTGCCTCCCCAGGTCCAAAGGCTGCATTTCAGCCCAGTCTCTGAAAGTCGTGGTTATATTTGTGAACTTGCGGTTTCAATAGTACATTGTAATGAAGATGCTACTGTTACCTATTGTTTCTTTCTGGTCAACATCATTACATAAAGTATATTATTCTATGTCATTTGCGATACTAATTCACTCCACTTTATTCCAAAGACATGGACCAGTATTTTCTAAAACGGTTACATTCTGCTTTGGAGAACAGTTGTCAAAAGCCTTTAAGGCCTTCAGAAATTTAATTGAATGAAGAATGTGACATTACCTGTTTTAGAAAAAAAAATTGTTTTTTCTTGGAGATTCTTTGTATTGTAGTAGGAAAGACTTGGACTTTGAGGAAGTATTTGAATGGCATTTCCCTACTCACTCGCCTATACTACCATGGGGGGACTACTTATGCTTTCTTTGCCTCACACATCAAGTGGGAATAATATCTACCTCACAGAATTCTTATAAAGATTCAGTATGATAACTGTTATAAAGTTCCTCTAATAGTAAATACCTATTAAATGTTTGTTCCCTTCTCTCTTTTGCCTTTTATGTGTTCCCAATATAAACACTATTTTCTGATAATATCAAATCAATTTGCTGGCAGCCAATATTTAATCCTTCAGTGAAAGCTTTTCCTAGTCTACTTCCTGAGGACTGCATATTTTACTCATAACCTTTCTTTGTATTTGAAGGAGCAAGGCCAATAGCACTTCCTCATCCATCTTATATCTAATCCTTTTTATGAAATATTTTTTTCATTATCAACATTCTTCAAATAATCTTCAATATAAGTTTTAATAACTTGTCAGAAAATGTTTGTCCTGTTAATTATTTATTGATCATCTTGGAGGGAGGTGTTTGTTTATTTTACAAGAAGCAACAGTGGAGTCTTATCTGATAAAACTACCATTAATATTTTCATTTTCAATTTCTCTAGTTTTCTCCCTTCTGTAAAAAAAAAAAAAAATCAATGCAGTGTGAGTGCAATGTAGTACAATAAAAAAAATCCATTATTTTAGGTTCTATAATCTCTTTGCACTTACTACTCCCATTTCTGAAATTATTTTTCAATGATTCAATTATTCATTGTTTGCATGTCCTAATAAATATCTAAAACATAATTACTCCCTCCTTGTTCTATAAACCTTCCAAATTCAAAAGTGAGACTTTTTTTCCCGCTGATTTACCATTAGACCCCTAGGTGCTAAATATCTTTATAAATTTATTTTTCCAATTTCCAGTTACTGTTTTCCTCCTCCAGTTTTCATAAATGGAATTTTAATGTGAAAAATGTGGATATTAATGAACAAGTACCACTACATTATTTTCAAAATATGTAAGAAGGTGATGAATGTATGGTCCACCCATTCTTTCCTAACGTGTTATATTAGATATAAACGTGTTTCTCATGGTAAAATAGCTCATAAGATTGATTCTCTGAAAGTGCAAGTTGTTATTGAAAATTCCCATACTCATCTCAGATCTAATATTTTCCTCTATCATAGTGTTTTTTTCTTTTTCATTTCTACCAAATAACATTTGAAAATCCTATAGCAGTATTCTGGTTTCACTGATATGTAAATAATGGATCACAAATTAAATTTATGTTGTTTCTTGATAGGAGAAAATAAAATAAGCTTATTAATTTTCTTCACTACTTCTCTATTTAAAAATATCTTGCACTGTTTATTAATTCTAGGTGGATGACCTAATATGGAAAATAAAGCCCATGTTAATAAAACCATGCACTAATTTTGGTTAGTGACAATGTTGTTTATTTATAAAACTCAGTCTACCCAGCAAAACTTTAGAAATATTAGTATTTTATAATTGCAGAAGTGATTGTGAGGGATTGAATTCTGTTCCCCCTCAAAAAGATATGTTGAAGTCCCAACTTGTGTGTGGTATGAATAAGTATCACAGAATGTGAACTTATTTGGAAATAGGGTCTTTGTAGATGTAATCAAGTTAAGATGACTACATTAGGATAGGCCCTAATAAGATATGACAGGTGTCCTTATTAAAAAAGAAGCGGGTGGATTTGGACACTGATATGTACAGAGGGAAGACAATGTAAGGGGACATAGGGAGAAAGTCAAATGAAGATTGGAGTTGTGCTTCCACAAGCCAAGGAAAATCTGGGGCAAAAGCTGAAAGAAGCAAAGAAGGATCCTTCCCCTATAGTTTTCAGAGGGAACATGGCCCTGCCAATGCTGATTTAAAAATTTCAGCTTCCAAAACAGTGAAAGAATTCATTTTTTGTTGTTCTAAGCCACCTACTTTGTAGTACTTTGTTATGGCAACCCTAGGAAACCAATACAAATGTAAAGCTAATAGCTACTTTAATTCATAGTATATAAATTACATGGACTGTGATTACATAAACACAGCTTTGAATAATTTATTTTAAAAATGAATCATTAGAGTGTCTGATCTCAGAAGTTCAGCTAGATAGTTATCAAACCACTCTAAACAACTACAGACTTAGCAGAAAATAGAAGAGAAGACGAACAGCACCTCTAAGAACAGAAAATCGACCACTTTCCAGAAGGTAGGA
>CM052898.1:162076358-162100091 GCA_028534135.1 Potos flavus
ACCCCTCTCTTCCCTCTCACAATGTCCTCCATGTTTTTCCTTATGCTCCACATGTAAGTGAGACCATATGAGAATTGACTCTCTCCGCTTGACTTATTTCACTCAGCATAATCTCTTCCAGCCCCTCCCTCCTTTTGAGGAATCACTGGGTAGGGGCATGATACATGTCTCTCGTACCTCCCTCTCCTTCCTTAGGATCCAACACCAGGATTTTTCAACATCCCCACTATTAACATTTTGGGCTTCATAAATGTTCATTGTAGGTGTGGGTGTCCTGTGCACTATAAGATGCTTAGCAGCATTCGTGGCTTTTACCCACTAGATGATAATAGTACATCCCCATTTGTGACAACCAAGTGTCTCCAGACGTTGCCAAACGTCCCCCTGAGGGAGGCAAAATCACTCTCCACTGAGAACCACTGCTCAACACTGACTATATCCATTGGTATAAAGGTATTTTGTATATACATAATACGAGTTGAAGAATGAAGTTAGAAACCTGCTCTGTCTATTAAAATCTCTACAATCTGTACTGTTTCATCACTCAATGGTATCATCACTCAATGGTAACCTAGTGCTTAAAAAGATCTAGGGATTCTCTTTTCTCCAAAGTAGACCATCCCCACATAAATACATCTCCATTTAACATCAAGATCAGTAAGGGCCAAAACATGGCCTAGAAAACCAGGTTGAGAGCACCTTCAATTATTTCTTCACATACTATCTGGTCCAGGTTCAAGCACAATAGTTTGAGAACCAAGAGGAAGAGACACATATTGTAGTTATTTATTTCCTGTTGAGGGTTATAATGGCCTCGTTTAATATGGATGTTGCTGCCTTCCTAAAGTATAATCCTTACATTCCTGAGTCTAAAATTATAGCATTGATATATTATATAATCTTACATCCTTTGAACATTTCTTCAAGGAACTCACATTTGGCTCCCCATCTAGCCATCCTTCTTCCTTAATTCACAGACTTTTAAAAGGGAGTCTACATTTACTGCTTTAACTTCCTTACTTCCTTTCATTCCTTAATCCATTGCAATATCACTCTTTTCATACCACTCCACTAAAACTGTTGCTATTAAGATCACCACCTGCAATATCCAACGTATACTCTCCTGGCCTCATTTTTTTTGTTTCCTCATCTCTCCATATTTTATATTATGATCAGTTTGGCTTTCCATGAGTGGCCTATCATCAGGCAATCCTAGGACAACTACTGTATCAATTCCTCTTCTTGTCAGTGCTGATGTTGCCCATTTTTCCCCCCCTCGGAGAGTCTCTCTCATCTTGTTTGGCACACTCTGCCTGAGGCAGGTAACCCTTGGAGTAAAAGATGGATATCTTTTACTGCTTCCTCCAGATTAACTCCTAGCCCTCTCACTTCACTCTGTGCCCTAAGAAGCAGACCTTTAAGTCCTGTATCAATGAGCTCCAATGCACTATGGCTTCCTTCGACCAGGTTTGGCCAATGGGGATCACCAGTAGAAGTTTAGAGAGAAGGAAGAGAGTCAGGTCAGGTTATTTATTCCCCTCCTATGATATCTCCTCTCAAGCTGGCTGTGTCCCTCAACAGATGGGCACTGTTTCTTTCATGGCCACCTGCATTCCTGTATATATTTACACCTAGCTTTAGGTGACCTTTACCTTCTCTCATCTGTTTAGGTTTAGAAAATGTAATCGTTTTATTACTGCTAGTAACAGTTTCCTTCAATATTCTTTGGTTTCCCTTAAACCTGCCTATACTTTTATAATCCATCTCTTTGTAAATATACGCTCCCGGAATTATTCTAGTTATTACTGAGTGCTCATAAGTTTCCCCTTGGGAACTTGAATGAGATACCCACCAATATACTATTATGGCCCTGTCCTTTTCTCCAAGGTCACACAGCATGTATATATGATTTTCTACTGAATATATATAAACTATGTACTCCATGGGAACTTCAAATTCAACGTGCCCAAATTGAATCTATTATCCTTTTTCTCCCCAAAGCCACATTCCTGGAAGTTAATTTGACTCTCCCATTCTCACTATATGTATGTATTAATTCAATCATTAAATCATACTGAAATGGCTTTCAGTTTGTCCTACTTCATCTTTACCATCTCTCTCTTAGGTTAGGTATTATTGAATTTACCATTTAAACTATGAAAATAACCTTTTAAGTTTTTTCTCTGTCATCTGGATTACTACTAGTGAATTTTCTTTTACACTAGTAGTGTGAACTATCCTATCTTGAATAGCTGACCCAGAAACTTTTCTAAGCTATTTTTCTCTAAGGAAAAAAAAAAAAAAAACCTTCAGGTATCTTATAACTTACTACTTATCACCTGATATGGTTGCTCTGCAGTGTCATACCCATCCACCAAGTCGTCCCCTCCTTAATTTCTGGAAATGCCAAATTCACAGCCTCTGAACACATTACTTTGTTTCTCCACACTCTTATACATGTTGTTTTGTACATGTTGTATTCATTAATGAAGATTTCATCATATTTCATTTATTTATATATCAGCTCTGTCTCTGTGAAGACTTACTGATCTCAAATAAACCTCACTGCTCATTCCCCTGTACTATATATGTAGAAGGTAATAAATATGATAATATATTTTAATTACTTACATTTTTTTATGTTGCTAAACTTGAACTCAAGGGCAGAGACCATTTCTAAAAACCACCTCATGTTTCACAGAACTGAAAGTACCTTACCAAAAATTATTGATCCATCAGATTGTTTACTCATTTCACATAGAGAAAATATTTTTTAAAATAAAAATTTGACATTTCATTTTCAAATAAATCATATTTTGGCTGGTTCTCTTACATTGACTGCCTAAGAGTCTCACTGTTAGAAGAAACAACTTCACTTCTTCCTCTCCACTATCTGTTCAGCAGCCACAAAGCAGCAGCCATGATTGACTGCATCTCCATCCATGTTGGCCAGGCTTGTGTCCAGACTAGCAATGCCTTCTGGGAGCTCTATTGCCTGGAACATGGCATGCAGCCCAATTGTCAAATGCAAAGTGACAAGACTATTGGAGGAGGAGATGACTCCTTCAATACCGTCTTCAGCGAGATGGCTGCTGGCAAGCATGTGCCCAGGGCAGTGTTTGTAGACCCAGAACCATGGTCATTGATGGAGTTCGCATTAGCACCTACTGCCAGCTTTCCCACCCTCAACAGTCTAACACAGGCAAGGAAGATGCTGCCAATAACTGTGACCAAAGGCATTACATCATTGACAGGAGGATCATTGACCTCATCATGGACTAAATTTGGAAACTGTCTGACCAGTGCGTAAGTCTTCAGGGTTCTTGGTTTTCCACAGCTTTGGAGGGGGAACTGGTTCCAGGTTCACCTCCCTGCTGATAGAATGACCCTCTGTGGATTATACCAAGAAGTCCAAGCTGGAATTCTCAATTAACCTAGCCCCCCAGGTTTCCACAGCTGTATTTAAGTCCTACAACTCCATCTACACTACCCATACCACCCTGGAGCACTCTGATTGTGCCTTCATGATAGACAATGAGGCCATCTGTAGTAGACACCTCAATATTGAACATCCGACATACACTAACCTGAACCACCTTATTAGCCAAATTGTGTCTTCCATAACTGCTTCCCTCAGATTTGATGGAGCCCTGAATGTTGATCTGACAGAATTCCAGATGAACCTGGGTGCCCTATCCCCATATCCACTTCCCTCTGGCCATACATGCTCCTGTCATCTCTGCTGAGAAAGTCTACCATCTGTACCTTCTGTAACAGTGATCATCAGTGCACACTCTGAGCCAGCCAACCAGATGGTGAAACATACCCTTCGCCATGGTAAATACATGGCTTACTGCCTGTTGTTCCATGATGACATGGTTCCCAAAAATGTTAATGCTGCCATTGCCGCCATCAAGACCAAGCATATAATCCAGTTTGTGCACTGGGGCCTCACTGGCTTCAAAGTTGGCATTAATCACCAGCCTCCCATTGTGGTACCTGGTGGAGAACTGGCCAAAGTACAGTGAGCCTTATTCATGCTGAGCAACAACACAGCCAGTGCTGAGGCCTGGGCTCACCTGCACCACAAGTTTGACCTGATATATGCCAAGCATGCCTTTGTTCACTAGTATGTGGGTGAGGGCATGGAGGAAGGAGAGTTTTCTGAGGCCCATGAGAATATGGCTGCCCTTGAGAAGGATTATGAGGAGGTAGGCATGGATTCTGTTGAAGTAAAGGGTAAGAAGGAGGAGAGGATAAAGAAGGAGAGGAACACAAAAGTTAAAAATGTCACAAAGGTGCTGTTTTTACAGGGAAGCTTAGTCTGTCTTAAACGTTGAAAAGTTGTGCTCTGATCAGTTCATTTGTACATGGCAGTGTATACTCTCATATACAATTATTGACCTGTGTTTGAAAACACGATACTCTATTTCAGACCTAAACTGTCCATTTATCTCATGGGTTTAAATAAAGTATTCTCTGCCTTAAATGAAAGATCAAAAGACAAAAAAAAATAAAAATTAAAAAAATCAATCAATCAGTCAGTCGTATTTTTGGGTATTGTCTTTAAGCAAATCTCCAGTTGAAGTAATTGTAACCAATATAGAAATCTTATTTTCCTAGTGGAAAAGACAAATTTGGGGCCACATGCCAGAGGAAAAAAATCTATGTAGGCATAATAATTTCTTAAATTATTTTTGTCTCTCTTTTCTGGCTGGTTTCCTACACGTTTACTATAAAATGTTCCATGTAAATGTAATCTTAATTCACTTTCCTAGAGACATCCAGTTCCATAATTTAAGAGTTAAAGTTCTATATATTCTAGCTCTTACTTAAAATCAGAACCAGAATTAGTGCTATTTGGATATATATTTTGTTTGCTTTTAGTTACTAGGTTAAGTTTAATTTCCATTCATCTTTGGCTATCAAAAAATGAAAGCTTTTTTGTGGTTTTCAGGTATGCTTGAATTTCATAAATCTTGCGAACTTTGTTATTTCTTTCCCAGAGATAAGCTGCTAATCAAGATATTAAGCATAATTGATTCAAACTAGAATTTGGTCTTCATCATTAAAGTATAAGCAAGATAATTTGTGAGTAGTTAAGTATGTATTACACAAATTAATATAATTATTTACAACTAAAATACAATACTTTAATGTGGTGAATAACATTAATTAGAATGTACTTCTGTATGATATAGATACTTACAACTTCTTTAAAATTATCCTTTATTAATTTCATAGAAGATATATTTCAATGACTCTACCTTTGACTCTAAATTTGAAGTTTAGGAATCCATTTATAAGTTTTCTTCAGAGGAGATTCATGATTTCTCATGACAAGTATTTAATTATAAATCATCAACTGAAAAAAACTATGAAACTTTAAGAAAGCCTTATACAAAGTTATTCTCTTATCATAAAACCTTAATTAGTAACTGCATAAAATTGTTAATATTATAGCAAATTTTAAAATTAATCATGCAAATGTTGAAGAAAGAGCAGTAGATTTTTTATTTCGTTTTGCAAACAAAGCAGCAAAAGTCTTGGCTAGGAATTATTTAGTGAAAAGCATCGTCAAACAAGCAAATTAAAAATAGCTCAAAGCTCTTTCAAGGTTATATCCTTGAAAGGAGACACGAAAATTGTCAGATCTTCAGAAATTGACAGTCTGTGTTATACTATTAACCTACTAAATAGATTAAAACATTTGCACAGAAAGTATTTTAAAGCATTATATCAAAATAAATGTATATATTATTGGGCTGGATTCAACATTTTCTTGATTTAAAAAATAACAATAGTAAAACAAGAGACTTCCAAAAAATTGAACACACAGGATCAAGTCTCCAGAAACAGGATACAAAATGGTTTAGAAAGAGGGCCTGCAAAAAAAAAAAGAGGGCCTGCAGTGATATTTTCGAGTCCCAGTTCCTCCACCTACTAACTCATTAATTGTGAGCCTCACTTTCCTTATCTCATGCAATAAGACTCATGGACTCTCCAAGAGTTATTTTGGCAATAAACTGAGACAGTGAGTGTAAAGCATAGAGCCAAGTCAATTCCAAACATTGATACATGTTTCTAACTATGAGGCATTGGAAGAGGCATTGGTGGTGGTGGTGTTCCCTTTCCTGGGGACAGATGTTTCCTGTGCCCTGAGGAATCTTTTGGTTTGAAAAGTTTAAGACTCACTGAAACACATAAGCCTTAGATATCTTTCAAACTAGTTTATTTACTTTCCATGTGGTCATATGGCACACTTTCACTTCTGATATCCATCACTTAAGAAGCATTTCCCATTATCTTACTCTTTGAAACCATATGCACTTACAGTTATGTTCTCTCTTCCTTGGCTTTTTCTCTGAATATACTAGATAAAAGTAACTTCTCCATCCTCTAATGCAGGCATTACATTTCATTTATATTTTTTGAGTGCTTATGATTATCTAGAAATATGTACTGTCTCATTTTCTCCTAACAAACTAATTAAGTGAGTATTATTATTAGTCTCATAACTTTGAGATGAAGAAACTGAAGGTTATATAGATAATATTTATTGCCCAAATCATCAGTGAGAAAGTAGCTAAAAAGTGCCTGAGACAGGTCTATCAGCCTCCCATACCACTTTTCAAAATGACTTTTCCCTACTGCTTTAGTCTCAGTTATGAGATAGTTGCGATTATTTGGATCCATGGCTTATTCCCCTTACTCAATTGTGAGCTCCTAGAATTTCACAATTCTTCCACTCGTTGTTATCTAAAACAAAAAGGCCAACCAGAAACCAGAGAAAGGGAAAAATTCCTTTTCATCCGACCTTGCTGAACTCAAGAAATACTAACATTCTCATGGGTAACATACATGGAAAGATTTCAAGACTATAAAGCTTCAGAGAACTGTCGTAACTTGCAGAAGCTATGCCAAAGAAATCTGAATCTTTGGCATGTCACTATTAATGACACATGTCAACTTTCATAGGGTCATGAGATAAATAGTAACCTGAACCACTTGCTTCCAAAGCTTTTGTTTCCTCTGAAGGCTGACATGGTATCGTATGAAGTCACAGCTCCCATTATACCTGCTGTAATCAATACTGCAATTAAAGGAGACTAGCACCTGAAGGAATTGAACAGACAGATCCAAACCTATTTTCTCCACTTTATATGAATTCAAAACAATAAAATAACAAATTAAATATATTGCACATACACACAAAAACTGACAGTTACAGAGACCAGTAGGTCATAAAGGTACAAATCAAAAAATAAACAAGGTTTTATACAAATTTCAAATGTTTAAGTAGCCATGTGCAGGAATAAAAATAAATAAATACTACTCCTAGTCAACAGTGTCTATTTCTTTTAGATTTTACACATTCAGTAGTTCAACACAGAACTGATATAATGCTTTGTGCTTTTACAGTTTTGTCAGTAAGATGAAGATATCAATGGCAGGCTAACATAATGGTTAAGATCAGCATTTCTAACTGTTGAAAAGGAGGTCTTTGATTTGCCTGTATAAATTCAGTAACAACTCATTAGATGTAACTATGACTTATTACTTTGCTTCTCCAAAGATAATGCCTCAATATTTTTCCTATGAAATAAAGCAAATGATTTCATGTAATCTTAGATTTGAAGTGCATCCTAAATATCATAAAAAGTGCTTGAGTGGCTAGAGTAAAAGATTCCCAAATTATGAAGACAAAGTCAGATAAAGGTTACCCTCTGAAGCCAAAAGTTATAATGATCTTAACATTTTAGATCAGATTTAATTAAATATGTTGGACACATACCATGTTACTTACATATGTCTTCATATTGATTGTCCTCACTAATGAATTCTATTATTATTTAGTGAGATATCTTAGTTGTAAGTGACAGAAACAACTCAAGCTTCCTTAAGCAAAAAAAAAGAGAACTATATTGTGATGAAATGGAGGAAAGGAACCTAAACAGGACTACAGATAGGCCTCAGATAGCATCTAGAACTGAGAAACATAAACTATCAGGACATTTTATTTCTATATATGATGCTTCTCTTTGCATAGCTGCATTCTTCTTTTTCATTCTTTGTCCATATAGAATATTATGGTCTGATCACAGCTCCTGATGTTAACTGTTAAATGGTGTCCGTAAACAAAAGTCACTTGCTATCTCATTCCCAATTCCAAAATTCCTCAAACAAAATCTGGGTGGCATCCATTGTGCCATGTCCAATTCAATCTAATCATCAGTGCCTGGAAGGTAACGTCACACACCATTATATGGCTACAATGAGTTACTTGTGGCAAATAGGGGCAATAGTATTATAAACTTGAAAGATAACCCAAACCATATTATTGCGTGTGGCCATCCACAGTAGTGACCTATCCAAATATCCAAAGCATTCTATGCAATTCAGTCAAAGAGACCAACACGCCTAAGTTTTCTGGAAAAATATAAACCACTCAGCTCTTTTACAGTTGCCTGAGGTCATCTCCCTATTTCAAAACAGAAGAATCACGGCTTGTATGGAGCATAGAAAATAGATTATATATTTAAAATGAGTCCAGCTACCTAGCTTTGTCTGAGAGACAATGGCTGTCATGAATAACTAAGTAGCTAAACAGGTTTGTTCTGTAGTATAATGTGGGTAATTCTCCTGAATCTAAACCATCTGATTAAATATTCCTTAAGACCCCCAGCTGTCTTTCCTCTACTTTTATGAACACCCACAGTTATATAACTTACAAGTTCAATTTTTTCGGTAGCTTTATATAAGAAAAGATTGACCTGGATCATAGGCACAAGATTTCTCATCAGTAGCAAAATATAATCCCCAATCTAAACAAATGACCATCTAATTTACAAATAAGTTATAACTAGTGTATCATAAGCCAGTGTTTTAAAATTGATCACCCTTGAATGAACCAGGTCTTACACCATTTGTTTTTTGTTTTTTTTGTTTTTTTAATGCAAAAGAATATGTTTAATCACAGAAAAAGGAAAACATTCTCGGGATCAAAGAACTGCCTCTTATCTAACGAATATCTAATTCAGATAGATCATGATGACTTAAGATTTACTAAAGTTGGAAAAATTACTATTATAATGACAAACTCTCCCCAAAAACCCTAGATTTTAATAGCTTGTTTAGTATCAGTTAAGATAACATATTCCAACAGGTGACTGAGTCTAATATTTATTGACAAGATATCTAAGTGATAATTCTTGTAGCAAGGAGCTCACACAAATAAGATACCAAGTGTGTGTTATAATGAAAGTTCTGTGGGATTAAAAATGACTAACTCAAAATTGCACCACACCTACTTGAAATGTTAATAAATTGCTTTTGAAAAAACAATTACTTTCCAACTATACAAGTGGATGAACATTATATAGAATCTACTTTTGAGTGGCTGAAGAAGAAAGATGTAACTTGTGATTGAAATGGTAGTTCTAATTTATTCTCTTCAGTAATGTTGAGATATGATTTTAAGATGATTAATGACAATTATAAGCAACGAATTTAAAAGGTCATCAGGTGAAAAAGCCAATTGAGGAACTTCAGAATTCTTTAAGTTAGTGATTTCCAATTGTCTTTTAGTTGCAGAACATTTTTTTAAAGTACATGTAAAACTTATGTAATCAGAGTATATTCTGGCTAATAAGAATGAATGAGAAGCAAAGGAATACTCTATTGAACCCCTCTTTTTCCCTGAACACTGACTTTCGGTTACCTCCTTAAAACTCTAAAGCCCTGTGGAATTGTTTACAAACCAGTGTTTAAGTTCATATTTCTTACTATGATCTCCATTATTTTTCACAACAAATTCCAAACACACCAATACCAAAGTAATACAAGTACGGTGGTTGCATTCTACTCTCTGGAGCACTTTGTTTCTAAATTGCACTTTGATTTGTGATAATTTAGTTTCCTCAACTGGGATGATTTATAGCTATCCATGTTTTGTGTACTTTCTACCATTTTTGGTAGTGTCATGTTTTGTGTACTTTCTACCATTATGAGCAGTCATGTCTAGGCCAAAATTTATTTTTCTTCATTTGGAAATGAGAAGAGTGTACACATAGGTTGAGGAAGATAATGGTGAATTACCAGAATGCCTGTTTAATCTTTTTCCTGAAATACATTTTCACCTTTTCAGGATGTCCCACAAAACATCTCTGATTTCTACAGTTTTTTACAACCAAATGATAATATTTGAGGCCACAACATTACGACATTTTCTTCAGCATTATAGCTGCGTTGTGTTCTTTCTTGTTCTCTGCTGGAAAATCAACATTAGCAAACGAGGCGGTAATGACACATTTTATTATAGTTACTAACTTAGGTAAATTCCTATTAATAATACTCATAAATATTCCCATAACATTCAGTTATGATTATCATGTTTATTTACTGATTATCATTGATAATGTGTGGAATTTGACTGCATTATCCTCCAGATGAACTGTGCATGTAAAGATATATATGCTAGAAGAGGAAAGAAAAAGGAGAAGGAAGAGAAACAAAAAGTGCCATTTAGAGTGTGTTTTATTTCTTTTAAAAAATATATTATTATAGAATAAGAAAATAAGCCCGGGGAAAAAATATTTGCAAAAGACATATCTGATAAAGGACTGTGATCCAAAATGTGGATAAAACCCAGTAATAAAGCAAACAAACTGATTAAGAAATAGGCCAAAGAACTTCACAGATATCTCATTGAAGAAGTTATACAGGCAGCAAACAAACATATGAAAATATGCTACACATCATATGGCATCAGGGAAACGCAAAGTAAAATAATAAGATACCATTATACATCTATTAGAATGGCCAAAATCCAGAATACTGACAAGATTAAATGCTGACAAACACGTGGAGCAACAGGAACCCTCATTCATTGCTAGTGAGAATGTAAGACTGTACAACCATTCTAGAAGGCAGTTTGGCAGTTTCTTACAAAATTAAACATATTCTTACTATGATCCAGCAATCACACTCCTTGGTATTTACCCAAATTAGATGAAAAGTTATGTTCACACAAAAACCTGCACACAGATGTTTATGACAGCTCTATTCATAATTGCCAAATCTTGGAAGCAACCAAGATGTCCTCCAGTAGACAAATGGATAAACTATATCCAAACAATGGAATATTATTCAGCATTTAAAAAGGGAGCTATCAAGCCATTAAACACATAAAAGAAACTTAAAAGCTATACCCTATGTAACTCCAAGTATATGACATTTTGGGAAAGGTAAAACTATGGAGACAGTAAAAACAGAAATGATTGCCAGAGGTTTGGGGGAGGGAGGGATGACCAAGCAGAACACTAGGATTTTTTAAGAGGTGAAACTATTCTGTATGATATTACAGTGGTGGATAGATGTCTATACACATTCGTCAAAAATCATGGAATGTTCACCACCTGGAGTGAACCCCAATACAAATTATGGACTTTGGGTGAGAACATTGTATCACTGTAGTTTCACCAATTGTAACAAATGTACCACTGTGGTGAGGGGTGTCAACAGTGGGGGAAGTGGTACACGTGTGGGGACAGGAGTAGATAGGAACCCTTTGTACTTCTCTGCTCAACTTTGCTGTGAACCAAAAACTGCTCTAAAAAATAAAGTTGATTATTATGTAAACTTACTTATCCTATATACCTCACAGATCTGGTGTGTGAGGCAGAGTCTGATGAATTTGAAGATATTTCAAATAAATAACTCCATTCTGGTCTTCAAGTTGGAGCTTTGTGTTCTAGATTATCTTGGTACTCCAAACTATACACACTCAAAACCAATCTACTCATGTTTCATAAAAACTTTTTCTTTCACCTGCCTTATCTAGCAAGGTTTATAGTGCTTCCATCATCTTAGAAGCCAAGAAGGAAAGTAGAGAACCATTCTTAATACTGATATTATTCTTGGGGCGCCTGGGTGGCTCAGTGGGTTAAAGCCTCTGCCTTCAGCTCAGGTCATGATCTCAGGGTCCTGGGATCGAGCCCCACATCGGGCTCTCTGCTCAGCAGGGAGCCTGCTTCCCTCTTTCTCTGCCTGCCTCTCTGCCTACTTGTGATCTCTCTGTCAAATAAATGAATAAAATCTTTAAAAAAAATACTGATATTATTCTTGTCCCGCATATACAAATATTGAGTACATTTTATCTTTTAAATTTCACATGAACTCATATTCTCCTGTTCCTAATCCCCAAATTGTTGCCTGGGGTACATATTAGCACCACTTGGGGAAACTTTTAAAGCTTCTGATACCTGGCATCACCCCAGTTCAATTACAGCAGAATTGCTTGGGATGGAACCCAGGTATCAATAGTTTTTAAAGCTCCCAGGTGATTCTAATGTACAGCCAGGGTTTTAGTCCACAGATTTGGACCTTAATGATCTAGAGACCGGATAACTGCATCGTCATGATCCTAACTGATAGCCCTGATTCCAGAACTCTTCCTGTCAAATGTTAAATCCATCACCCAGAGCCTACTCTTAAAACACTCCCTATTTCTGAAACATATTTTTATTTTTATCCACTTCAGGATAGAGACCAGATCCTTGACAGAGGACATATGGATCTGCATGATCTGGCTTCCAAATTCTGCTAGGTCGCACAGCCTCATTTTCCACATTAAATGCTTTGTATTTGATAGTCCAGCAACGCCAAGCTGCTCACACTTCTCTACCCACATCATGGCGGCTTCCCTCACTATCTTGCTCATGCTATTGTCATTCCCACATTTCATTTAGTTATTGGCCCCTCATTATTTAAGATTCATCTCAGAAGTTCTCCTCATTCCTAGGATGAATTTTTACCTTTCATCTAGGCTGTGATAGAACTTGCATGCCTTTTTTCATTTGTCTATACTCTTCATGGACTGTAATTCTTTTTGCATGATTCTCTCACTAGTCTGTGAGCATCCTGAGGAAAGGAACGTGTCCTATCAATGTTTGTATCTACACCTGAGGAAACAGCTCATTGTTTGTTATATGAATGGGTAAATTATGACATCATCAGTGCAAACAAAGTGATCCCTTATCTTTCTCCTCATGTTGGGAAAGTAGTTATCAAAAAACAAAATTTTAGTTTTAAGAGGATGGAGAATGAGTGTTAACCAGAGATCTCATAATTATTACATGAGGAAAAGTGATAGTGCTTGTTATTACTCCTAATCTACTTTATTGTACAAGTCAAGTCTTGAAAGACGGATTTAAAGGAAGATTCCAGATGATTGCTTATTAATTTATTTCCATTAGCATAAGCTTCTTAGAGAGCAAGGAAGATTTTGCAGTACTATCATGTAGCTGAAGGTGTCTGCCTACCTAGATAATCTTAGCCCCAGTCGTTATTGAAATGAAAACGGTGATTATCGACAGATCTTCGATATGAATCAAAACTAGAGGAAGTTATCCCCCAGGAGTTCTCTGACCATAAATCTACTTAAAAATAGTTATGTTGTGATCCTCATGTTGACTCAGACCTTTGTTAAAAATTATGCTTATTTCTTTCATTTCTAGTAATTAGTAATTAAACTAGTCAGTGCCACTCCCTTAATACTACATTTCCCAGCTCTTTTTAATATCCTCCCTGTGCTCTACTTATTCCTTTGGGCCTAGTCACTCTCCTAAGCCAAGGGTTATGCCCACTTTAATATTTCCTTTTTAACTCAACCATTTCCCAGGAGTTGTGTTCCTGCCACTGTACACCTAAGATATGCTCCCAGTTCCTTCAGATTCCTGAGTTTATGTTCCTGTTCCTGATTCTTGGTCCTTGAAACTAAGCCAATTGCTTGACCTAAATGATTGAGTATCTACACACTTAGTTTCAACCTCTTTCCATCTGATTTTCTCACGAAAAACTATTTCTCTATCTTTGATCCAGGTCCCAAATTCACATCTTTGTCTTTCTTCCCTTAGATTAAAAACCTCGAATATGGACACGTGTTCAGAGTTCCAGCTTCCTGTTTAAAACCTAAGTCAAAATGCAATGCAGTGTAATCCATCCTATCACTTTGTAAGTCTGATATTACTTTAGAAAATGCAACTGAGAATCAATTTTGTTATTATACTTGGAGTTTGGGACCTTGGGTCTCAGGTCTCAAAGACATATCTCACCCAAACTCTAGACAGATAATACCCAAAACCTCAAACATGATACATATTAATACATGTATGGGGCGCTGCCATAGTGTCAAAATATCAAGTGGTAATTCAGTCAGGCTGTGAACTAGGGGGAGAAATAATGAATGAAAGAAGATGTGAATAAGTATCATAGCATACATATATAACATTTCAATGGGTATCATTCTTGCAAAGGTTTTGCTTAGATTCTAAGGCACCTGAACTTTCACTGTCAGATTTCCAAAATTTGGCTCTCACTTCATTTCGTAACTAATAATAGTAGTAGTAGTACTAGATTATCAAAATGATGTGTCCCACAGGCTTCTAACTCTTCCAAACCTCCTTCTAGTCTCAAATTATATCTAGACACCAAACATGTCAATGACACTTGCTGTCTTTGAGGATTTCATAAGGTAAAAACAAATTACATACACACACACAGACACACACACACACAAGACTAAATAAAAACTTTAGAGTGATTACTATCTCAGATAAGTACTGCCAAACAAAGGAAGGAAATGAATCTTAAAAAATGATGCAGGCAAAGGAAGATATAAAAGCTTCCCAAGAAGAGAGGAGAGCAAGGTCAAAAGCATATGTAATGGGAAATTGCTTTCTTTCATAACATACAAATTTTATTTATGTTAAGAAAAATCTAACTGGGAAGTGTGGCATGGAAGGAGGAGGAGATAAAAGCAGGAGTAAAAGATAGAAAAGCAAATATGACATCCATTTGTTCATTGCCTGTATTCCATAAAATTATGTTCTTAAATGCACTAAGTCATGTGAACCATAGCAACTATAAATTCATTTGATTCATCTTTGTTACTTTCAAATTTTGATCCTGTTTAGCACGTTTAGTTGGTCCTGTTTATATTATAGACCAAAATAATAATTTGGCCCACATTTATGGTCTTGTCAATTATTCATTTGATTGAATTCTCCCTTTTGCATTCCAGAGGGGTGAGGGGGAGAAAATTCAGGGTGATAATGAACCACTTTTCTCCTCTCAGCAATAAAGTTAAACTACCTGAGGTGAGGTGTCATTTCAACAATATTTACCGATTTTGTTTACATATCAAGTAGAGCAAAAGCCAAGCCTACCAGTAATTACTGCTTTAATGAATTATTTTGATTGCTTATTTCAGAAAGGCTCTCTGTTTTACATTAAATCCTTCTCAATTATTGAAATGCTGATTTAAATTCCCTAACACAGACTTGTGGACTTTCCTTAAATCATCCTGTTTTCTAATAGTATGTGTTTGTCTAGCAGAAGCATGAATACTTGCCTGGTCTCCATGTAATTACTTAAACCACTCAAGTAAATGTAAAATTACTCTCTTCTGGTTAAATTACATATTCTAAAACTTTAACTGAAAATCAACTGTGAGAACACCCATTCTTTGTTATTAGTAACATTTTTATTTTTTAATTGTTAAAAGTTATCATTCCTAGTGAGAAATATAAAGTCTGGCTTCTCAAGAATTAAGCAACACCAGTAACAAATATTCAAAATAATCATCAGCTCAGCAAGCATTTGTTAAATACAGGACCTTATAACTAGAAATGTATTAATTTTAAATAACATATTTTTTCTGATATTAAAGACTTTCTTATTATTATGGGTGCTTACTTTAAGAAATCTAAGAGACAGTGAATAGGACTGTAAACATCACCTAAAATCTCACACCAGCAATATAATTTTCAATATTTTGAAGTCTATGTATGTTCCTATTCTCTTTTTCAATGAACATGCATTTGTATGCATCTGTCTTCAGTCTTAGATATAAAACTAGAGTCAGGTTCAAAATATTATTTTACATTCTGCTTTTTTTCACTTAGTATCATATCCTAAAAGTATACAGTTAAGAGCAAGCCTCTCATGCTTGAAGATCATTATCAACCCCTAATAGGTGTTAAGAGTGAGCCCTTAATATTTAAATCCTCAAAAAAATCTACCACACTCCTTAGATCTACCAGCGTCCATCTGCCAGGTCAATAAAGAGTTCTAGGCCTTCAGAATAAGATCACCTCTAGACTGGCTTCCATACCATCTTCTACAGAAGTAAAAAAAAGGGTTCTTGGTCACCCTCCTCTACTGCCTCTCCCTCCCCCATGGCCTCCTTATTTGCCTTAAGACCACCAATATGAGTCCCACTATGCCCTTTCTTCCTTTATCTATTTGTCACAAAAGGAGATTCCCAGGTCGCCACCTCCCCCCACCCTGTATCTCCTTCCTTCTATTTTCCAGATGGCGCCATACATCCTCTATGTTCTTCCTAGTTCCTATCACTCTTCCATTTATAAAACCCACCCACTGTCCCTTCCGGTACTCACCATCCACCAACAGCAAAATCTTCTATAACCTCAATATGTTTTCTGATCCCTTCTTTCAGGTTCAGGGAGTACATCTTCTCAGTGTCTCTCTAAAATAAATAAATAAATAAAAATTCTTTTAAAAAAATTATTTGCTAAGGTATTTTAGATCACACCAGCTTTGTGAACTTGGTCCTCCCACTGGCATGACGGTAAGCTCACGTCTATAAACATTTAAGTGTGGCTTTAATTTTACTTCCATATAGCACCAAGGTTTAGATAGCCAAGTCTCCTTGAGCCTTTCTGCATATCAGGTTTACTACTCACTCACTCTTATTCTAGAATCTCCTGTATGATTTCCTGCTTTGGCTACAAAGCCACCAAAACAGAAGCTCAAATTCCACCAGAATTTGAAGGATATACTGAGAGCAAAAACCGGCAATGGTGCAGCTTATATAAATTATGCCAAACCTTGCCATGGCATCTATTTTTTTTTTTCATTGCATTTACAAATCTGACACCAGCTTTTGTATTACTATGAGTTTTTATGAGTATTTTAATGAGAAGGCAGTAGAAAACATATTTGTCACTGCCCATCTGCAGAAATATAGATTTACTCTGCAGATATTTATTCCCATATATTCAAACCATGTCATGGCTCAGTTTGGTTTTCTTTTAACTTCCAACAGTGATGAACTCAGCCAGAGTAGTAATCTGTTTGGGGTCCCCAAAGATCACTTACATATTTAATGATATGCTAGAAAGACTCACAGGACTCAGGCAAATAGTTGTGTTAGGTAGAAGCTAGAAGCTAGGTATGACTAGTGGAAGGAACACCCTGAGGTAGAGCCCCAAGTCCTTGAAGAGGAATGATAGAGACAGTAACTGGGCAAGGACGGTGATAAATAAGCTACACATAAGCTGGGGAGCTCAATGTCCTAACCTCGTGGCTTCCAAGCCCTTGGGACTGACAGACCAAAGAGCCATGAGTGCAGAACATGCACTCTCGTCTTCCACCCCTGTCCTACGGTAACCCCTAGATTCGCGATAACGCATTTGTATTAGGCACAGCGCCTGCATTCAGAAAGACTGCCACGACAGTTCTACAGTTCGGTACAAACCTTAAAGGGTCAAAAACTCCCCCTCCCAACCTGTACCTCCTACAGGTTTTCCAAATGACTGGAATCAGCCTCCATTAGGGACCACATCACTGTATCTCACTGCTCCTCCAAGCCCAGAGACAATCAATTATATCCAATCCCAAAACAACCTTGGGGTTGGTTCCACCTTGTGGAACCTGCCTCTCTCCCACCTTGAGAGTATGCTTTCACTTTAATAAACTTTGTGCTTGCTGCTTTTCCTTCTGGCCATCTTTATTCTGAGTGTGGACCTCCAGGTAAATCTGGTGGGGAATCCAAGGGTGGAGACCGCCAGTCACACAACACAGACACTCCCTCATTCCTGACAGTTGTACTAATGGAAAATATTTATTATGAAAACATAGTAAAGATCACAGTCAGATGAGAAAAAGACATTAGGTAGAGACAGGAGCAATCTATAGGAATCTCTCTATCATCTCCCTCCTCCTTAGTGTCAGAGGTCACACACAGCATCTTCTCCTTTTAGGAAAAAAAAAGTAAGAACATGTATAAGTAATGTTTCCATATTACCCCATTTTAAACTCAGAGTTTAGAGGTTTCACTGAGTACTGGTCACATAGGCATTCTCTGCCTAACAAATATGGAAATACCAGACTCAGAAGGAAAGCAGACGTCACTATAAATCACATTGCTTGTACAAAGTCTAGGCCCAGCAAAATCACCATATCAGTTAGGGAATGTTTCAGAAGCCAAGTTCTCAGAACCCAGTCAATGCCCAAGCTTGCAAATAAGTCTTCTAAAGAGCAAAGCCTCAGGTCTAATGTTTTAACTCTTTTTTTGTACATAACACACAAAAAAATCTTTTGACACTCTAATTCTTTGATCTGGATTTATTTTTGTTGATGCTACCGACAGAGATTATATGGGAATCATATATTATGATTGGTTAGTGATTATAAAAACTGATTTCTGACTAAAATACATGTTTTAAATAAGCCTATTTTGATTTAGCCAACAAAAAACATTGTATGAATTATTTATCTACTCCAATAATTGCTATTTTCATTTCTGCAGTAAAATATTAAGAAACCTGACTTGCTGTTTCCAAGTTCTATATTCTATGTATTATTCTGAATAAACATTTAACTTGATTAACATTTTTAATCAAGTTACTGCATTAGGTGACCCAAAATGTTTTAAATTACACAATATTATTACTGGTTACCTGAAGTAAAAATTATATCATGAATGGATTTGAAAAGGAAATATAAAGTCAGTGATCTTTGACATAATCCATTTTGTAGAAGTTCCAAATCCTGATATTCACAAATATGAGTATGGGCTAATAATTGTTCCTTATTCATCAAATTTTTTTCTCCATGCATGTTTTGTTAAATAAATAATTAGCACTCAGAGTTTTAACAGAGCTACTTGTCTGGGAGATGAAAAATCGGCCTCACATGACTTTTGGGTATTTTAAGATATAATAGCACTGGCACCAACACTTGACTACAAGACCAGTGACATTTAAAGATTCCTCATAGGAACAGAACAAATGGAGATAATCACAATCTATTTTACTCACACAATTGGTTTTATTATAATTAAATTTGTTGTAAAATTAGAAGAAGAAAATTCCTTATTTAGTGCAAAAAGAACCAAGGTCATCTGAGGTGATGTGCTTTTGCAGACAATCAGGAAGCAAATCTGTTTTATCTTTCCTCTCACACACACTGTGTTTTGGCTGTGTGATAATTCATGAAAAGCGAAGACAAGTACAGAATTTTAGAGTCAAATAAGATTTTCTCTTTGAATTGTGAAATTATAATTGGCCAATCTCTAGCAGCTGCCTCTTAGAATTTGTATTTTCCAAATGTTAATAGGCCCCAAGTTAGCAATAAATGTGAACATTAAGTGGAAATCTTTTGTTTTGTTTTGTTTTATCGGGGCACACATAGAATTTTTGCTTTTACAGTATATTCTCATCATTCTCCAAACTAATAGTCTATGCCATATGTTATATGGTAAGCATTCTTCTGCTAACTAGACTTTAAAGCAGTTAGTGATTATTTCAGATATCAAAAACCAGTTCTTATAAAACAGAGACTTTCATCAAAACAGTGACATTATTTAAAATATGTATTTCCTGTGTGGATTTATTTTATCCAAGGTTTATTTCTCTCTCTCTCCCTCCCTGTGTGTGTGTGTGTGTGTGTGTGTGTGTGTGTGTGTATTTGTATCCGAACCATTCAAAAACATGGACAAAAAGAATGCTCCTATGTTGATTTTTTTTTAAATGTAGTGATTATTGTCTCAACTGGAGTCTAGATATAATTATTTTTTCCTAAGCCTTTCTGTGGTAGTGCCTAAACTACCATCATAAAATATTACTTCAACCATAACAAGGCTCTCCAGAAAATCCCTATTTGTTATAGTAAAAACATTCATATATAAAACACAAAAATAAAACCAGTTTTGTTCCAAGTATATGTTTACTTAAGAATTAAAAAAAAGAAAACTTCATAAGGGACATTCCACATGTGTGAAAGGATCATGACATTACATTTATGAACAGAATTAAAGTACAATGTAGAAATTAAATTAGGTTTCCTTTTTGAATTAACATCCTAATTTCTGCCTAGAATGGCCAGCTAAATTTGGCACCATGGACACTTTCCTCACTTCTTGAAATTTTTAACTGTATTTAAAACAGATCACAGCCACCTCCTCTGCATCCACATGCTAACTAGTCAATGGAAATCGAAACACAACCAAAATAGACACTTTATGCTGCTGCCAAGAGGAGAAGGTTCAGGGCAAAAAGTGTAATTAAAAGTATGACTAAGCAGACAGTCACATTGGAGAAACTTCTCACAAAAAAAAGAGGGAAAAATGGAAAAAGGAAACAAGTACCCCCCAAATATAATATTGCCATCTCTGACTGAATCATTTGAGCTCTAGAATCTCAGCTTTCTGGTATAGGACCCAGTTGCTATAGAAACTTACAACTGGGAGCTAAATAAAGTAATTTCTATGCTAGTGTTGGTGTCTATAACTTCAGCACCTGATGCTAACTAAATTGTGCTCAATAAACAAATTTAAACTTTAAAAGCCTGCAATGCGATCACAATGCTTTCTATACAACTGATTAATCTCAATTGATCTTGGCTCAGAGCAAAAGAACATAAGAAATCTCAGAAACAGAAAAAGACTACTTAAGGCCAATATGCCTGCATCCTTTGTTTTTCTTATCTGATTTCCTACCTTATCCCTATACCTCTTCCCTGACTTAGTTTTAAAATAAAAAGTCAGCAAGCTCACTCTTCAACTCATCGATAATCCTGCTCTCCCTGATCCTTTTAGACAATTTATTCTATATTAAACCACTCCCTCTTGGCCTCCCCCTTTTCATTTATCCTACTCTAAACCTAAAGAACAAAGAGATCAGGCAGCCCAATAGATACTTAGTCCTTAATCCTCCCGACTGGGCCTGTTATTGCTGCGCATTTGATTATAAGATTATTCACTATTTGGCAAGAAATCAAAAACCTGAAGTAGCCCCTTGATGCCCCTGTTTGTGTGGGCATGTCAGACCCTTACCCATTATGTCACAAAGCAGTGGGTTAGGCTTTGGTCATGCTCTGTTAGGAAAAGAAATGAGACTACAGGGCCTAAATATATATGTTTGCATCTTTTTCCAGCACCACTTTAGGAAGGAACAATGTTGGCATATACTGTATGGACCTTTTGCTTTTCTCCAGAAGGGGGGGCCACATATTCCAGGCCAATGTTACCGCGATGATTTAAAGTATGAGAAAAATCATCTGAATGTATTACCTCGTTAAAGCACATGACTGTTTTGCTACAAGTACCAAATACATATATTTGCAAATTTGTTTATCCTCATCCAGAGATGTATAGTGATAAGCATTTTAGGGTGCACTTTTCTCTGTTATAATATTGTGTTTGTTTCACATTTTACAAAGATCTTGGCTTCAGTTCCAGTGTACACTCTGGAGACTTACATGAGGCTATGATCTGGGATCTCAAAGCCAAGATCAGCCCAGGGCAGAGTATTTGACACAAATAGGAACGGAGCATTGCCTAATTATGGAAAAAATATGTCAGATGGCACATTTTTCCAGAACTAATTATTTATATTTCTACCTACCTCATTATTACCTAAAGGAAAAAAAATGAGTAAAAGAAAAAAAGAGAGAGAAAGAGAAACAAAAAGAAAGGGCAAAGTTTATCCAAATTCCACAAAATTCAGTATTTTTTAAATCTTTACTTTGAAATGAAGATGCAATTTTTAGGAGGTAATATTTTCTTCTAATTATCAAGATACTCACAAACACCAGGGGAGAATTTGAAACACCAGAATAAGAACTGATAATATGAGCTCACCATGCATTCATAAACCTCTCCCCCTGGGTTCCTCTGGATTCTAACTGCTACCTTGGCTTTTGTCCAATGAGCTCTTAAAAGGAAAAGGGAAATGCTGGAGGGTTAAACCTAAGGATTGACCTGCTACTACCACTCAGTGTTTGACCAAAATTCTCATTAGGAAACAACATGGAATAGTTTTTAGTTGCAAAAAGGCACCCAAGAGAATAACAGAAATATATTAGGTTAACTGTCGGTGCTGCCTGTATACCAAAACAAAACATCCTGGGAGAGATATGAGCTATGTCAGAAACAGAGTCAGCTAACAACTGTCAGCTGGGATTGTTGACTAGCATTTAAATGCACGGAGCAGCATTTGGGAGCAGGTGACTTCCAAGAAGGATGGAAAAATGAAATTTTGTTAGCTCTGGGAATAAAGAATGGAACTTGGGAACTCTTTTTTTTTAATGTTTGAGAGAATTTATTTCATTTTTTCCTGTACGTAAAACCTCCACCCTCGCAAATTCGCATGGATATAAATAATAGGCTCTATCCTCGCACAGTGCACAGCATTTAATAGGCAATTTATGAATATTTGTTTTATACAGGAAGGAAAGGAAGAAGGAAGCAAACGAGGGAAGAAGAAAGGAGGGAGAATCCAGCCTGAATTAACTCTCACTGCGAAAAAGAACTGGGGGCAGAAGTGAGTTCCGATGAGGCTGAGTATAGGCATCAGAATGTTTACATGTTAGCCTGAAGCCGTAAGTGGCAGCTGGCTGAATGGCCGGCAGTGGCCAGGTGGTCAGTCAGCACTGGCTAGTAGAATTTGGCCTTCAAGTCAAGCAGCTGCAAAGCGGAAGCGGCCCAGCAGCTTTGTAGAAACAGAGTTACCGGCCATTTTATGGTTCCAGGCTCCCAGCCAATCACGATAGGAGAAGGCTGAGGACACCTGTGCCCACAATGGAAAGAGCATAGCTGGTCTGCAATAGAGAGCACCGAGCAAGAAAGAGCACACTCCGGAAAAAGCACACTCCCCTCCCCAGCCCCACCCTCACGTGAAAGAGGGAAATCATCTGGTAAGTGTGGCTTACTTTGGAGAAAAGATCGACAAAAAATGGATGAGACTTGATAGGCAATGTGCCCCCTAAATTTTCATAGTGATGCTTCACAAGTGAGTTTGTGGTATAGCAGGGATCAAGGAATAGGTTTGCTGATTCTTAGCTCAAAGCTCTTCTACCACCACTAGTTCCAGACAAATAATTCCCATTTTATCACAATTGCTTTGCTTAGCAGAAACATGCAAAGCCTGTTCATAGGTGTACCAAAACTATTAAAATAATTGTTAATTTTTCTTTTCCATTAAAATAATCCCCAGAATGCTTTTCCTAAATCAACATGGAAAAGTAGAAATTGCCATAGACAATTTCCTTTTAGCATTCAAAATGTTATAGCTATGTAGCAGGCATAACTTAAAAAGAATTTTACAGACTTTGTCTCTGCCTTCGGGGTTATTTTCTAAAACAAGAGATTACAGTTATGGTTATGACACTACTGTGCTTCAGAAATTTAACCCTGTAATCTTATTGGCCACCAATTTATCACCAGCCATTAAATCTGTATTATAATACTATATTTACCTAACCTAGGGATTTGGAACAAGGATTATTCAATATGTCTTAGTAAAGCTTTTAAATTCTCTTTGGGGACGCCTGGGTGGCTCAGTGGATTAAAGCCTCTGCCTTCGGCTCAGGTCATGATCTCAGGGTCCTGGGATCGAACCCCTCATCGGGCTCTCTGCTTGGCAGGGA
>CM052898.1:162100591-162138687 GCA_028534135.1 Potos flavus
TTTTTTGAGGGACACCCATGTTGATATGTGTAGCTATATTTTATGTATATTCATTGCTTCATAGTATTCTGTTGGATATATTCACCAAAATTTGTTTACTTATTCTCCTTGCACTTGAGTATCTTCCAGTACTCTATTTTTTCTATTAAAAATAATGCTAGTATCTATATTCACATTCATATCTGCTAGAACACAAGTTAAGTTCATTTTCTTTACCTCTCAACTGAGGATAACAATAGCTGTATTCCATGGATGTTCTTAATGATGCCAATATTCAGTTTCTTGATCTACAAAATAGATAATTGTTATGCTTAGCATTAAATGAACATGTGTATAAATACACAGAACAAAGAGTGAGTCATAGTAGGTGTTCCATAAATCTTTATTTACTCTCCATTTAAGAATTCAGACATTATTTTAAACCTTTATAGATAGACTCGCTTTATGGAGTATGCTAGGTGAACTGTAGGCACAGAAACATCTGAGTCAATATACAAAGTTATTATTTTGCCTCTGAGAAATCCAGATTGGCATGGTTTAATGATTATTTACATGTCAAATGGCCAACGAGGCTTTTAGGAAAAATGGTGATACCAGATGTCGTACAGTGAGAGAGGAGCTGCTGCTGCTGCTTGCTTCCCCAGCATTTCTCAGCATTATCTTCCTGGACAGAATCCAGCCAGCTCAAGTTGTCCGAGGCTAAGGCAAAGTGCATCACTTTGGCCCAGATAAAGCCTCCAGATATGGAAAAGAGCACCACTGTCTTTTGTGGGTCACCTCAAATTCATGCACTGGCTGTGTGACCCGGTTTTCTTCCTTCCAGAAATGCTGGCACTCTTTGAGCCAGTGGAAAATACTATACATTACCCATCATTATTACATTGATGCTGTACATCTTAAGATCCTTCTTCTGAGTTGGAGACAAGAAAGACATGACGAGAAAATTATAATAGCATACTTTCTTAGAGTCTGGGGAAAAAAAAGCCATAGCAAATAGACATTTCTTTTTAGCCAGGTTTCTTCCATTTTTCTACCATTTTCTACCATTTTTCCTGGGATGAAACTTCTGGTCTTCTGAATTTTATCTTCTACACATTTTCTTCCCTTATTACCTGCCTAAACTTTTTCCTAAAACAATATCAAGCATTTTATAAATTTAAGTCTGATTACACAGCCATTAGCCATTAAATTACCTTGGGGAAAGGGGACAGAAAGAGATCTTCTGTAGGCAAAATGACTAAAATAATTATTTCAAAGTACAGAATTTACATTTTGTTACTAAAGTAAGACTCCCTGCCTTTTTCGGTGTTGTCTTCCATTTGGTTCACAATCAATCCATACATGACAACAGGTATGAATGTTAGATTCCATCAAATGTAGCTGATAAAAAGCAGAAAAAAAAAAGAAGAAGAAGAACAAAAACTCCGGGTATAGATATATATATTTAGAAATCCACTTTGAATATTTCCTGAGTGTCCCATTGAATTCAATTCTAATTTACTTTTGTTGTTTGCTTTCTTGACTCTTCCAAAAAGCTCATGAGTAAGCATGAAAACCATCATGAAACAACAGATCCTTCTCTTCAGAGGCTGCTACCAAATGTTTTAGACATGAAAAATAAATGGCAAAAGTCCATTGACATTTGACATAGATAAAATCTGAAGTTTATCCTTGGAAAGAAAATTTCTTGAGATACAGAAGTGATCATCTAGTTAGCTGCAGGAGTGGGGGGTGGGACTTCATTTCTGAGGCTTGTGGCCAATACCAGATTCTAGTATAGTGTGTCACTGCTTCAGTGACAATGTGCAGAACCAACAATAGAAGTGTGAAGAAATGATGGAACAGAAGAGCCAACTGGCCTCAGGGCTGGCTTGACTCAGGAAAGGGAACGTGAAATTCTGGGAAGCAGCACAGTGATTGCTGAATAAAGGCTCAGACATTGCTTCTGAGCCATTTTTTTAGCACTAATTATAGACTTTACTACACAATATCATGTCATAATGACCAGTGGGATGCTCTGAGGAAAGGAGGCACAAGGGAACTAGACTAGAATTGGCCATGGCCACCCCTTACTTAAAACTAGTAGGCCTAATGTGAAAGCCCCACATTGACCCTTGTGGGAGGAAATTTTGCCAACTTGGAGGGAAATAATGAAAACTCAAGTGAGAGTCAGGCTGACACCAACACTGTTCAGTTTTGTCAAGTGGCTGATGAGGATGAGGATGCTACATAGTTCCCTGAGGATAGAAATGCACCAAATAATGACAACATGGGGGAGAGAGACTAGTTAAAAGATGCAGAGAGCATGACAATTAGATCTCAGCGTCTGATGAGGGGAATAGTGTAAATGAACTACTTAACATGAGTAAGCCAATATGTATTAGGTACAAACTATGTAAAACAGATGCCTAGTGATCAGAGCATGAGGCCAGGGAAATCTCCTGTGATTATATATGGATCAAACATTTTTATAGCGATCTATGAGCTAAGGAGATAAGGCAAAAAAAAGCAAGCCAAAAGGCTTAGTCTTTATGGTGTTTGACATCTAAATTTAGCACCATATCATCAAGATACAGCCAGCAAATGAGAAATACACTAGTTAGTACAACAGAGAGAATCTAATATAGGAATTGTTTAAAGAGTTATTGAAAACTGAACAATCCAAACTGGACTAACATGGAGATAGTAACTGAAGGAAGCATCTATCATCCTTAGAATGCAAGGCACAAGCAAAGAAGTTGAGATTTTTGGAACACTAGCAAAGAGACTTTGAGAAGTTGTGACTCAGCTCTCTTAGAAGTGAGAATTCCTGTGGACAGCTAGTACCTCAAGAGCCCAAAGGAGATGCCTGTTAACCTGGATGAGAGGGTCCTACCAACTATGAGAGGGTCCTACCAACTGCTGCAAGTTTCTCCAAAGAAATTCCGTGAAGTTGGTTCCAAGAACATGGAAGAAAGGAAGAAGCTAGAACCAACAGCGACTACTGAGATTAGAAGCTACGGCTGAGATGAGGCTAACAGCATTAGACACCTAGGAGAGGCAATGGGATGCCTGGGTGGCTCAGGCGATTAAGCGTCTGCCTTCAACTCAGGTCATGATCCCAGTGTCCTGGGATCAAGTCCCGTATTGTGCTCCCTGCTCAGCGGCAAGTCTTCTTCTCCCTCTCCCTCTGTGATCCCTCTCACTCTCACTGTCTCTCAAATAAATAAATAAAAATCTTAAATAAAAAACACCTAGAAGAGGCGAGTGCCTCCTCTCTCCAAATACTTTTCAGCTTCTTTAATGTCTTCCATTGACAGAACAAACAGGAGGATAGCTGGCGAAGAAGAAATGTAGCTTGCAGAGCACCCCCCCAATATCATAGAACTGGAATGTAATAGTTAATAACCATCACCATGAACTTACAACCTCGAACCTGAAGGCCAGAGTATATCAAAAGGATTTATTAGAAGAGGCTAACAGTGCGATAGTTTCAGCTTAACGTTATGAATAGAAGATATTTTTATGCTCTCCTTACATATTTATGAATCTGAAAAACCACCATAATAAAGTCTTTTTCAGTCTAGGTTTACCTATAAATGCAATAAACTCAGGTATTTGTCTTTATAAGGTAGAGAATAAGATAAGAGTATCCAGAGTTCAGTTAATTCAAAAGTTTTATCATTTCCCAAAGCCTCAATTATCTCTTTCACCATACTTTCTACTGGAGATATTAATGAGAAGCAAAATGGATTGTTAATGGACTGAGAAATATTCAAATGCAGGGAGAAAAGAGGAAATAAAAACAACGTGAATAGTCTAGAACAGGATAATTGGCCTCTGAATAATTAAGTCAATTCTGTGAAATCATCTTCCCTAGGAATCCCTATTTTTATGGCATTACATCAAGATGACAATTAATTCACAGAAGGGATGAAGTACAAAACAGATATAATTGCTACAGTGGCTATAAAAAAGTCCAAACGAAAAGGTGAACACTATTTTCACAAAGAACAAAAAGAAGATATATAATGGATGTCCCTTATTCCAATTTGTACATCTTTATATTCATGTAAAAGGTGGGAAAGGAGTTATGAAATACTTTTCTAACATGTCATAAGTTCAAACATAAATGCATACACACAAATCACATTAAGAAAAATGGTGCAGAGACCTCTGGATAAAATTAAGTAGAATATTGTAAAGCACATTAAAATTTCTTACCTTGGTGTTGGGTACCACACACAGTATATGTCTCCTGAATTGTATGTAACTGTTCATTTGAGGTAGTCACAAAAAAAGTAGAGTTATCTTCTGTGTCACTCAGCCATTGTCCAAAAATACTGCCTAAGAAAACAATGCAAAATTCAGGGGCTTAAAACAAAATCGATGATTCTTATGAATCTGCAGGTTGGCCATTTTGGTTAATTCAGGGTAGGCTCAGCTGGTGGTTCTTCTCCTAGAGCCCCTGTGCTATAGACAGCTGTTCTGTAGGGCAGCTGGGAAAGCTCTCTTCCACATGTGTTCCATCCTCTTTCTGCCAGCAGGATGCCTGAGCCCTTGCTTTATTGATGGCAATGGCAGAGGCACAAAACAGCAAGTGGAAATGCATGAGGAATTTTTAAAATATAGTATCACTCCTATCAACGTGCCAATGGCCGAAGCATATCAGAACTCTGAACTCGTGGTGCCTGGGTGGCTCAGTCAGTCAGTGACCTTTGGCTCAGGTCATGATCCCAGTGTCCTGGGATCGAATCCTGCATTGGGCTCCCTGCTCAGTGGAGAGCCTGCTTCTCCCTCTCCCACTGCTGCTCCTCCTGCTTGTGCTCTCTGTCTGTCTGTCTCTCTCTCTGTCAAATAAATAAGTAAATCTTAAAATAAATTAATTAATTAAAGAACTCTGAACCCAAAGTCAAAGGTCAGAGAAATACTCCTGACCATGATAAAGCCATAGTGAAAAGGTGATTTCCAGGAGGGGTGAAAAACTGGGACCAATTATTCAATCTACAAGTTTGACCTCTATTTCAGAAAGGAAAAGATAAAATAAAATAAAAGGATGTAAAAAAAAAAAATGTAAAAAAAATAAATAATAAAAGGATGTGTTTTGTAGGTAAGGGAAGTTCTTATTCATTGAGTATTTACTCTAGCAGAATTCTAGCGTGAGGATTAGTAGTGGAATGTGTCTCTCTTGAAAACGGAAATAAGACTTTAAGTTAAAAATAGAATCAGAAAATTTCTTTAAGAGAAAAAAATTCTAAATTTAGGATGAATAGTCAAAATGAACAAGGAAAACCTTTTTTGCATTGAAAGAACATCAGGTCAAGAATGAAGATTATAGCAAATGAGTAAATGCAGACTATTGCTGGCCCACACTGGGCCTCTGTGTTAGAAAAAGGCTCTCCCTCTGCAGGAGACAAGTCACATCTGGGTTCAGGATTTGGTAAGTGGGGCTTGGACTGGATTTCAGCTACCACCTGCTCTAAGCCAGGTCTCATTGTTTAGGGAAAAGGTAATCCTGCTGAAAGAGAAGAAAGCAGGATTTGACTAATTTTGTTGATGTGCTTCACTCCTTTGCTATATCTTATAATCCTTATTGATTCACTTTAACAGTTCTCTCAAATGGTAGCCATTCTTTCCTTTCTTGCTTTCCACCTTCTTGCCTTTCTTCCACAAATACATACTGAATTTCTCCTGTGTACCAAGTATGTTCCAGGCAGGTAGAAAGCAACAAGAACAGTACAGACAAAATCCCTTCCTTCCCAGGCTTTATAATGTAGCAGGAGAGTCAGAGCATGAACAGTAATCATACAAATGAGTGAATTTTATAGAGTAATAGAGGATGATAAGAATTGTACAGAAAAAAAAGAATTGAAGAAGAGGGAGGAAAAGGACAAGATCGTCTCAACAGGTAATAACCAGAGCAAATATCCTGAGATAACAACAGGTTTTTGTTATTTTTTGAAAAATTCTTTATTATTGCCGTATTGTCATTTTCCTACTCTCTATACATGGTTGGCATTATGTAGGAAGAGATGAACCCTTTCTAATTTACTCACATCTCAATTCTAATTGATTGCATAAGGCTCTTTTTCCTAGTATGGCAAGACTAAACCCAAAAGAAAGTCCAGTCAGAAGACAAATCTTGATAAAACATAATATAAATTCATGCCCTTATTTTGGAAATCTAGGTTCATTATTTTCTATATATATAACAACTGTGGCTAAAGCAAGTGAAAGGTTGGTGAAATTTTACAGGAGATTTTTAAAATAAAGGTATGTGTAATATAATTTATGTCATTGCTTATGTGGTTCATATAACATTTTTGCCATTTTAAAAATTTAGTATGTTGGGCCCATTGAGTTGAACTTAAAATAAATTTATTTATAACACTTTGTATTTTCCATAGTGCTTAATAAATAGTTTTAAAGTCTGGAAAACCTTTCCCTTGGCTATGAATTAATCTATAGAACATTCAAAATGGTTGAATGCGCAAGTTGGGAAAATGAACACATTTGTTATGGTAACAACCCTCTAATGAATTATGGTCTTAAGCTATTCTTGCAAGTTGTTTATTTAAAAATGGTCCTTATCAGTGGTCCAGTTTTCTGGTTAAAAAGGATTCTTAAAATAAAAACAAAACTAAAGTATTTGTGTTTCTACCAAATCAGGACAAATATATTGGAAAGCTTGGGTCATAATCATGCTACCACATTAGGTAATTCTTGGCTTTTTGAACTCTGAACTCTAAATTTTCTTTAGCAGTTTAGAGACACTCTCCATGTGCTACTTGTAAAACACATAGCATTATGTCATCCGAATTCTTTTAAAACCTTTAGGATCTACAGCATTTTAGACCCATAGAATTATAACATTGCTCTCCTTTTCCTTGATTCAGTACATTGCATAACATTGCATACAGTAAAAGAAATTCCCTCCTTTAATCCTCTTTGATAGCTATGACTTGTTTGATAAATGAATTCTGAGAAGAGTAATATACGTTTCACTTTAAATACCTTGGGTTGGCTTATGTGCAAATGCAATGGCCAGCTTCCTATGTGGATCTGAAATGGAATGAAATGGAATTGAATCCATCACTAGCGAGTTAATACTTCCTTACTTCCTATGTTGGATTGTTGGCAACTTTCTAAGTTGCTGAAAATGTACCAATAAAAAGTCTGGAGATGAGAAAATTTTGGTAGGATATTTTCTTAATCTTGAATTTTAATCTCTGTATCTGCAGACATTTTAAACACTCTGCCTGGCACCTAATGTAAGTTCAATAAATGTTAGTCACGTGACTTCACATACATGTAAGTATGTAAATATTTTTATATAATAAATGAGGACTAGGTTCCCTGCTTGTATCACAGAGGATGGGGTCAGCAAAACTTTTTTTTTTAGGTCCATTTAGTAAATATTCTAGTCTTGCAGGCCATACACTCTGTCACAAATAATCAACACAAAATCAATATGTAAATACAAGTAATATATAAATGAATGTGAATGGTTCTATTCTACCAAAACATTTACAAAATGGTGATAGGCTACAGCATATACAAGCTATAGTTTACCCTTCATATAGACCATTTCAAATTGTACATGCAAGTTGAACTACAAGAATGGTCCACATAAATACAGGTAAACCCAAGGGAATTTTGTCGAACATATTCAAAATGCACTTCTATGGAGTTTCTAAAAATTTATGACTTACTTCTGACTCGTTTAAAGAAACTAATTGTCCACATTTTCATATATTCTAATATTTAAATAGGGTATGTTTAAAATATAAGGAATTTGGGGGCACCTCAATGGCTCAGTGGGCTAAAGCCTCTGCCATAGGCTCAGGTCATGATCTCAGGGTCCTGGGATCTAGCCCTGCATCAGGCGCTCTGCTCAGCGGGAAGCCTGCTTCCCTCTCTCTTTCTCTGCCTGCCTCTCTGCCTACTTGTGATCTCTCTCTGTCAAATAAATAAATAAAATCTTTAAAAAATATATATAAGGAATTTTGTTTTTCATTGTCCATCTGATCCAAAACACACGAATACAACGGAGTATGACAATTTATTACTAACAGCTAAAAAGCAATGCAACTATTTAAAGCTAAGTCCTTGTCTTAGTCTATGACTGGCTTATTCACTTTTTAAGTTATTAATTATATTAGTCTGTAAAATGAGAAAAATGAGAGCTTCATTTCATTAATGAAGCTTCATTTCATTTTCTCTAAAATGGGAAGAATACTAGCACAAAACCCTTTGTGAATGAAGGGAAGAACTAAAAAAAAAACAAAAAATTGATTTGTGTCTCTCAAGCCGAGAGGTCATATCTAATATTTTTAGTGTGACTTTTCAGAGTATTTTGATGTTTCAGTCTTAAAGGCAGGTTGATGTTAGCAAGATCCTCCAATATATTAAATGAAAAATATTCAGCCTAAATGTCTGAGAGGACAATATCATACAACTGACATTGCTGCTGAAAGTCTACACGAATCAAATAACAAAAAAGATTATAAAGCATTTTATAAGCAAAGTGTTCTCTAAATGCTTAATAATATTTTTGCTAATGGCTTTCCTCTCCTAAATTCCGCCTCAGTCATTTGATTTCTTTCCTATATCACCAGTGTATTTTAGTTCTTCCTAGTCTCCCTCAGATGTCATTCAGTGAATTAGAACCATCTGGCAGGCAGCCATACCCTACCTGTAACAAAGAGTAGTAATTTTATTTAAGTTCTGTATCTTAAAGATAGAATTGTCATCTCTGTGCTAGACGAGGTGGATTTGCAAAGCTTACCAGAGTAACTCTCTTAAAAGATAAGTTTATTTTTCAAAACATAAACTGTGGAGACAACTAAATCTATGAGCACAACCACTGACCAATTCTAATAACATCATGCCCTAAATAGGTATCCTATCTAGCTTATACTTAACAAAACTTCGAATAGCTAATTTATGACTCATTGATTCTACTTCCATGTTTTATTGCCTCTAGTTAGAGCAGAAGCTTCTTTTTTTAGATGGTGAAAATGAAAAATAGATTTGCAAGAGCAAGGTACACTTGGGAGTGCAAAGCAAAGTCAGATCATGGAAGAATCTCTTTGATTGTAATTCCCTGAATCACATACAGGTGTCGGACCTTCTTAAACTCTGCTGATATTAACTAGGCAAGACAAGGGGTGACTTGTATGTCCAGCCTCTGCTGTTCCAGACTCTTACCTACAGCAGTTCTTCAACCTGTCACAGTGCATAAAAAGCCCTCTGAGAGCAATAGCATAAGCACTCCTTGTGCCTTATGCACAACAGAGACAACTAGAAGTGATGAGTTTATTTTGCAAATTTGATTTAGGATGTTTTTACACTGTGTGCACAAACCCTTTTCTGAAAGTCACAGGCAAAGTATTAGATTTCTTTCAGGGCCAACTAAATACAGTTTTTGCTGAAACTCAGTTGAGAAATATATAAGAATTAAACCACGTTAGAGAGAATGCCAGCACTGAGTTCATCATTTATGTAGTAGTTTAGACTTGCATAGAGTTGTATATGTGAACAAAAACCTATCCAGCTTCTGGGGTCTATATTTAACCATATTTTCCCCTGCACCTAGTAATATTACCATGTAAACAATAAAAACATGCCTACTTTAATATGACATAAGACCGCTGAATTTGGAATTTTAAAAATGAAAAAAAAATCAAATTCCTGTTCCACCACTTATTAACTTTGTGCCTCTGAGAAACTACTTAATTGTAAGCCTCAGTTTCTGTATTTGTAAAATGGGGTAATAAATGTTCTTACCTCATAGACTTATTATGGGAATTAGGTAAAATATTTATATAAGACTGGTAGTCCAGAATCTCATGCACATTATCCACTGGTTCCTCAAAGCTTCTTGGGTTAGAGAAGGTAGAAATGAGTTTATTAAAAATCATCCCCTGGCCAGGCATCTGGCTCAATCCAATTATCCCTAAGCAAAACCATGCATTTTATTAGATAATGAAAGAAGAGATGTCTGTCCATTTAGAGCAGAGCAAGCTACCAGTCCATATCTCCCAAGGCTATTAAACAGAAGTTCATTCTGATTTCTCATTATATATTTCCACCTAAGACCCAATTAGATAACGAAAGAGATGAGGGCAAGGATGGGGAAGGGTAGTCACTGCTGGGACAACTATTTAATATTATTTTTGATGACAATGTGTGGAATCAAAACATGACCAGTTCTATTCAAGCAGCAAGGACAATCACCTCGGTATTCTAAACCAACGCATGGAAGACATATTTTACTTCTCCTTCTTACAAAAGCAAGAGAAGAGTTTTTTTAAAAAATCCGCAATATATTTCCTATAGTCCAACTGAGGCTTGATCTCCATTTAAGAAACAACTTTTGTAATATTCAACAGATAGGAGATATTTTTCACTATTAACATTTGCCTATCCCTGTAAATTTTACCAGGTAATGTGACACTAAGAAATTCAACTGGCCTCTTATGTAGAAGTATTAAATTTTGGTTTGGAGGATTTATTTCATACGAACAATATTATGGTTTGAATATTTGCTTCTACTACCTTCCACTGGGTTTGTATAAATTAATTACAAAACTACTTTCTACTACCATTGAAGTCTCTAAAATGTGTTTTATAAATCATTAGTAATTTTTTAAAAGTACTTATGTCTTTAGTATTGCTTCTATCTTATTTGCCCCTATTCCTTAGCTCTGTAATTTTCCTCGCTCCTTGATATAAGAGAACCACACTGCTATTATTCCTGAAGAATCATGAAAAAGGGAAAAAAAAATACCAGCAATAGCAACAGAAAGTTGCTAAAGAAAAAATTAGTGACACTTGTTAAAGCATAGTAATGAAGACTTTATTCAAGGGGCCATGGATCTAGGTTTAGAGGAAAATTACAATGGAAACTTACAATGAAGGAAGGATTGAACTTAATTTGAAATATAGCATTAAATGGGAATTTATAGCCAAGGAGCAGGATGAGGGTCAGGGGTTAGAAAATTACTAAGAGAAAACACCAGGGGTAAGGGGGATTCTGGCTAAACCAACCTAACGGAATTCTTGCTGAAAACAGGCCAGGATGACCAGAATCACCTGGGAGATGGTGGAGAATGAGGAACTCAATTAGATATGGAGGGTAATCTGATATGGAAGATGAGGTGTTCCAGTTAAACTGACTTAGGAGAGTTCTTACTAAAATTGTACAATGCAGAGATGAACGTGGAAATCCAAAAGTTAAGCCTAGTTTAAAAATAGCTCAGAGAAACTTGAATAATGTTTGGTCAATCTTTGCCACACTAATGGCAGAAATAATTTAATATACCACCTGAGAAGTTACTGCCTCAGCCCTATAAGAATAATACTATTGAGGTGGGAAACAAAGGCAAAAGAAAAACTTAAATCTCCTTGCTGCTTATAGTCCATTGACAAGTCCTTGAAACAGGCAGAATGACATTCCTCTAGGAATTCTGCTGCCTCAATGTTAATACTTTAATAAGAGCAAAAGGTAATCTTAGCTTAACATTATTCTGACCCGGTGGGATCCTGTAAGTCTACTTTAACATATAAAAATTCTTTTAGAACCTTCCTTTATCTCTACCCCCAAGATATATGTTGGCAATCATCCTCCAATCATACGACCCATATCTGAAGGGTCTCATGATTGAGTCTTTACTAGACAGTAATAAGTGACCTTTTCCTAACAGTAGCTAGCCCCCTCAAGGTCCTGGAAACCTTGTTTCCAAAATACCCTGGAGGCTTGTGCTGTCCTTAACCCCCTCCCAACATGGAAGTATATGATCAGCCACTCTTCATGACCCTGGTGCATGGGTCCTGTCCCTGTGCTTTAATAAAACCATCTTTTTGCACTGAAGATGTCTCACAAATCCTTTCTTGACTGTCAGTTCTGAACCCCATCACTTCAAACCATGTTACCCAAATATTTTGGAGATACCTTTGAAACTTTACCAATCCATGTATGCAGATTTTCTCTTTCAATTACTATATATATAAAAGCCTACCTACCATGCAGAACACTGAGGGAGGGTTACCAATAGTGAAGTACTATGACTTACTCAGATCCACTGTTTTGTTGGCTCAGAACAACCTCCTCTGCCAAACTAATTCCAATTTGAACACAAGACTCAAGTTAGATGTGATCTTTTCCTTAAAGACATAGCTCACTCTTCTCTGCTCCCCTATAATATTCAATGCAAGCCTGTAGCATAACATTTATGACAATTTCATCTCCAATTGGTCCTTGACTAGGATCCAGAGAATAAATACTCCTTGAGAACTGAATGAGTTATTATTCTTCTTTATATCCCTGCCCCATGCACAGTGTCTGGCACATAGTAAACACTCGATTCAAGTTTATGAATAAATGACTTAGTGAATGAGTTAAAAAGCTTCAATGACAAATTAGACATACCAATCTGGTATAAATATAACAAAAAAACACATTTATAGGCATCGCTACTTTCTTTTCGTAGCTTCTCATCTTACTTACAATTTTATTTTAAAAGGTTGTCCTAGGGCAGAAACTTTGAGCATTTATCAACTTCATGATAACTGTAAAATCAATAACCAATATTTTCAGAGCACCCATAAAAATGAGGTTTACAAAAGAGAGAAAAAAAATTAAGGATGGCCAGTCAGAAAAGAGAAACTGGAAGAAAATGAGTTCTGCTCTACCTGAGTTGATGGTAATTTATGTCTCCCATCAATTTCCCTTTCCTCCAAGCCAAGGCTCTCCTTTTGTCATTGTGATTACTGAAGGCATGAGAGCCGGCTGGTTAACTGATGATCCTGACAAAGCATGCACACAAGCATTCTTAATCCTTTACACCTATGCCTTTACCTGTGTACACAATAAACAGTTAGATGTGGTCTCCTGGGAATCCTTCTATTTCGTATGCATATTCAAAATTTGAAGAAGCCTTTGCTTCTATTGGGCATACCCAACATAGTTCTGGGCTGTCACTAAGTCTCCATTAGAACTAATGCTAAACACAAGAAACACTAATTTTGAGAATCTATAGTCTTATAAATTTTGACATAATGAATTTTCAAAAATCAATCAAATAATTGATTCCTAAAATGTTCACCAAGGACCCCACATAAATATAACTCTACGGATGTTCCAAAGAAAGTAGAAAGCCCTCTCCCTTTCTACCTCAGGGAGTTTCTATTCTTACTTTATAGTTTTCCTGTGAGTTGTAACATTGTAAATTGACTGCTTTTCTGAACTCAACCCAGATTTGCTTTTAACTACCATTATATCCTAGATAAGACCAAATGAAAGGTAGATTTTATTTTTATGGGATGGCCACTTTTTTTTTTTTTTTGCTTTGTTTACTATCTTCTAATGACTCTCAACCCACCTTGCAATTTATGTGACAATTTGGCTGCTTGACCTGAGCGTGTGCTCTCTAAGGGCTTCACCACGTGCCCTGATCCTGTGTGAGACATTGATAAATTCTGTCTGAGACACAAGCCACGATAGGCAATTTAAAAATATATATTTTCCTCTGTTCTCACTTTCTTCTGAGATGTCTTTCATTCTATTTCTGAGTTGAGTTGATTGATTCTGAACTAGTTTAAACTCAAGGTCTAGAGCAACAAGCTGAGGGGGAAAAAAATGATAGAGATATATTTAAAAAATGCCTTGGTTTTATCTTCTGATTCATTCAATAGAAAAGCTCTTTCATGGATAAAAGTTCCTTTTTGTACACTGTAGTACTCTCAGTTACTACTGGAGTGAAGCATTACAAAAGAGAAGAAAATGATGAAATGCTGACAATTTAATACACACTAAATGTAAAAGAAGTGAATATTGAAGACCTGGGCTTTATTTGTGAGGTTTTTGTGGTATTTCTCTCTCCCTCCCTCTCTCTGTCTAATTAGTTAAATAAGTGAAGTATAAAGCTTAACTGTGAGTAGTGAGTGCATAATAGATAAATGTAGGGAAGTTTTAAAAAATTTTGAGCTTGAATAAAGATAGCAAAAATGTGAGATTTTCTGCCTGTTCATGTAATCAGAGTATCTCAGCACTGCTCGGAAGTGAAATGACTAGCTGGTAAAATGTTAGGAAACTTCTCAAAAGATCTCGCTTCTCTGCCTAATGCCTTGAACCCCATCAAGAAGCTTCCTGCTTTTCCTATGAGGCTTTAATCCTCACATAAATAAAAATATCACCTGGGAGGTGTAAAATATTAAGTTATGGGACATTTCCAATCCAATAGTCACTCTTCTGAGGAGGAGCTCAGGCCTTGGAATGCCTTTGAGAAAATTTCATATAATAATGGGGTCTCTTGTTGGAAGACACAGATTTTCAATCCATCAAATACTTTTGATGTAGTAGCCTGTTATGTTTGAAAAAAAGCGTGTGATGGAAATTTAGAACAGTCCTCAGGCTCTTTATATACTTCTAGTTTTATATATACTGAAGTGATTTAGGATATGTTTTTTCTAAAGTATTTTTTTCAGCAATAAAGGACTCTTTGAAAAAAATAAAATAAAAAATAAAATAAATAAAAAAAATAAAAGACTCTTTGAGATCTATTAATTCCTTATCTAATTGACTGCTACCCAACACAATGGAAAGTGCCTTGATTTATGTATTTGAATAATATTCTATTTATCCATATTTCTTTCCTGCTTATGATCACTCAAACTGATGTCAGATGTCATGGAACTCAAGTGCTTGTGGTACAAAAGACTATCATTATTACTTAGGTCACTTGTGGTCCTAATATATGGATATAGAAGCTTACTTAACACTTTTTATGTCAATGACTTCCTGTGCTTGAGAGGGCTCTCTACCTAAGTACTTTGCTCTGTATAGCACCCACCACCTTCTACAAATACTCCTGTCTCCTAAGGTTGAAATCTCTTACCTCTTAATCAAAATCCACAGCAAACCCTTTAGAACAATGATTCTTGGATATTGTAAAGGAAATAGTGTTTCAGTCATTCATTCAAAAAATAATTTGTGTCTACTGTTCATGTTGGAATTACCAAGGATCTTTTAAGAGCTATTAGTTATCACGGATTCTAATACTTTCTTTCCATCTAAACTGGATCTTCATCCCAATCAATCCTCATACCCTTACCCTGCTTTATTTTTTTTTCTTCATAGTACTTATTGATATGGTTTGAAGTGGTGGGGTTCAGAGCTGACAGCCATGAAAGAATTCTTGAGATGTCTTCGGTGAAAAAAGTGGTTTTATTAAAGCACAGGGACTGGATCCATGGGCAGAAAGAGCTGCACTGGGATCATGAGGAGTGTCCAATTATAGCTTTCAAGTTGGGCGGGGGTTAGGGACAGCACAAGCCTCCAGGGTATTTTGGAAACAAGGTTTCCAGGACCTTGAGGGGGCTAGCTATTGTTAGGAAAAGGTCATTTATTACTGTCTAGTAAAAACTCAGTCATGAGACCTTTCAGGTGTGGGGCATATGCTTGGAAGATGATTGCCAACATATATCTTGGGGGGTGGAGATCAAGGAAGTTTCCAAAGGAATTTTTATGTTAAAGTAGACTTATGGGATCCTGAGGGTTTGGAATAATGTTAAGCTAAGATTACCTTTCGCTCTTATTAAAATATTAACACTGAGGCAGCAGAGTTCCTAGAGGAATATCATTCTGCCCGTTTCAAGGACTTGTTAATGAACTGTAAGTAGTAAGGAAATTTAAGTTTTTCTTTTCCCTTTGTTCCCCACATCACTTATCACTACTTAAAATTATGTAATGTTTTTTTGTATTGTCCATCTCTCTGCAATAGAATACAAGCTCCAAGGGGGTGGTGGATTTGTTTCATTCACTGATCTATCTCTATTATCTAGAACCATGCTTACACCATTGTAGGCACTCAGTCTTGTTAAATGACTGGCTCAATTAATTAATTAGTGTCCATTTCAGATACCACCCTGTTCTTTATCACACCGCAGAGAGAGCCTGTGTTACAAATGGGATTGTGTCAAAAAAAAAAAAAAAATGGGATTGTGTCATAGGCTTCAGGAATACTGGGGTTAAATGAAGATTCAGAACCAGTGATAGAGACCTGCAGTCACTGAAGACAAAGGAGTATCTATTTAGATTCTTCCTGTAGTCATTAAACTCTTTTGCTTCATAGAGATACAATTATTGTATTGATCTCCAATAAAGAAATAATAAATAATGCTCTTAATTGAAACTAGCTTGTAGCTAATTACCTAAAGGTGAAATTTTTAATGCCTATTATCAAGCTTCTTAGCGTATTTACACCTCCCTCTGTTGATACCTCCAAATGGATGGGGGGCAGATCTCATTATAAATGACATTGCATAAGACCTCAGGGTTTTGAAGCAAGGACTGTTAAAAATATAAAGTCACACAGAGTATTTTTAATCATTTAAAATAAAGGAAAAAAAGCACATGCATCTGAATTCCTAACAAATCTGTGACTACAAGGATGTGCAACCACAACTATGGCAGCAATGATTGAAATGCTCTACAGCATTCTCAGAACCCCTCCAGCCGTGCCCTCTGGAACAGTCTGTAGTGTACAACAAGAAAACGGGGACCAAAGCAGCCAGAGAGAAGGGGATGTTTTCAAGGAAAATGAAACATTTTATGGATAAAGGGTATTATCTGCGTAATTAGGTGGAATGCAGCAAGTGTTTTAAACGATTAATTTTGATCATCATTGTCAGTTTTATTTTGCTCTTTCAGAAAAAAAAATGAACTGAAGATTTAAAGCAAAAGATGCTATTGTTTAAAAGTGGCTCTAGGGGCACCTTCTGGCTCAGTCACTAGAGTGTGCAACTCTTTTTATTTCTAAGTTTTTATTTAAATTCCATCTAGTTAATATACAATGTAATATTAGCTTCAGCTGTACAATATAGTAACTTCAACACTTCCACACAACGCCCAATGCTCATCACAAGTGCCTTTCTTAATCCCCATCACCTATTTCACCCGTGCCCCACTCCCCTCCCATCTGCTAACCATCCCTTCATTAAGAATCTGTTTCTTGACTTGCCTCTCTCTCTCTCTCTCTCTCCCTTTTTTTCCCTTGAGCATTTGACTTGATCTCAGAATCTTGAATTCAAGCTCCAAGTTGGGCATAGAGCTTTAAAAAAAGGCTCTAAATCTTAGAATGTGCTTAGAAAGTTGTTTTGACAACCATGAAAGCACAGAAAGATTATCATAACACATAAACTAGTCCAAGGAAGGTAAGTATGATCACAGAGTTTGTGTGAACATCTAGAAGCCTCCTTCTCATTTTCTGCCAAAACCTAATTACCAAGGGATGAGGGGAGAAGTGCTCAATTAAAAAGGTCAAAAAGGAACATAGTTTTAAATTAGGGGTTGCACCAAATGGTCTTCTTAAAACATATGAGTAGGTTGAAAACTTTCCCACAGTGTTATAATAACAAAACTTTTAGTGTGGTTAATATATATGCACAGGAATATGTCAGTTCTATTGTTTGTAGTTCAATGAAACAGCAACACCTAACAGAGAGAAAGCACTGAAGTGCCCAGCACTGAATTCTAAAAATATATGACTCTTTCTTCTAACCATTTCACGTTTGTGCTTTAGCATCTCTTCCTCGAAAGTTGAAAAGATAAGCCTTTTCTAATGGTAATCTGAGGTTATACTAAAGGACAAAGGTTACAGCACTGATATTTTATTTTATTTTTTTTTTAAAGATTTTATTTATTTGTCAGAGAGAGAGAGAGCACAAGCAGGGGGAGCAGCAGACAGAGAATGCAGAGGGAGAAGCAGGCTCCCCGCTGAGCAGGGAGCCGGATGCGGGACTAGATCCCAGGACCTTGGGATCATGACCTGAGCCGAAGGCAGTGGCTTAACCGACTGAGCCACCCAGGCGTCCCTGATATCTTAAATATTATTGATATTATTGATTTGGATAACCAGGCAGAGCCAGTTATAAATTATCCTTGATATCTGGTCTAAGAGAATAAGGTAAAATCTGATAATTAAAAAAGTCAATCTTGTACCTTCAGTTTAGCCAAATATAAAAGACACGACAATAACATAAGCAAATTTAGTGAATAATTCAACAAGAGTAAGTCTATTCTATATAGGATATAATGTGAGAGAAATGTACATATTTATTTTTTTTTACTAACAACTTTCCACCAAAGTGGAAAGGGTAGCATTAATTTGTAGCATGAATCAGAAATTCTGGAGAAAGAAGAAAATAAACTTTTGGTGAGTACCAGTCACTGCTGGTGTATGATTTATTCCTGTTAAGTTGCTTTATCTTCATATTAATCTTATGAGTCAAATGGTTGAGAAAATACAGGTCAAATTATATTTTTACTCCATGGCATACAACTAGTAAGTAGAAGAACCAGAATTTTGAATCCATATCTGTCTGCCTTTAAAGCCATGGTTTTTTTTCTACTACATTCTGCAGCATTTTCAAAGGAGTCCATAAACTTCATGTTTCTGTTTTCCCACCATGTTTGTTGTTGAGCAAAGGAATGACCTTATCTCTGTTCAGTGACCCTTTCCTACTGTTGGATCCCCTTTTTGCACCCAAGCTTGAATTAGACTCACATTTCCCTTCCTGGGTCCTACAATGCAGTACTATCCCCAGCACTCTCTTTAAGCATTGCCGCTTAGCTTATTCCCAAACATTCCTCATAATTCACATCAGAGAACCCTGCCATATATCCCTCTAGGGCTGTGTAGGTGGTTAATTTCTTAATTCTAAATTAATGAATTCATACTAAATTATTTGTAAGATGACAGCTTAATTAAATATCACTCCTAGGGCCTTTCCACATTTTAAAAGGGGATTCTAGAGATTCATTCATTCATTCATTCATACTTGTACCGAACAGATATTGAAATACTTACTAGCTACTTGCGAACACAAGCTGTGGAAAACTGACAAATACAACACACACACCCTCAGCTCTCAAAAAGACAATGGTCTGGTCCAATAGAAGAAATGATGATTCTAAGTAAATTAAATATGATAGAATGGCATACAGGTTCTCAAAGAGTAGACCCTGAAAGAGTTTCATCAGCATTACCTGGGAACTGGTTAAAATGCAAATTTTCTGGCCCTAATCCATTCCTACTAAATCAAGAACTTTGGGACTGGGGCCTAGCAATCTGCATTTTAGCAAACTTTGAATGATTCCAATATAAACTGAAGTTTGAGAACAACTGCTATTGTTGTTTACAACATAGGGGCTGGATCCAGACTAAACTGCATTCAATTCCTGCTCTACCACTTCCTGATTGAATGGCTCTGGGTCAGTTACTTGAATTCTGTGTGCCTATTGTCTTCTTTATTAAACAAGGGCAATAATAGTGCTAATAGCTTCCTGATACAATTGCTGTAAGGATTAAGTTAGTTAATAAAAAGAAGAGATTTAGTTCTTATATGTTAAACACTAAGACAGTTCCTGACGTAGAATAAGCACTCAATAAATGTGCTTTGATTTCAGTATAACGCATAAATAATTGTTAAAAATTCCATGTTTTGTTTTAAGACCTAAATAACTCTCGAAATTCTTTATGATACTCCTGACATTTTTTAAACATATTTAATTATAAGACTTTTATTTGGAAGGCTGCTTTATTTTTGAAGAACAGTGGGGAAGGAGGTGCAATGTCTTAACTAGAAACATGGATGTTTGAGGTGGAAATATTCAATAAACGAAGATTTTTGTTTGTTTGTTTTCAGTAAAAACCTACCAACAGTTCTTTAGTATAACATGAAGATAGATACTTATGTCACTTGTTTCTTAGGACTCATAGTGACTCATAATTAACTCTGCTTCTAAGTGTGATATTATTTGTTTACTATTTGAATAATGATATACTTGAGGATATTTTTTCCTTGAAAGAATGCTAACTTCTTGGGAGATACATTTAGTCCTTTAAGCACAATTACTGTGTTTGAGATTCTCTATAACTTGAAGAATTAAACTGTCTTAGTATGTCTTGAATTTTACCTGAAGTCTTGCTAGGAAAAAAATACATAAATAAAACTTGTTTAAAGCGACAAGAAAGTAGTATCCCAAGCAGAAAATACATTTCCTAGATTCAGTTTGGTGTCACTTTCTGCTTTCCATGAATTGGGGTAACAAGAACGTCCCTCTGTGCTCCCTGCTCATCTAAATCTGCCAAGCAATTAGCATCTCTTAACATTTCCAGGCAGCTGCCTAATGAAATGCTTGTTTCTCTAGCAAGACATTTTGCATATAAAACCCTGTCTGATCCTCTGTAGCTAACAAAGGTATTTCCAGTCCAAAAGACATTCTGACATTGCCAAAACAAATGTTCGGATATTTTTAAATCCCTTCCAAAATTTACATTAGGCCTATCTATAGAATATCAGTTAAGTCTGGGTGACCATTCAAAAACAAAGTGGCATCTACAAAGATTTTTCCTCACTTTCAAAATATCTTCATTCTGTATTTCTTTCAGCATATTATGAATTCCCAGGTACATTTCTTCATTCGCTTTCTGAAATGGTTCCTTAGAGGGAAATCAGAACCATGAAGAGGATGTAAATGAGAAAAAAAAGTGCTATTTAAGCTTTTTCCAGCTATTCTTATCTCCATCTTTTTATAGTTAGTAGACCTTTGCCTTGTTCTTGAGGCTTGTGGAAGATGAACAGATTTCTGCCCACTCTTAAAGAAGGTTCTTTTCTAAGTATTTAGAGTTCCATTTTCAGGACACAAGTTCAATTCCCTTATCTTTTTATTTATGCATGCCAGCCTAGAAAGGTTTGAGGCTTAATATAAGAAAATACAAGTCCCTGCAGTTGGAAGATGCAGGATTCTGACTCTTCTACCTTGACTGCATGCACAATTAAGCTAAAAGCTTTGGGCTTAACCTCTTTTCATTAGTTGCATATGAACTTGCAAATTTTTGCAATATTTGGCAAGGATGGGGAATTTCTTAGAGGTTAAGGCAGAGAGTCATTCAGTATAGTGATTGTCAGGATGTATTAAGATTGTAGAGAGCATGCCTTGACAACTGATAACACACTAGAGTTATCGTCAAGGCCCAGAACCCAGAATAATCTGATCTTTGGAAAAGGTTAAAAGGACAGAACTATTCCTGGTGTCAGTACAAGAGCAATAGAATGTTCCTAGGATCAGAGCAAAGAAATCTGCTTCGTAGTCTGTGTTATAATCAGACCATGCCACATTCAGAGTGAGATGGAACATTTTTCCAATTCCCTACCTGCTCACAGATACCAATCATGTCATAAACACAGAGCCAAGCAAAGTGAATTGCGTTGTAACTTCTAACATGGACTTTTATAGCTGTTATGCCCCAAAGGCAGAGACCTCAAGAGAAACCAAGAACCTTAAAAGAAATAGAACAAGAAAGAGAGAGAGAGAGAGAAACTAATCAGGAAATGGATCAAGACTGGATACCAATCCCAGTATCTTCAATTCTAAGAGCAATGATGCTTATGCTTAAATTACATGGGTTATGTCTTAGTGACAGATAATGAATACGAATCTTGGGTTTTAATATAAAAAACTTCAGACTGACCACTGTTCTCTTGATTCATGACTTTTTAATTTTTTATTTATATCCTGCTGTAGAGAGAAATCGAAAGACAAATTTTCTCCATATAGCAATAGTAAACACAACATACCACACACACACACACACACACACACACACACACAAACTGGTTGTCTTCATTTTGTCCTTTCTAAATGAACTAAAAGCTTGAGAACTTGTCAAAAGGTCTTAGGACTTTTGTTACTACACACAAAACCTGACATACAATTTGCTCAAAATGTCTCAGCTGGAAATTTACTTGGACTTTATTGGTTTGTATTGAATGGAATATTCCCATGTGGTTGTAGTCTTCGCAATGGCTCAACCTGAAATCTTAGGAAGCAAATTCTAAGAGCAGAGAAAGTTTTGTAATATAATATAGCAGAGAAAAAAAGGTACTGTCTGTTTTAACTAAAAGTAATTATTGAGAGTTCATCATGTTGGTCCTTCTGTTCCAGTTTCACTATTGTTATATTTGTCTTAAAACTTAAGAAAACGAAAGAGAAAGGTAACAACTGACATATTCAAATCACTATCTTACATAAAATACTGTGCCACACATAAACAAATCCATACCCCAACTCCAAAATAACACATTATAGGAGAGCCTCAAGCCAGCCGATAAAAACCTCACACATGTTTTGATTTTATTGCTATGCAGGTCTTCTCAGTAAATATTTGTGATAGAAAAAAATGACAATTACTAGAGTTTTTTGAAAGATGTCAAAAACTGTAAGTTTTTTTATGTATTTAATTTCGTAAATAGTCATACAGAAGGAATATTTATCCCACCTAATTTATTTTGTCTTACCAAGTTCTAAACAACTTCCCATAAATCAGACATTCAGCAACTGAAGTACACCCACAGGTGCCAAAGCTACCAGTGAATTTGGCCAAACCACTAACTAAGCAGTCCCTGAGGTCAAATAATGAGTCGCGCAGGTTGACATTGATCAGTCAATTTAGTCAAAATGGTCCATCTGGAGCATTAAAACACAGCTAAAAAATAAAAAAGGAAGAAGAGGAGAAGGAGATTATCTAGCATGGATCTAAGCATTTTGTATTTTAAAATATTTTATTATTGACCAGAATTTTGAATACGGTTTTAGAGAAAATAGACGTATGATAAGCTAAGAATTCTTATTAAGAAATTATTCATGTAAAAATACTTAAAGATGAGATGATAGGAGGCATGGGATTTGCTTCAAAATAACCCAATGGGAAGGAGTTGGGGGGCGGGGAGCAATTAATAAGGAGATAGGATGACCGTATAATTCATTGTGCCAGTTGGAACACCTTCAAGGGAGTGGTGGAAAGTTAAGATAATTAGCAGTCATTTATTTATTTAAACTAGGAAACATGATTGGCCTAAGTTTAGCAGAAATGAAATAAGGCAAGGATTGAAAATTGTGGAACCTAGGTTATGGACACATAGGCAGTTCATTATATTATTCTCTTATATTTGTATACGCTCTGAATTTTTCCATAATATAAATTCTATATAATAAAGAACATTAAATATCTGATATTAATGGCAATATGACTTTGGTCAACTCCTTTTCTATAGAGTCCATTGGTCTCAATGTGATGGCAAAGATCTCTTTCCTTTCTAAAATTCTGAAATCAACAGCAAGGAAAGTTGAGCCTGACCTTGATTAGAATGAAAATAAATACAGAATATGAAGAGAACAGTAGGAGGGCTTATTCAATCTTGTCATACCTAGCAGATATTAACAGTATCCTGAAAAATGGAAATAAGTAGTAGCTCAATTCATATTCTGTAAAAAGGCATCACTAATGTGAGTCCTAAGGAGAAGAAAATAAATAAAGGACAAGTTAGTCATTCTAAGGACTTCTCTCTCCCTGAGTAAACAATAGCGCTACGAACCCAGTAAGCATAGTTCAAGTAGCACTGAGGGGGTAAGACCTACATCTGATGCACATGCATGATGCTTATGCATCAGTTAAATTGCATCTATATATAAACAATAAAAACCAACCAAAGCAGTGCAGGCACAAACCCTATGAGTCACCCCTGCCAGATGTCATCATCAATATGGATCACTACCGCTCTTTTTATCCTAGGGTGATCTGTATGGATTGTAGAACCCAACATTATCCAAATCTATAGGCTGAATCCATTGTGCTATGGTCTGGTTGTCTCCAGCTGACTATGAGTATCATTAATTGAACTTGGCAGTCTTATCACTTATACGGTGGCTCATCCTTATAGCTATTACTCATTCATATATGTAATGATACGAATTAATTCATTAGTTCTGAAGAGAATGTTAATCCTGGTAGTCTAAGATTGGATACTGTTGGGAAAATCAGGTTTGTGTAAAAGTTCTTACCTCAAGTTCTTGTTCCTCTACAATGTAGAAACAGACCACATACTCAAAATACAACCACTAGCAATGGCTGAAGTAAATGGTCATTCCTAGGTTATTATTTTAATCCTATGATTAATCCTATGAAATATTAGATATAAGGTATGTACTATTATCAACACTGATGAGAATTTGAGGCAGAAGGCTTAGTAACTTATAAATATGTTTATGCATATGGCTAGTTGCAAAGCAAGGATTTGAAACTAGACATAGTAATTCCCATGCTATGCTCTTACTCTCAAAACCTGTCTTGCAAGGCAGTATTTCCAAGTAAGTAGTTATACAAACTGTACTGTAAGAAACTGAAGATTAAAGAAGCAGAGTGCTATGCTTATATTGACTATATGTTCCCTTCCAACAAGTATCAAACTTCTTTTAAAAATAAAATAAAACAAAACAAAACAAAAAAAGGTTCAGGTTTAAATTTCCCAGGAAGTCTGGGCCAGTCACTTGGTTCCAGGGGTTGGCAAACTATGGCCACTGAATAAAATTCAAACACTGTAAAAAAAAAAAATTGGAAGTTTTATTGGGACAGAGCCATGCCCACTCATTACTGTCTTTGAATACTTTGGAGCTACAATGAGTAGTTGTGATAGAAACTACATGTCCCACAAAGCCTAAAATATTTCCTACCTAATTCTTTACAAGAAAAAGTTTGCCAATCCCTAGTTTAAGCCAATTGTAGTAATTCCATTTCCCTCACTGTGACTGGTTTAAACAAAAGCAGATGATACTTTTCTTTATCACTCTTCTTGTGATACTTGCGGAAGTCTATTGTGTGTGTCATGGGGACACATGAGGAAGTATATTCTTCAGAAATAAGGAAGAAGCACATGTCCTTTCAGCCTTGGAACATTGTTGTAGAAGAATATGATGCAAGGGCTTTGTTACAAACTGTATTTCCCCCAAAATATATGTTGAAGTCCTAACTATCATGTCTCAGAATAGAACCTTATTTGGAAGTATGGTCATTGCAGATATAATTATGTAAGATGAGGTCATACTGAAGGGGGGAGGGCCCCCAATCTAATGACTATTGTCCTTATAAGAAGATGGCCTTGTGAAAACAGAGACACAGGGAGAATGCCAGGTAGTGATAAAGGCAGACGTTGGGGGTGCCTTGGTGGCTCAGTCGTTAAGTGTCTGCCTTAGACTCAGGTCATCATCCCAGGGTCCTGGGATCGAGCCCTGCATCAGGCTCCGTGCTCCGGGGGAAGCCTTCTTCACCCTCTCTTACTCCCCCTGCTTGTGTTCCTTCTCTTACTGAGTCTCTCTCTGTCAAATAAATAAATAAAATCTTAAAAAAAAAAAAAAGGCAGACATTGATGTGATGTATCTACAAGCTAAGAAACACAAAAGACTGCCAGCAAATCACCATAAGCTAAGACAGAAGCATGGAACAGATTCTCCCTTACATCCCTCAGAAGGAACCAACCTTGTAAAGGACTTGATTTCAGACTTCTAGCCTACAAAACTATGAGAAAACACGTTTTTGTCGTTTAACCCACCGAGTCCTGGAAAACTATACAAGGTTGTTACAGCAACTTATATTCATGAGGACAATAGGCTGAGGACGAGAGTCAACATGCCACAGATAACAAGACGTAGATGGAGAGATGGCACGCTGGGGGTATATCCACCCACTGAGTTTACCAAATCTAAAATTGTACCTTTGGATTTCTTACCTTGGATAATAAATCTTCTTATTGCATAAGCAACTTTGGACACTGTCCTCTGTTACTTGCAACCAAAAGCATCAAAAATGATATGCCACACAGCCTTATTTTTTTAAAGCAAACCTTATTTTAAATATTCTATTTCATTGTCCACATAAGTACAGTCAAAATTATTAACAATTGCTTTCTTCTCTTTGGTTCAGAAAATGAGATGACTATAAGCAATCCTTGTGCTGTGAAATAGGCAGAAATGAAGGAGGGAAACTTTTACAGGCAGAGGGCAAGTCAGTAATGCACAGAACCACAGAAGGTAAGCCAGCCAAGCTGCCAAGTGATTAGGACAGGTATCAACTATTACATTCCAGTCTTCCATTATGAGACATGATGAAGCAGAGTAGTAAATTTTGAAAAGATTGGGTTTGTTATCAAAACTGATCAACACTTCTCTAGTGAAGGGCAACTTGATTTCTTGATATCTATACAAAAGCCAAAGGATTTTTAAATGAACAAATTTAAAAAAAAACACAGACACTCTCACTAAACAACATAAACTGGCACGATTTTAAATGCAAACGTTAAGAGAAAGCCATCTAGCTATCTGTGCACATTTCACTATACACATTTGCATTTATACTAAGGGATAGGATACAATAAGCATTATGAAGTGACAGGATAGATCTCTAGGAGGAAAATGTCAATAACAACTGAGAAATTGAATATACAAATGGACCATGGCCAGATCACATATAAAAATAGAACTCTGACCCACAACCTGCAGCAACATGCCTAGGAAACCAACACCCTTATCTACAACAAACAGCCCAGAAAGCCAGCCTGTTGTAGGTCAGACTTATAGGAAGCCAGATTGCTATCAAGTGATAATTCAGGAAGCTAACCAATAACTTCTGTAACAGTCAATCCAATATGGCCAGGACTTGATTAATAACTGATGGCTACCTTAGTTTTTGTTCCCACTTCCAACATAGCATCAACCAGAGAAAATCAAATATGTATCCCTAACCAATCATATAGGACAATCTACTTCTAGGTAGACTGTCTGCAGCTTCCCCATGCCAACAGCCTCCAAATCAGGGCACACCTGAAGCCTTCCCTTTTTCCACTTACAGAGCTTTCCCAGTCCCCTTCCTGCCTTTGAGTCTATGCCAAAACACAAGTGATAATGGTTAACTTCCTTGTTATGAGCAAGCTCAGAATAAATAGCATTTGTTTTTTCTCATTTAGTTGGCCTTCATATATTCACACACAATTAAGTTTATATGAAGAAATGTCCTCTCACCACCTCCCCTCAAGAACTCCAGTCAATGATTTTCATGATTGTGGTTTTAGAGGGTAAGTCAGAATTCCAAATTAATACTTGCAAAACTTTCTGAAGTGATAACAACCCTCACTATCGCTCTCTGTCCACCTCCAGACTCACAGAATCACATCTACAACCAGCCAAATATTGGTAGTTTATCATACTCCTCATTTATATGAAGCAGAGAATGCTTGAGAACCATCAAGCACTAACTTTAGCTGAAAGATGAGGTATCTCTCAAACTCGGTTCAAACTAGTCTCCAGAAGAAAAAAAAAATTACTTAATGCCCAAGGTGTGGACAATAATCTGATTTATAAGTTAACACCATTTGATTATTATTCAGAGTTCATTGTACATGGAAAAGAATAAAGAAAGACTTCTTTTTATTTTAATTGAGATGCTTCCTAAAAGTTGGCATTCCTTTTAATCCCACACAACTCAGCAAGCATTTCTACACCCCAGAGTCCTGCTTAAATAGGGGGTGATATCTCTTATTGACTTGACTTCCTAAGGCACTCCTCTGAAAAGGTACTAAAATACTGAACTTATTTATAAAAAAAAATAACTCATACAGAGAATTAAGATTTGATGGAGAGGTTATCAGATTCTATTTCTACAGATCAGGCTCTTATCCCTTTAATAGTTGAATTTGTCTGCTGATCATGTGATGTATTGACCACATGATCAATATCGTATATGACCATATTTCTTTAGTTACTAAACCAGTCTTTCCACACCATTTTCATGCTTTCTGTCATCTCCAGTATTTCCCTATTGTCTTTCTGTATCAATTGAAAACACCTAATCCTCAGTCCATTTCTCTAATGTCATCCCTCAGTTCTTTATATATCATTTCTATACTATAACAAAATCAATTATGTAGCTGCTCTAAATAATATTTCCATTTTTTTCTGTTAACCTCTTTTCATACTATAACTAAAGGTTTCCCTATTGAAATTTAGATATACAATCTCCTTCAAGACTCAGTTAAAACTCATCTGCTTCTGGAGGCCTTCTGCCTCTCTGTCTCCAACTCTCTCTCCCTGTCTCTCTCTCTCTCTTTCTCTCTCTTTCTTCCACACTTGGATACGCATAATACATTTCCAGGATACTTTCTGCCTTCAAATGCTTGTCAAGTGTATATGATTTCTTTTCATCTCCACGCTAGATTGGAAACCTCTCAAGGGCAGGAATCTTGCCCTTTCGAGTTGTCCTCTATCCCCAACAGTACCACATAATGTAAGAACTTAAATGTGTGCTGACTATCTGACTTACCCATGCTTTCTTTCTTCCGAGTGTATTAAGCTCATCAGCAGCTGGTTGAGCATGCTGATTTGAAAATGTATACAATAAGTGATACATTTCATGTTTGGTGAATAACTGCTCCCACTTTAAAATTCTAAAGTGTAGCATAAAAATAGCATATGACAAGACTGTCCATCTGGAAGTAGCGTTCTGTGCCTTACAAAGTGAGAAGACACTAAATCCTGAAGAGGCCTCAAATTGGAGAGATCAGTGAAGTGTTTTGCCAACAGGAAAGGAAGATGATTGCTTTTCTCAAACTGTGCCATGTTGCCAAGTATAGGAATCCAGCTGTTATGTGAGATTTATACTCATTTCACTTAACTATAAATGCATCATGCATCATTTTTCTTTAATTACTCAGATTAGCTGGGTAGGTGTAGGTGATGCACTGAGGTCTGAGCATAATCAAAATGAGCTACTGTGATAAAGTGAAAGGAAAATATTTTTGTAGTCAATGGAGGAAAAAGTATGTTTATGTGAAAAAATAAGATCTTGTCACTGCAACAATCTAATTAGTGTTAAAATCTCGTTAGTTATCCAGAACTGAGAATCTTCCAATTATAAATGAAGTCATTTTGTAGAAGAAATCTATATCACTCTTTTAAAAATTCTTAATTACCTTTCTACTTTGTCCCCTCGTATTCAGGGCATTCCGATGGACAGCTTTATCCTCTATAAACATGTTTGCATTCCTTTTTCCTCAAATCTCTGGAAAACTTTAAATTTCCTGAATTTAGACATCAGAATTCTTAGCCAGATTTTCAAAACATCTATCCAATTCTTCTACCCTTCCTAAAACAACTCAGTTCTTATATGAATTTCCAGCTGTTGTGTCAGTTTTATACTTGTCCAATTTTCTCTGTTAAATACTTTTAAGATTTTTCTCAAAATGTTTCATATCCTCAAAATAGCCCCTATTCTGTCCATCATATTTGGAAACAATTTTTATCTCTTATGGAAACCTTCACTGACTTCTTAAACTTGGTTCTACAACCTAATGGCACCTGCTTCAGTAATGTATCTGCTTACGGGCATCCACATATTTTCATTATCCATGTTTAACATCTGTACACATATGCGTGTGATTCGTTCATCAATAAATGGCCAATAAATTGAATACAATTTTGTTACTGTTTGATGTTCATCATATTACAATTTTATTGAAAATAAAGGCTATATTTTCTTATATTGTGTCCAACCTCTTAGCACCTAGAATAATGCCATATACAAAGAAGATATTAATGATTAAAGTGATTAATCTAAAGTAATGAACTTCCATTGTTCTTCCCCTCCTCCCATTTTCCACACAACCATTATAGCCTCCTTCAAGTGCATGGCTCCCAGTGTCGAAATCCCAGTTTTGACTCTATTCTGATGACTCACAAATATTGTTCTATCAGGTATTATTATGTAGCATATCCACATAAGTACAGTATTCCACAACCATTTATAATTTTTACTAATCATTATAATTGCAATACTGCACTGAAATGGTTCAGTTGCTGCTTGAGGATAGATAGCTTAATAACACTACAATAAGCTCTGTCCATTCTCCATCCCACTTTGACTCCTGTGAACTCAAGTTTCACATGATTTATAAATGTATAGCCTTTGCATAACAACATACCCTGTTTTGTTTTGCAAATGTAATCATTTGCACTGTCTTAAGCCAACCGAAATTTCTTAGACATTTGCCTTGAGTCTCACTATAGTGCTTCTCTAGGCCAAGTCAGTACATTAACCAAGGATTTGTGAATAACAGGGCTTAAAAAAGAAAAGAATCAAACAGTGGAGTAAATACATATAATAAGATCTGCAGAATTATGGTTACTTTTAAGTGACTATTTTATCTTTCCAATGACTGATCTACAAGAGAGAGAGAAAGTTTTAAAATTTTTAAAAATTGGCCTGGTTTTCAGTAATTCTCTGAGGAGACAATGACCTGCATGACATCAAATATGAAAAGATGATTTAGTTCCTTAGGCATTCAGTGAGGATTCAATTGGGTCAGAAATAATACCTTCCCTTATGAAGAGAAGTACTTCAAATTTTACAAGCAGGCGTAGGACTATGATTCAGGAAATACATAATTTGTTTATTTACTATGCCTCTAAGCTAAAGAATACACAAGGCTCTTAAATTCTCTGAGCTTTCTGAAGGTATGAAGTTCTAACTTTGTCTTTCTCTGTCTCTGTCTCTCTCTATATATATATACACACACACACACATATATATGAACATTTCATTTTTCTAACTCAAGAAGCAGCAGTATGAGGCATTTTGGAATGTCTCTACATTGAACACAGATTTTATAGTAGCAAAAAAATGTGCCACAAGCATGTGACATATTACACCTCCTTTTATTTTATAGGGTTATGTTTTGTGTGTGTGTGTGTGCTCTCTCTTATTAAATGTTATTTCTTTGAGTTATCCAAAATATTAGAGTACTAAGGAATTTCAAGCTCCTTTCATTTACTATAAGAATTGTGCAACAAAAATGATACCATAAATAAGAATGATTTTTTTAAAAACACTAATGTTTGGAGCTTTTAAAATAGAATCCTGGAGTGTAATGTTTCATAAGGATCATACAAAATCCTATAGAGAGCAATATGACTTTGAGTGGGGAAAGAGGGATGTACCACATATGGCTTACAAATTGCTTCATCGGATTCTTCACGTTTGCAAAACTCAAGAACAGCAATTCCGATTGGCTCAACAAGTTTAGGCAATTACCTTACAGATGCAGTAACAGTGAAGAAAGTTCAGTTCAATTTCTGCAAGCACTAGTCCAAATGAGAACTGCAAGCAAAGCAATGAGTAGTGATTTTTTCCCCAGTTCTTAATGCTCTAGGCAAGGGATTCAATCCTAAGGGCTGTGCTATTGAGAACAGGGAAGAATACTGAGCAGTGGGGAGTGATTTCAGTGTGCGCTGTTGTTGGCACTGGTGGAGAAGAAATAACAAATCAGAAGGAAAAATAAAGAGGCAACTGGGAATAATAAAAGATAAGTAAGACCATCAGTGAAAAATAATATTTTTATAAAATGATAAATGGGGAGAAAAGACTTGTTCTCTTGAGACACAAAAACTTTTAGAAGAAGTCATCTGATCCTTAGAGGACTGGAAGTGTTAATAATGTACTTGAGGATATTTAAGTTATTGTTACTGGTTTGCTGATATTGCTGTTTTTAGCTTCCAAATGGCTTTTGGGTAAGTAACAATCTTCCATTTAAAATCTGTCTGCCCTGCTGACACTCTCTGATCACAATGCTTACTCAGAGCAGGTGTTTCATGAAACCAGCTTTCAGTGCCAATAATGAAGCACCTTAGAGGGTCCATATCTCAGCACAGATGTATGTAGTTTTGAAGTCTGAAATCAAATTTGGAAATTTAAAGCAAAGAGCAAATAGTTTTCTTGTGTAATGTTAATGTCTTTCTCTTCTTCTTTAGAAAATATGTGGGCTTCATGTGTTAGAAATGGATGTTATTTTCCCTGCATTATGGCACCGTAGGAAAGATCTGTGAGGCAGAGAAGCTTTTATTCTCATTATACTGTATATGTGGAAGCACTAAGAAATATGAAATCCTTCACTGGTGCAGACTAAAAGATTTCCATTTCGTCTGGAGGGGAAATGTGCCAAAGTGGCTGAAAATAATTCAAGTAATTGGCAAAGAGCTGTACTCTAAGGAGCCTTTTGGTGTAATTTGATTTTGTGCCTTTTAGGGGAGCAAGTGAGATGTGATTCTACCTGCCCCTGTGGGCCAAGAGATTTTAAACATTACAGAATCCTTAAGGTAGATGATGACGAACTACAATGTCAAAAGACACCTGGAATTGTGATATTCTTAAGAAATAATAATAATAAAGATAATGCTCAACTGAGTTAAAGAATGTCCGTTACCATGCATAGTCTGTATTTTGCCTTAACACTGAGAAAACAGTCTCACTTAAGAGCTACATGCTCCTCTGTCTACAAATTTATAGGATTATTGCTAGATTCCATAAGCGTTCTTAGTAATAATGGACGACAATAACCAATTCGATCAGAATCAGCCATTTGTAATTTATAGATGGGCGCCCTTGGCATTACAATACAATGACCCTACTTACCGCAAGTCCTAAACTTGCAGGGCCCCAAGTTTGTTTTAGCATACTCCTCCGTAAGTCCCCACCAGCATCCCCTCTCATTATGGCCTCTTCGTGTATCTTGGATCTACTTTACACAGAGGCTGAGAGTCTATTAGTTTTCAATGTATTCCTCCTCTATTACTAAGGAAAAGACATTTTATTTTTGTGTTGCTTTTTCCTTTGGGGAAATTCCAATCTCTTTAAAATAATTTTAGTAGTAGAATTTTAAGCAATTTTACATGAGGAACCCTTAAACATTTCTCTTTTTCTGAGCCCTGAATGTAAGGCAGCCTCTGACTATATTAATATTTCTTATATGGAAATAAGTAGAAGATTTGAGTTCTTATCCACTCCAAGACTGTACAACCAACTTTTAACATCAGCATTGGGTATGCTTACTTTCTTTTCCCTTGCTTACCCACAGAATTAAGGAAGAAGAAGAAAAGGCTGAAGGAGAAGCCTCAGGACAAGGCCATACATGTATAGCACAGCATACTAATGTGGGGCTCTGGAGAATCCTCCCACCAGCAGACCATACTAAACTGCAGAAGTCCTCAGGTATTCCCTTAGCTCAGCAGTTCTCAAACTTTAGCTCAAATAAAAATCATCTGAGGGCTTGTTTAAAAATAGCTTGTTGGGCCCCACTCTCAGAATTCTTTAACCCATAGGTCTTAGGTGAGGATGGATATTTATATTTTTAACACATGTCCAACTGATGTAAATGCTGTTTGTCAAGGGACCACACCATGGTTCTATAATCCCATCCCTCCAAACATTTTATTTCCCATACTCCCCAACAATTTTATTTAGCATATGCTAAGCATCACACAGAAATATGTAATACATGAAATTCAGAACTAACATTATTATCTAGGAAAAAAATCTGCGTTCATGTTTTTATACAATTCTATGAGTAAAGTGTCCCAATTTCATTACTAGTTTCAATGAAAAACATAGGATTTAAAAGTCAATAAAGGACATCCTGTTTTAAATACCTCATCTGATATGGGGTAGGTACATTTCTCCCTGGTGTGCCTGTTAAGAAATACTAAAACTCTGGAGATTATATATAAAATAAAATAAGAAGACTGTAAAGGGAGGAGAGAGAAAGGCAGACCAGCTGAGGACCTGAGAAGTGACAGGGCAGTGAATTCACTGGGTTTTCTTTTGGCCTTATATATCCCAGACCAGATGCTGGAGAAGCAATAGTCCAGAAATACCACTGGGTACAAACCAAAAATGTCCAAATAAAACCTGCTGTCACTAGAAAGGACCAGACAAGGACAACACCGCAAGATAAAAAACTTTTAGAGGATAACTGATCTACTACAGCCAAGCACCATGGGAAAACCTGTAGAAGATGGGGAAAATGGAGAGATGTTGGTCAAAGGGAACAAAATTTCAGTTATAAGATAGGTAAGTTCTAGATACCTAAAGTAGAGATTGTAACTATGGTTAACAATAATGTATACTTGAACTTTGCTAAGAGAGTAAATCTTAAATGTTCTCACCACATACACACACACGCACCACATACTCAAAATGGTAACTATGGGAAGTAATGGATATATCAAGGAACCTTATTATTACAATCATTTCACAATATATACACATATCAAATCATCACCTTGTACACCCTAGACTTACATAATGTTGTCAATTATATCTCAATAAAACTGGGGGAAAAAAACATGGCCCCATGTCTACTTTGATCAATAAAGGCCAAGTGGAAAGCTTAAAATTCACTCCTCCCCAACACCAACGAAGTGTTCATTCTTGTTAGGGTGGTGTTGGAGCTGGGAATTACATGTCTGCCTGGAGATAAAAAGCTTCCTCACTTTATGGTGTCAATGGAGACCACATGGGATCCAGACTCCCACCGCCAACAGGTTGTGATAAGGTAATCTGTTCTCCCTACCAAAGTGGTATTCCAGGAAGCCCAGTGGGAAGCCTGGACTTTCCCCACTTTCCAAAAATAACAAACCCTCCAACTACCCTTTGATTGTCATGCAGGTCACGTGGAGAGCAATAGCAAGGAGACGCTCCCCCTTCCAGCCCCGATGAGGTCAGCATAGGCCTACTAAAGACCTTTAACTTAATCCCACCAAGCAGCAGTAAGGAGGCAATCCCCTCTACACAGTCAACAAAAGAGTACTAGGGCTTGTACCCCCACTTAGCAGTGATGAGGTGACCTGGTACTCTCAACCTGTGCACACCAGCACGATATCACAAGGAAGCCTGCTCAAACATAAGATTTGAGGATAGCCCAGAGTCTCATAAGATAATACACAAGATGTGCAGGATACAAATTTAAAAAACACTCAGGGATGCCTGGTGGCTCAGCTGGCTGAACATCCCATTCTTGATCTCAGGTCAGGTCTGTCTTGATCTCAGGGCCATGAGTTCAAGCCCTGCACTGGACTCTACACCAGTTGTAGAGCTTACTTAAATAAACAAAAAACAAAAACACTCATCATTTTTTATTGGTCCTACATTTAGTCACTGGAAAATGAGAGACAAATGTTTTATTATAGATTCCAACAAAAAATTTTCTACCCTTCTGGTCCAAATCTTACAGTGATTAGCTTTCTAAGCACAGCAAAGATTGTCGTTCTGAACAACCTTGTCCTTTACAGAGGTCAGTGGAGTGTTTATTACTCTGCAAATCAAAAGGTCTAAAATGATGGGGATAGCTTTGTTTGCTTCTGATAAAGAGAGTGCAATGTACTGAGAAGGTTGTAGAGTCAGTCAGAAAAATCCATTTTTAAATGTTTTCCCCCTTACCAGGAATACGATCTTGGTTAAATTTATTAACATATCTAAGCTCTTAGTTTCTTTGCCTATAAACTGTAGTAGTAGTAGTAGCAGTAGTAGTTGTCATAATAGTAGGAACCTTGTAGTCATATAATAGTTGCATTAATAAAAGCAGAAGTATGTGCTAGTCACTTTACCTGTATTATCTCTCAGGATCGGGACTCAAGACCATGATGGTTAAGTTCAAAATCTGTATCTCATCAGGTAAACCATAAAGCTTCTCAGAGAACTAAATGCAATGATGTCAGTAAAAGAATTAGTGCATTGTCAAATCACTATGTTTTACACCTGAAACAAATATAATATCATATATCAACTATACTTCAATAATAAAAAAAGTATAAAAACTTTTTAAAAAGTAAAATTAGTGTAAACATAGCACTGAATGTTATCTCTCTTAATTTTCAAGTGATATTTAGATATGTATACATATAAGTAATATGCATACATGTATGATACATATTATATATGCATACTTATTATATATATGTATACATATATGTGTGTACATAAAGCTTCATGTCAGTGCCTTCCCAATAAAAAAATCTTCCAATTCATTTAGAAAATTTCAGTGCTTTAATGTTCTTTCTCCAATCAGATAAACCCAATAGATATAATTTCCCACTAATATAATTTAAAGATTATTATAGAAATTTAAGGATTATTATATAAATTTAATAAGTTTATATTAACAAATTATTTTATTTAAAATATTTTATTGAGTGCCTCATGAAGGCACTTGACTAGGTTAATGACAATAAAAAGAAACTCAAGTGTCAGTTACTATTCTGTGTACCTAGACCCTTTAGATATTCTTATTTCCAAAGCACAATGCAGTAGAATAATGCCATCAAACTTTTCCATAAATTCATTCATTAATAAATAAATAAAAGTTTCACTCAATTGGCATCAAAGCCATTTTTTTAAATATGCAAAGACAACTAATAAGGAAGACATGAAATCAACAAATAGAGCTCTAGCAACAGAAATCTAGTTAGGGGAATTAGGATCATGACGGCATAACTGGCCTAGAACATTAGGAGACTATATTCAAGCAATAGATAATAATGCATTCTGGGGGGAAATCCGCTGGAGAGAACAAATGTAATGGAAAAATAGTCTGATACATTTGACCATGTAAAAACTATACTGTATGCTGTTGGAGGGTGTGGAAAGAACTGATAGATAGACAACTGGACAAATGAGAACAATAAGGAAATTTTTAACTCTAGAGAAAAAACACGTAAGAAAGGAAAAACAGTATGCTCCTTGGGTCTACAGTGAATAATATTTATTTATGATAATACAAAAATTAAATATAACTGTAACTTCAAGTTGGGACACGATGCTATTGGGATAATGAAGGGAAACAGAGCAGAAGCTTGAAAAGATCTAACACCTCATCTGCCATAAAAGGAAGTAAACAAATGAGGCCTAAACTATACAAATCAATAATTAGCAATATTATAATATTACTTAGAAATATGAACATAAATGCACAGAAGAAAAGGCTAAAAAGAGTTGAGAATAACACTAATAGAGAGCAAGGCAGAGAGTGAGAAAGGGCAAGGCAGAGAAGTCTATTTTTTTAGAAATAAGATTTTAATAATGTTTTTGTTTATTTACTAGGTGTGTACAAATTATTTATTTTTTAAATAAGAAAACTACAAAATAGTATATATAGTATTAATTTTATTTATGCGAACTTTATAAAATTAAGCATAATATATTAAAGCTTTACTATTGGTAGTTATAAAACCAGAGGTGACTTCTTCCCTTACCTCAACATAATGTATCAGATAGGGTAAGAAAAGGAATGTGATCAAATTTAATAATTTTCCAGTGTGCCAGGGAAATGCTTTCAGCTTTGTAAAACCAAACACTCTTCTAAATACAAGCCTCCCTTTGCATATTTATGGAGTAAATTGCTCAGGGCTGTCATGAGTTGTAAGCGTGAGGAAAATTATGTCGCCCCTTCCTTTTAGGGCTTCTTGGTTTTATTTCCCATTTACTTGGTTTTTTTGGTTTGTTTTCTTTGCTTTTCAGGTTTTGCTTTTTCCCTTTTAAAAAACCTCACTGTATTGTCTGGGCCATCTACATCAATATAGAATTCTGTTCTGTTTCGTTTTCAGACTATGTGATATCTCTCCACCAGGGAAATCTACACTTGAAATTGTGCTATGAAGAAATGAGGACATCAGGGAGAAAATGTGTGAAGGTAGGAGAGCAGTGATCAAGGAGCACAGTTAGGAGGTGGAAATGAAGACAGAGAGGGAACAGCAATCACTTTACCTCGGGCTACAGTCAGTAACTAGCAGAGTAATAGAAGGCAGAGGGGAAAGGTGCTACAGATTTATCACGAATACAACTGCTCAGTGAAATCCAGGGAGACGCCAACCATCTTTTTTCTGTCTCTTTAAACATTTTATATAATTAAAGAAATAAAACCTGCCTACAAGTTACTTTTAAAAATACCTTTCTTTCTGATCCCAAATAATTTCAGGAATTCCTAAATTGTCAGAAACACACCATGATTTCAAAAGCAGAGCTTCCACCCGACAAAAAGGGCTGGTAGGGAAGTAAATTTCAGCCTTTAGTTATGGCTACTCTGGCTTTTCCAGGCTTATTTCTTCTTCAGACAAATTCCATTCCCCCAGAAGCTACTCTATCAAGAGCTTCTCAACCATGCTATTAATGTGAAAATGAAAAATCTGCTTTATAGAGGCAGCACTCATGGGAAGAAGCATGCTGGCTCAGTGAGCTTCTAAGACTCTTGATTACCTGGAATTTCTGAAGCTTTTGCAGTTGTTAATGTACCTCTTGCAAAATAATGAGATTTCAACCTTTTCCAAACATAGTGGCTTTGCTTTTCCTTAGACAAACTCCTGCACACATTTTACATTTCTAACTCCAATTTCCTCTGGCCTT
>CM052898.1:162139187-162157693 GCA_028534135.1 Potos flavus
ACTTATTAAGCACCATGTTGAGCATGGGGTTTCCCGCAATGCTTGCTGTTTCCCTGCACGCAGGGAAGTCACCATAGCTAACTCCAATCACATCTCTGAATCTCCCTCTTACTCCTGCTACTCGAATTCTTACTTCTTTGGGAGTTTTTACATCATCTTGGAGTTCTCCTCACTCCAGTTGATGCTATAACTGGATCAGAGTCCTCCGTGCTGTGGCTCTTGTTATTTTGAGCCAAAGTTTTAGAAATAAAGTTGCCCATTTCCTTATCAAATAAAACAATTAAAAATTGAGGGGCTTTGAAGATCGTAATCTCTGCTGGAGAATTTTAAAAATCAATCTACAAATTTAAAACAGAAAAATTACTTTATTTTTTCTTAGATTATATCTATCCTTCTGTGTAGACAATGAATACTCTTAGTTCCAGTAGAGAGTTGGAAAGACATCATTATTAAAATAATAATGATGATGATGAAAGAAAAGAAACTGGCTAGAAATCTCCAAATATTATCCCATGATAACCAGTTTTAAATAACAAGCTCTCTTAGACTTTAACACTTTTCTTGCTTCTCAAGGTAAAATCGCTCAGCCTTCTATTTATGATTCAGAGTCAGTTTTTGTTATCTCTTTAAAAATGTGTATTCTGAAATTATTATGTTCTAATTTAATCCTTAACTCTACCATGTATTAACTTGGTAAATGACTTAGGCTCATTTGTAAATTGGGGATAATAGCAATCTCTATCACATAATGTAGTCACTGGGAATTAGTAAAATAACTCAAATAAAGTCCCTAGCACAGGGCCTCTACATAAATGATCAGTAATTGTTAGCTATTGTTGTTGTTACAAAATTTTTAACTATACAGAGGATTTCTTCAAGGTGTACTGAATGTAGGCTACTATGCTGAATAAAGCCACATAAGTTTACTGTTTGAGGTCCTCTCTTCCAATCAGGATCAGTTGCTATTCTCCTCTTTTTTTTTTTTTCAGATAAGTTATAAGACAGAAAAAACAGAAACTAACCAAGTAAGAATGAGAGCCTTAGATTTGAGGCTATTATTCCAAAAACATAATAATCTGTAGAAGACAGTTTGGTTACCAGACTAAGGATGAGGTGAGATCTTTATTTTGTTCATCATTAATATTTTGAAAAAAAAAAACACTTTGAATTAATTTTGATTTTTTTAAAAAATATTGCATTAATATGCCCTTTATGTATTTGCCATCTTAAACTTTACGCCCAAGGTAAAATCATCTCACCCCAATCCTAGCCCCATTGGCTACTTTAGAAGAGCCATGGGTGGAACTAGAGTAAGTAGAAAAAGGACCCTGTCTTTACATGACATGTCAGGGTAAGAGCTGCAAATTCAAATATTTTCATGGGCCAAGACATTGAAAGAAGTAATTTCAGTGGGTTTGGGGTAAAATGGTAGTGTGCGATAGGGCCTGTGATTAAAGCAAACATTCAAAATTCTAAAGGCATTCAAATTCAGATTTTTAATGACACTAGCCAGCCAAATTAAAAGGACTAAGGATGAAATTTTGTGACCTTGAATTAAGAGAATGGTCTTGCACTCACCTAAAGTCAGAAGAAGCTGGGATTAAATTTTCTACTTTGTTTGGCTTCTGCAGTTGGATTTTGCCACTATTGGAATAGTGCTAAATCCTCCAGAGTGCTGAGGTTGGGAATAAAGATTTGAATTATTTCTGTTGCATGTCACTGTGTGTCTTCCATGTGATCTTAAGATAAGAGAGGTTGCCAGATCTGTATTTAGCATTAATGTCTTTCCTTTATCTACTTTCTATTCAGTATCTCATGTTAGGGACTAAAAAAATCCATTAAGCAAGCAGCAAGATTTGTTTTTAAATAAAAGAAGTGGTTCTAAGCGAAGCCCTGAAAATTCCTTCTATACATAAAATTGCACATGTTTTAAATCAAGAACATTTTACAGTTCACTTTGAGAGATAGGGTGCCATATTGGGAAGAGTATGAATAGGGAGCCACAGCTAGGTTCAAATTCCAACTCTGCTACTAATTAATTATGGAAGTTCAGGCAGGTCATTTTAGTTCTATTCCCATATTCCTCATCTAAACAATAGGACTAAAACTTCCCATCTCACAGGGTTATTGTAAAAAACAAATATAATGATACAGTGTTCTGATAGGATAGTTGCCAATAAAATGTTCACACATTGTAGAATAATAAAGAGGCAATGTTTTACCTACTCTCTCACCTCTTGGTTATATTGCAGATAAATAAATTTGCAAAATAATGACCACTGAAAAGCTGATGGGCTACTTTATACGTAAAGAATATAAATGAGCCACTATATATGATTCTGTGTATAATAGGGAAACAATTATAAGCAATTCTATTTTTGATGTCCTCAAATGTGACTTTAGACAAATCATATAGGCAGAACAAAATATGTTTAAAATATATCACCACTTCTCAATTCTTACTTTGTCAGAACTATATTTTTGGTCTTTAAGAGTAAATAAAATCTTTGTTTAATAAATTGAAGTTCCCCCCAAATTATGTATTATATGTTATATATATAAATGTGTTAGCAAGCCCTTTAAGTCATAGATTTATAAACAAATATTCACTAAAAGCATCCAGAGTTCAAAGTACACCCAATTAGAATTCAGAAAAGAGATGAGTTTTTAAATGCAATTTTAAACTTGGAAAGGGAATCTATCAGGAGGTAATTGATTCCACCAAAGAGAAGTAATGATTGAAAATGTTCTGTCACTAGAGGATCCTCCGGAATATAAAAATGCATGGAAAAAGCAATAAGTAGTTTACACATTTGAGAACACATTTGAAAAATAAAGCTTTGTAGTGTATTCATTAGCAAACAGCAGGAATCCCTAAAACAGTATGAGATTATTCAAACACTTTTTTCTTAAGAATATTCCAAGGAGAATAGTGGTGTGGCAAATAAATGTGCAATCAATTAGAAGTGTCCCCAACGACATGAGTGCACATTATTGCATGTCTTGTTATGCTAGTGACATTCCAGCCCTGTGCAAGCCCAATAGCTGATTTTACAAGATACACAGTAATAATACATTCCTGTGTATGAGAAAGCAAGATGGAGTGCTGGGGGGGTTGGTGACAGGGAACTAAAACTTGCCTCTGTGCAATTGTAGATATCCATAGCGCAAGTCTCATAAAATTTAGAAAGAGAAAGAACACTGATTGGACTGAAACATATTTGGCTCTGGTCCTTTTCCCTTAGATTTCTATGATCAAAGCAGATGATGGTACCAGAAAATATTATAGAAATCAAAAATAGTATTTACTAAAAAAAGAGCATGTGGCTAAAAATTAAAATTGAGGGCCTATAAGTTCTTAAAAATTGGGATCCTTTAAAAGAGTTGAGATTTCAAGGGTTATTTTGTAAGGGCTTTTTCAAATGTCCTTTTTTATTGCCTAACTTTGTCATGATCTTCCTATTTATGGTGTTTCTCTTTGTTAGCTTGCAGCTTTGCCCTTGCTCTAATCAACTCCTAGTATAAGTACTGTAGTTATAAAGATAAATGTTAAAATATAAAAGGGCTTCTTCCTTTCTTCACCTATAATCCCCCCTCAGCCCCAAATCTCCTGGCCAGACCAATCCTCTTGCCTCATCTCCTTTGGCCTCCAAAGTCATTGCTTCTAATTCAAAAGACTTCATTAAATGTGATTTGGAATGCTATACCAATGTCTTCTTTAAGTGAAAATATACTAAAGAAGTAGATATAAATAGAATAAATAGATGTATAAAATCGTATTGGAGAAGCGCAGAAGTGCTGCACTCAAGAAAAGCACGGCGATTGACAAGCAATTTAAGCTGGAGTGTGAAAGGATGCAGAAATAACAAGATTTGCATGAAAAATATTGAGATCATGAGAACATCAAATTTAAACGAAAAACTCATGTGCCTCATGATTTAATCATGAGGGCTGACATTACTGTTATAACTTTCATTACTGTTATAACTTGGCTTTTGAAAATAGTTCTATAATGAGGGTGGAGTATATCTATCTATACAGTTATTTTATCCAGTCAGCTCATGACTATGAAAAACAGGGTTACAAGAATCTTAAATCTTAATCTGTATGTTGGGACGCCCAAACATTAGGTATGGCTGAGCGCTTACTTTTGGTCAGGGACTCAAAGCAAAAGAGAAAAACTAAGGCAGGTTGTGAAACAATCCATTATTTAATCAATTATGATTACCCAACCCACGAAAATCAAAAGGAAACTCAGTTTAATGTTAATATTTCTGCATTTATCATATGAAAAAAATTAACAACTGGCCAGAAGCAAGGATGGAGATGCCGTCCGTAGAAGTCATTTAAAATAAAGGGCTCCCTATTGACCTGGTAAGTTTCATTCCCACAAATCAGGCAGCTGACATAAAGTAGGTCTTATTTTTCTTTCCCTTTTATTTTTTATGGCATAATAGGTGGTCTGAAAATCTAGCTGCACTTGTTATCTCAGAGGAGAAATGCAGTTCCGACTTCTGTTTATACTTTCATATCATACTGTATTGCTGTGAACCTGGATGGCACTTCCAGTGGGACGCCATGTTTCGCCCATGAATGAGAAGACTGTCACAATCAAAAGTGCTTCAGGCACAAACAGATTTGAAACAATCTTCCTACTGACTGGAAGAGAAAAGGCTGGTTCTGAAGATCATTAAAGGTTCCATTGATGTGGTTTAGGGGGCACACATTTAGATTTTCAAATGTGTTTTACATTTGGAACAGTTTTACTTGCATTAAAGCTCAGTGGCTTTCCCTGAGAACTCTCCTTCTTGTCATCATTTGCAGAAGCTTTCACAGAGAACTTACTGTTCCAACTGGGAAGGAGGTGGGTGAGGTGGGGAACGCAAAGCAGGCGTTTGAACTAGCTCTCTTGACTCTGAAATGCCAGGATCACCTGCTCGGCAACACACTGCAGAGTGTGAAGCACAGAGATGAAAGGGGCCACCTGCAGTGTCCCAGGAAAAAAAAAAGAAAAACTTTTTTGGCATTTAAATGTGCTAGCAGTCTCTGATTTAAAAAGTAAAAAGGCTTTCTATCAATATCAATTATATTGAAAGTAACTAGGCAGATAACTTGCCACGTCATTTCTAGGTGTGCATTTGTGTTATGTGCACGTTGTTTATTCATTTGTTGTGGTGTTGCTTGACCACTTCATTATAAAGATACCTTGTTACACAACTTTTCATTGTAGGAACATCTCTCCATACAGCATCTTATCACTGACATTTTACCATTAACGTTGTCGGGAGCCTTTTGTCATGCAATACTCCATCATTGACATTTCATCAAAACGGCTGGCTATGGTGGCAATAGCTCAGTGCTCACAGTATACCAAATCCCTTAATTACATTATTACATATGCAATTAAGTTTTCCAGTTCCTGATGTAACACTACCTCTGTGAAAATAGAGAAGATACTCTTTATTTCTCATTGCCCTGAATCTTTTAAACAACCGTGAGAGTTTCACTTAACTAAAATATTGTTTATTAACGTTGTATGTCCTCATAATGTCTTTTAAGGCCATATGAAAATAATCTTCTAGAGCAAGAGTGGGAAAGCTCCTGCCCTGGGGCCAAATCCACCCTGCCACTTATTTTTGTTAAAAAATAAGTTTTATTGGAACAGTTCATGCCCATTTTACATGTTGTCTGTAGCTGCTTTTGCACCATGGCCAGAGTTGAAGAATTACAAAAGAGATCTGCTGACACACAAGGCCTAAGATATTTATTATCTGCTCCTTGACAGAAAAAGTTTTCCAACCATTGTCCTAGCAGATGCTTATTTAAAATGTGGGTCTCCAGCCCCAACCCCATGCAACAGAATCAGAATATCTGTTGATAAGATTTGGTCATCTGTATTTCAGCAACTATTGCATAAGTTTTTCAATGGAAAACATGCAGTTATAACTGGGAAGGAGATGCAACTGGGAAAAGTGGGAGACACAGTCTTCAAGTTTCCTACCTACTGTCTTCACAAAAAATAAATAATACTTGGAAGAAAATTCATAACTCATTTGATTCAGTCTCATGCTCAACTGTCTTCTGTCTTTTATAAGAGAAAGTAGTTGTAGGGGATACATTCATTCATTACCTAACCTACTAATTAGCCCTATAGCCTTGACAATTTTTTAAACAATATGTAAGCAATAGTTTGGTCCATTTTTCGCTTTGAAAAATCTTTAAATTTTGAATTAAAAATATATATATATTTATTCCTATAAATAGGAATATATTTATTCCTATATTTATTCCTATATATATATATACATATATATGTATATATATATATATATATTTATTCCTGTAAAAAGTCAAATAAAACTGATGGAAATAATCATTAAAAATCTTCCTTTACCCAACTCTCCCATTTCCATTTCCTAGGGCTTACAACAACTCGTTCAGTGTTTATCCTTTCAGAATCCTTTTTCTTTTCATCTCCAAGGAATTACTATGAGTATTTCATTTTACAAGGTCTTCCTACACTCTCCATATTTACATTTTCCCCCAAATGCTAGATTAATTGCATAACAAGACTCATTCAATAGAGCGTTATTCAATGTTGACTCTGAGCCAACTTCTGAGGTACATGACTGGTGTCCCAGCAAGGAATGGCGGAAAGCTGGGCTGGAAAGCAGGTCAGAATTTTTCATTTGCTGCTTCTTTTTTGTTTCATACTCTTTTATTCTCCTGGCAGTTACTTGCTTAAACCCTAAAGATTTTCTGCTTTCTCAGGTACATTTCTGTTCTTCTCTTCCCCTTTCCATTTATCTCTATTCTCATCCTTTTGATTTGGTTGGTTTTGTAACTATAGATGACCCATACATTTTCTCCTTAGCACTGCCCTCTCATCCAAAAGTCTATTTCCATGACTCTCAGTAAATAAATACTCCGGTGCCTCCTCTTCTGTGAAATGTCTTCGGGAAAGGTGTTTTACGGCTACCATAGACATTTATAGTAAGTTTAACTAGTAGTCTCTTATTGCAAAGTAAGGCAGATGCCATCATTGTTTTGTCTACTTTTCATTTCATTCTGCCTCTTGAAATAATAGATATTATCATAGTCATCCTTTCCATATATGTCAAGTTTAGTAAACCACAGACTACTCCTTATAACTATTTTTTTATAACTTTGTATTTTTCTTTCAGTGACCATTGCCTTTTTTTCCATGTTACCATCTACTTTACCTTGCTCTTCCTCATTTTTTGAAAAATTATTTCTGTCCTCTCCTACCAAGTAATGAAATCTTTAAACCCAGTCAATATATTACTCTGCTAAACTACCTTTGAAATACAAAAATATTTACCTATGAAATAAATCTGCATTGGTGAAATCTAGTTTTTGATCAATTGAGAAATATTGGCTTTATTCTGTCAGTTTACCTTCTGCAGTAAGAAACTTTACAAAATGAATGTAAAGGGAAATATGCATCAGAAACTGTTTAAATCATTTTTTCTGTGCTCTAAAATGCTTCTTTGTTCATATCTTTCTCTCTCCCTCTTCCTTCTTATAATGTAGGTCAAAAATTGTCATTAGTACCCCTTACTAATAGCTACTTCTTGCTATTATTTCCCAAATTCTGTGATTTGTGATTCAAGAGTGTTTTTATTTTGTATTATAAATTTTAATTGAAATGTAGTTGACATACATCCAGAGTGTTTTTGAAATAGACATTCTTCTGGTCTTTGTTGGAACCTGACAGTAGGATAGGATTAATAGTGAAAATGCCATCAAAGGGGAAAAGGGGGAAAAAAGAATAAAATAAGGAGCAAGAGGGTAACTTAATGGAAATATGTGTAAAACTACAAGAATATAAGAGTATCATCAGTTTGTTGTTGTTGTATTTTATATAAGACCAGGGATAGAGAGGCATACTGATAAACCGAATGAATAGTATGATATAAACTTTTCAAGAATCACTCACCATATATGATTGCTACAGTCAGTAAAAAGTTGAAAGTATGGTCATTGTTCTATTTATTTCTTGAACAAAATTGTACTGTGATTAATAGAATAGCATAAGAAATCTTCATAGCTCTTCCTAGTGTATATCCCATAGATGAGAATGATAATGAATATGTTAGTTTCCTATAACCTCCATGTACAAGATAAGGAAAAGAACAAGAGGACTTTCTGTCTGCCTATGACTTGCTTTCCTTCATCTCCCCAACTTGAATAGAGGTGGTCTTAGTGCTTCAGCTGTACTGGGTACAATTCTCAATTATATAAGCTCTCTGACTACACTGTAACTATTTGTGTACTTGTCTTTCAGCCCTACTAGAGTGGGAGACAGGTCAGAAATTGATGCTCATTTATCTTTTCATTCCCCTGCACCTTGCTTTATTTTTTCAAGAAACGTTTGATATCTGGGCGGGTAAAAGGATGAATGAGAGAGTAAGAGCAGATAACCAAGAATATCATTCTCCTGCTTTTGTTATTATATGACAAATGACTAGAATATAATTAATATATCAACTTCCACTATTTTTGTGCAACTCATTCCAGGTTTGACACTAAACCACAGAATCTGCTCAAAAGGAGCATGAGAGAATGAATCTCTTTGATTACTGAAAAGGAATAAATATCATGACTAGGGCTCTGATTCACTAAAATAATAAATAATTATAATTATAATTATAAATATCTAAACTGTATTCAATGTTTATCATATGCCAGATGTTATTTGAAGAACTTTATGAAGTAGGTTATATTTTTCCCATACTACCAAAGAGGAAACTGAGGCAACCAGTGGTTAAGTAATTGCCTAAGGACACAAGTAGTCAATAAAGTTACTGAATGATAAGCCAGCATTATCATTATCAGATGAGATCAGAATATTCTCATGACACTGTATTCCTTGACATTTATCACTAGTAAACTAAAACTAAACTAAAACTAAAAAACATTTAGTTTTTTAATGTGTGGCATTAGCCACATTGTGCCTTTCCTACTATGCTCTATACTTCCTCAAGACTGTATCTGGTTTTGCTCATCTGACACATAATAGGCACTCAATATTTCTTGAATGAATGACAAGACTAGCTGCTCAAAGGCCAGCACCCCATAGATGTAGTACAAGATAAGAGCAAATTGTCCTGGAATTCTATCTTTCTAAACACTCATTAAACATGAAGTATCCCAGAAACATTAGTGGGAGGAGGTTTGACACTTAGAAGACATATACATGACTGTTAGTTTCGTGTTGCCAACAGTATGAAGTGCCTCAAACATGAGCGATCTGGGACATGACTCAGCACATTATTTTCCTTAAACTGTGTGGAAGGATACTTCAGCTTCTTTAGCCTTCTTAGTTTTTCTTACATTATCAGAAAGACATCATCTCCTTATACTAGACTATTTTCTCCTGAAGCCCCAGTGAATCTCATCTTTCAGTAGGAGACGTCCCTGAACATACTCAGAAACTGAAAGCTTCTGAACACCAGTGCCCAGCCAATTGAAATAAGTGTCTTCCCTACATATCTAAGAAGTCTCTTTGTGCAGGAAAGATGACTATATCCGGATGTTCTATACTTGAAGTTTTGTTTAACCTCATTTACCTCCAGTGAATTCTGGAGTCATTCTCTGGCTGTTTCTTGATCATTGTGATTCTTCTCTTCTCATCCCACCTTCCTTCATTTACACATGTGCTGGTGCATTCTTGTAACCCCTTGTGCTCCACTTAAACTGCATTTTACTCTCCCCAAGACCGTTAACATCACAACACTTGCCAATCAAGTGACTATTTCTGCCTACATCAACTTTTTCATTCTTTAGGAGAATTTGATCCAAAAAGCATATATAGAATATCTATCTGTGTAGATAAAAGACACTTTGGGGGAATTCATAGATGGATTCTTAGGTTTCTTAGGATTCTTAGGTTCCACCTCACAGAGCTTAAAGAATCTTTTGGGAGACAAAATACAAACAGTAATAAAAGAATGAGGGGCGCCTGGGTGGCTCAGTGGGTTAAAGCCTCTGCCTTCAGCTCAGGTCATGATCTCAGGGTCCTGGGATCGACCCCCCGCATCGGGCTCTCTGCTCGGCAGGGAGCCTGCTTCCCCTTCTCTCTCTCTGTCTGCCTCTCTGCCTACTTGTGATCTCTCTCTCTGTCAAATAAATAAATAAAATCTTAACAAAAAAAGTTAGAATGAGTCCTATTCTACAATATACCTAAAAATACAGTGTTGTGAAAGATTAATCCAGTTGTAAAATGCTTCACAGAGGAGGTGGCTGGGTTGAGATTTAAAAGAAATGTGAGGTTTTGACAGAAAGAAATGAGGAGGGAGGAGGAATAATTCATATAGTAGGAACACCATCAGCAAAAGCAGTGATTTTTGAGTCTACAGCACTTTCAGAGACTAGTGGGCAGATGAGGATAGTAGTAGAACCAAGATCATGGAACAGGTTGGAAACATTGTTTAGGGTCTTAATTGTCTTAGTAAGAATTTTGAACTTTGTAGGCAATGAGGAGGCATCAAAACTTTTTGAGCAGAAATATGTCATGTTTAAGACCCAAGTTGAGGAAAATCACTCAATATGTATACCAAACAGATTGGAGAAAGTTTAAAATGGGGATAAGAATTCTAAAAGGAATATTTTATAGTAGTTTAAGTGACAGAGGATCTTAACAAGGGCAGTAGCAGCAGGAAGAAAAGTAAGGATGAATGAGACGCCCTTAAGAAGTAGAATGGACAAGTCTGAAAAATTAAGAAAGAAAAAGAGTAAAAGATGACAATATGTTATGGTTGGCCTGCACAGTAGAATCCCTACAGAATTTCTCTGACAGTCTCAATATTTTCCACAGTAATTTTTCCAGGGAACCTTCTCTTATAGCCCTTACTGCCAGAAGTCATAACACTTCTACCTCTAAAGGCAAAAACTGTGTAAAATTTCACAACACAAAGAATGCAGTTAAATCATCTTAGAGCTGGCATAACCCTGGAGATCTAATTTAACCTTAGAGAGTCTAATACATCTCTCTTATTTTGTACTTAATAAAACCAAAGCACAGAAAATTAATGTGAGCAAGGACTGGATATATGTGATTTCTGTCTTCTGCTCCATTCTTTGCTATTCATTGTCCCTTCCTAATAACCTAAGAGTCAACTTCTTAGAAGAAATTAGTTGAAAGCCTATGTGAGCAAAAACTGGACACAGAATAAAGGATCTGGGGAAAAGAGTAACAACTAAGAATGGGGACACTCGAAGATGAACAAGGGCAAGGGAAATTAGACAGACAAATAAAATTCTATTGAATGTGTTCCATTGGGTACTTCAGGACAGGCCTAGCAAATACTGTGTGCCACAAATTTGCCTAAGGGCTCCTAGAAAGTACCTTTTCTTTAAACCTGTCTCTGACTTCATGCAATGTGAGCCTACTTTCTAGTAATATGGAGAATAATTATTTAATACCCTGATTAATTTAGCCCTTCAAACACAGTATTAAATGTCCTCTTATGTGAAATGATATACCATAATTAATTTGTCTTGTCTTACAAGACAAAAAGTTTTGTTTGTCTTACCTATTTCCTTCCCTATTTTTCAACTTGTTTGATCAAGTAGAGAGACCAGGCTGAGAGACATAGCTGAATAGGGTCATACTGAGAAGAGCTGGCTTATTTCTTGATTTCTCTTTGTCATACTGAGTGTCACACAACATGCTAGAAATATTTTCTTACTAAGCGTGTTATTTATATATCCTTAATATTTCATCCAATAAGTCCTTTTTTCAGTTTTGACCATATTTATGCCTTGATAATAATACCCTGTTTTGTGTCACTTTTATTTCCCTCATTTTTTGCCTTATCCCTTAATTTTGCATTAATAACTAATTCCTACTCACATCACAGTGAAAACAATTCTTTGACATCAAACCTCATACCGGAGTCTCTTGCACATCACCAACCCTCACACTTCCCAAACACAAAGTGGGCTATAATGGTATTTACCTTCCTTGTATTTCTATCTTTAGCAGGAAAAATGGGGTGGGGGCTTAGGTAGAGGCATTTTAAAAATGAAATCTTCCACATATTTATAATCAGGATCCTCATACCATCAAGCCAAGTCCTCACTATACGGAATTGCTTAATCATCATTAGAACTCAGTGAAAGAGCTATAGTTCATGGTCTCCTATCTATCTCTACTCTGCATTAGGTGATTTCATCAAGACATACGACATAATTAGGCTTTTTCATCTGGTATCTCCCAAATTTCTACCTTCAGCCCTTATCTCTTCCCTTAATTCCCAAATATAATTAACTGTCTACTTACCATTTCTGTTTTGATTCCTCATAGGTATCAAAACTATTCTAAGTTGTCCAAAGAGTTGTGTAGTCCTGATGAGTTCTCTAATCTTTCTGAGTCTTGTTTTTCTTATCTACAAATTGGAGAGAATGCTATCTACTTTAAAGGGTTGATGTTGGTACGAAATGAGCTCATGAACATAAAATATCCAGTACTGTATAGAAATCTGCACATAATACTCAGTGACTTTTAAAGTCTTTCCTCCCTTGTTACTCTTATTACTCCTTTCATTCACTCCCTGATCATTCAATTTCCCTGTCCCTACCTTATGCATCCATCTTATTTCCTGGTTCCTTGTTCTCTCATTCACAAGGAACTGTACAATCACTTCTGTGTCTGAGTCAATAATGATACTACTCATCCTCCTACTTACTTTATCACCCACCAAACCCTACTAGCAGCTGTGTGCAAAACAAGCAAATAAAAAAGAGTAGATAAACAATAATTTTTTAAGAACTGTTTTTCTGGGGGCGCCTGGGTGGCTCAGTGGGTTAAAGCCTCTGCCTTCGGCTCAGGTCATGATCCCAGGGTCCTGGGATCGAGTCCTGCATCGGGCTCTCTGCTCAGCAGGGAGCCTGCTTCCCCCTCTCTCTCTGCCTGCCTCTCTGCCTACTTGTGATCTCTCTCTCTCTCTGTCAAATAAATAAATAAATCTTTAAAAAAAAAAGAACTGTTTTTCTGTTTTAATTGATATTACTTTTGTATTCTTTTGAATATAAATAGATTTTGCTGCATATATAACACTGACGGTTATAACTGCTTGAGATCTCAGCACTTTCCAGTTAGAGAGGAACAAAACTGCAGAACATTAGTTTCTACTTTGAAAGATGCATATGTTAATTACTGTAACTACCTAAACTACATATTCTAATACATTATGTGGCTAATCCATGACTGGGCTTTTCTACATTACTCTGAGAAATTGAGAATTGGCTTTTCTTAAATAATTGTCGAAACCATATTTGAACAAAATGAAATTATTTATCCTAAATATAAATGCATCCTTGCCGAATACACAGATAATGAGCACTAATGATAAACTCTAGCATTGTAACAAAGCAGCTTAAAACCCTTTTAGGATTTCCCTTCAAAAACATCACTCTCTCACTAAAAAGTGAGTAAAGTTTACCAACAAAGAAACTCTTTAGACAAGTGGAAATGTTGTCTGCAGCTATGCTTGCCAAGTGGAGAGAAGATAATGCCCAAGACATGCAAATCTAAGCTTGTTGGGCGAAGAATAGATTTCAAATGTGTTTCCAAAAACATTCATTACAAAACAGTCAGGTTTACCTTTTTGAATTGTTAGTTACTAAGTCATACAAAAAGTTCATATTCTGAAGATTTTTCAGCTTGCTGTGAGCAAAATACTGTGTGTCAATTCACATTTGACACAGTAAAATACTTTTAAAAATATCCTGAATTGGCCTTTTAAAAACAATTCAGGCATTCAACTTTATGTATTCACCTCTATTCCTACTTAAATATGAACATGTGGAAAAGAAGTTCACCAGGGGATAGATAATATGCAGCAATTTGAAGAAGGAAACATGACTTGACATCTTGTCTGGTTGACAGAAAACCAAATAATAGACAGCTCACAATAGCAAAAACTGATGCTAGAACTGTTTCAGGGGATTATGTCCTGAAAGCATAAGTAACCCTTTGAATCAATTTCTGAGGCTAGCTGCAACAACCTAAGCTTATGCTTCACATCCAATAGAGACTAGAAGAAAAAAATAATCATTTTTATATCCTTTCATGAGCCATAATCTCCATAATGGATATACGGGAGTGCTGGCCTCTAAGAGATAAAATGTCTCCCAGACTTGCTTTAACATTCTGAGCTTCTAGTGTCTTTAGTCCCAGTTTGCCTTACTAGGAGTGGGGTATCTGCAGTACTCTTTCCTGAGTAGTCAGCATGTGTTTATTCTCTAGCCCAGTCAGACGCTTTGTCCTACATGCCCACGTAAGGCAATACAACTAGAGAATGGTGGAAGGATCTCACAAGTAGTGTGCATATATTCTAACTGTACAGGAATTCAAGTTCAGAGGATATTTGAGCATAATAAAATTAATTTTTTCATTATATGGATATTCATAAGGAGAATCTATGTTCAGGGTCCTGAGTCTTCAAAGGTAAATGAAGCTCACTCTTTCCCTACAGCAAAGGTTTATCCAGTGGGACAGTTATCTAAAAAGATGGTTCAGCAAATTCCTTTTTAGGTGGTTTAACTCTCAGAAAATATTTCTTTATCATCTATCAGTAATTTGCAGTAATCTTTCCAACTTGCAGTAATCTTCCTCCCCATTATTTTTATCTCCTCTAATATTACCCTTTGGAGAAGACAATAAGAAGTTTATTTCTTCTACTTGAAACCTTTTCAAGTATTTGAAGATTATTATTATGTCACGGTTATACATTTTTAATTTCGATTGTTTTTGTTTTTTAATGCTGAAGTTCCCCAATTTGCAGTAATCATTTCAGTTTTTCCAATGCTTTTCAGACCCCTTAATATCCTGATTGCACCTCTGGATTCTTCTGTTGTATCATCCCCTTCTTTGGGGCTTTCCAGAATTGAAAACAGTATTCTAAGTGTGTTACAGTCCAAAACAGCAGAGCCATTATCCTGAATTATCTACAGTCATATTATTTTTTAATGTGACCTATAAGAACATTAGCTTCTGAATGGCTTTATGATACTTGGACCCCATTGTGTCTTTGACTAATGAAAATTCTTGCAAACAAGAACATACCTAAATCTCCTGTTGAGGACACCAGCAAAATGGCAGCAAAGGAATTTCTAGTGTTTGTCCCCACCTACCACCCCACAACATCAATCTAAGCAATGATTTGTGCATGAAAATACCCTCAAAAGAGCTAAGGATTCCACATGGTGGACTGTTGCACCTGAGCAAAGCACAGAAATAAGAAAAGGCACCTTGAGGAGGGTAGGAAAGATGGAATTACATTACCACCTTCACTTTCTCTGAACCCTGGGCAACACAACACAGAGAGAGACACCTTTTTTGTGAGAGAAGGAGAGTGAAGCAAGTGCCCTGACTTCTCCACAAACCCCAGAGCTGAGCTGCCCCAACACCAGGCCAAGACTATGGACCTAAGTGGCTCACTGTAGGCTCCTACAAACCCAGATACCAAGCTGATTCCAGTGCCTGCTGGCTGCAGTGGCCCCAGTTGGCTTTCATGGCTCCAGGCTACCAGCAGGCTCCCACAAACCTAGCCCTCTGCTCATCCTGGTGCCAGTCAGTTCCTGTAGCCACATGGCTCCAGCACCTTGACAGCTTCCAATAATCCACGGTTCCAGGCAGTCATCGACAAACCCAGGTTTCTGGCTAGGTTCACCACCAGGCCTACTATCACAGACCCAGGATTTCAACCCACCCTAGCACCAGGGCAGCCCCCATTGTCCCAGGCCCACATCTCCCCACTGCCAGGCTAGTCCCTGCAAACCTAAAGTCCAGACCAGACCTGAAAAACCAGGTTTGCAGTCCAATCCAGCTCTAGGCCAGTCCCACAGTCCCAGCCTCGAGACTGGTTCCCAAAAATTTAGGCTCCTGTTCTTCCCCAGTGCTGGACTAACCTCCTGGTAGGCCTCCAAATCTCCAAGTTATAGGATGACTGACTCACAACCTCACCCTCAAGGCTCGCCCTAGCACTAGGCTGACCTCTGTGGACCGAGCCTGTAGGCTAGCTCCTGCAAAATCACTTTCCTACCCCATCCCAGGACTAAAATGTCCCCCATGGAACTGAACACCAGGCCCATCCCAGAGTTTCCCAGCACTTATTGGTCCATGTGAACCCAGGATCAGATCTGTACCTGCAATCCAGTTCCAAGGCCCAACACTATTACAACTCAATTACAGGCCCACCCAGTGAACCCAGACTCCAGGCCCAACCCTGCAGATATAGGCAACCGGTTGGTAGCCATGTACCAAAGCCTCAGGCCTGCCCACTTCCTGACCAAGGCACCAAACCTATCTACTCAGACTTCGGCAACAAACCTGCCTAGAGACAGCACCAGATGGTCTACCCAGAATCTCTACAGGGTGACCTGTAAAGAGCTTTGCCTGCTGAAGTCAGTCTATAAAGACTGGAAGAGGTACCTACTTCCTCAAGTGTGCAGACATCAATATAAGTCCACAAGGATCATAAATAATCTAGAAAACATAACACCACCAGAAGAAACTAACAAAATTTCACTGGCTAATCCTAAAGAAATGAAGATCAATAAACAGCCTGACAAAGCAGTCACAATAATTCTCTTAAAGAAATTCAGTGAATTATATAAACATATAATTATAAACTGAACTAGATAACATATAATTATATACCCCATATATAATTATAAACATATAATTATAAACTTAACTAGAAAGAGATAACTAAACATCTAAATGAAATTAGGAAAACAATTCATGAACAAAATGATAATTTCAACAAAGAAATGTAAACCAATAATAGCAATAGCAATAATAATAATAAGTCAGAAATTCCAGAGTTCAAGAATACAATGACTGAACTGAAGAATTTAACAGAGAGCTTCAATAAAAGATTCAACTAGGCAGAAGTAGGAATTAGTAAACTTGCAGAGAGGTCATTTGAAATCATCCAATCAGAGGAGCAAAAAGAAAAAAGAATGTTAGAGTGAAAAAAGCCTATGTGAATAATGGTATACCATTAAAGGAAAAAAAAAATCTAGGTATAATTAGAGTCCCAGAAGGAGAAGAAAGAAAGAAAGAAAGAAAGAGACAGAAAGCTTATTTTAAAGAAATAATGACTGACAACTTCCCAATGAATTTGGACGCCCAAGATCAAGAAGCTAATAAGTCACCCCAAAATTTCAACCCAAAATGATCTCCAAAACACATCATATTACAACTGCTTGAAATCAAAGGTATAGAGAGAATTTTAAAACCAAGAAGAGAAAAAAAAATTGTACAAATGAGGGAACCTCTATAAGGCCATCTACATATATCTCAGCAGAAACCTTACAAATTAGAAAAGAGTGGTATGATACAATCAAAGTGGAAGTTTTAAAACAAACAAACAAACAAAACTGGCTAAATAAGAATATTTTACACAGCAAGCTTGTCTTCCAGACAAGGTTAGAAAGAAAGAAAAAGACTTTCACCAAACAAACAAAAGCTAAGGAAATTCATCACCACTAGGCCTGCATCACAAGAAATAAAGTTCTTCAAGTTGAAATAAAAAGATCTTAATTAGTAACGTGAAAATATAAAACATACTAGTAAAGGTAATCATATAGTCAAATTTGAAACACTCTAATACTGTAACATGATGGTGTGCTAATCACTTAACTCTAATATAACAGTTTATTTTTTTTTTAAGATTTTATTTATTTGTTTGACAGAGAGAGCAAGAGAGCACAAGCAGTGGAGGGAAGGAGGGGGCAGTAGAAGGAGAGGGAGAAGTAGCCTCCCTGCCAAGCAGGGAGCCCAACATGGGGCTGGATCCCAGGACCCTGGGATCATGACCTGAGCCAAAGGCAGACACTTAACCATCTGAGCCACCCAGGCACCCCTAGTATAACAGTTTTTTAAAAGAGAAAAGTTTTAAAAATAACTATAGCTACAAAATTTGTTAATGGGTGGACAATAAAAAAGAGGTAATTGTGACATCAAAAACATAAAATATGGGGACAATAAAAGAGGAGCTTTTATATGAGATCAAAGTTAAGTCGTTATCAGCTTAAAATAGATTATCAAATGTACAAGATGTTCTATGTAAGCCTCAGAGCAACCACAAAACAAAAACCTGCAGTAGATGTGCAAAATATAAAAAGAATGAAATCAAAGTATATACTACAGAAAATCATCAATCACAAAGGAAGACAACGAAAGAGGAAGAAAGAAAGGAAAACTGGAAATCAATAAGATGGCATTAGTAACTTCTTAACCTATCAATAATTAAATATAAATAGATAAAATGTTTCTAAGCCAAAGGCATAAAGTGGTTGAATAAATTAAAACACAAGACCTGACTATATGCTGCCTTAACTATAACTTAACCGTAGAGAACAAACTGTTGGTTACCAGAAGGATGTGGCAGGGCGGGGCGGGGAGGGGGTGAGTTAAACACATGATGGGGATTAGGGAGTAACTTGTGGTGAGCATCAGGTGTTGTAAG
>CM052898.1:162158193-162196476 GCA_028534135.1 Potos flavus
AGGAATCGAAAATTTGAAAAAAATGACAAGTAAGTAAAATTGTATCAGTAATCAAAAACCTCCCAATAAAGAAAATCCTAGGATTTGGCAGTTTCACTGGTAAATTCTATCAAACATTTACAGAAGAATTAACATCAATGAGTTTCTAACTCTTCCAAAAATTAAAGAGGAGAGAATACTTTCATACTCGTATCAGCATTGCCCTGATACCAAAGTCAGATAAAGACACTGTATATTTTAGAAATTATAGGCCAATATCCCTGATGAATATAGATACAAAATTTCTCAAGAAAATACTGGCAAACCAAATTCAGCATTTTTCAAAAGGATAATACACCATGATTAGGGAGATTTATCCCTGAGGTGCAAGGATGGTTCAACATATACATATCAATAAACAAGAAACTCCACATTATAGAATAAAAGATTTAAAACATCATAAAAATATCTTAATAGATTCAGAAAAAGCTTTTGACACAATTCAACATCCATTCATTATAAAAACTCTCAACAACCTGGGGATAGAGGAAACTTACCTCAACATAACAAAGGTCATATATGGCAAACCCATACCTAACACCATCTTCAATGGTGAAAGTTAGAAAGCCTTCCCTTGAATATCAGAAACAAAACAAGGATGCCCAGTCTCACCACTATTATTGAACATAATATTGGAAATCCTAGTTAGAGCAGTTAGCCAAGAAAAAGAAACAAATGTCATCTAAATATGAAAATAACAAATAAAATTGTCTCTGTCTTGCAGATGATAGGATCTTATACATAGAAAATCCTAATGACTCCACCAAAAAACTGTTAGAACTAATCATAAATTCAGTAGAGTTGCAAATACAAAATCAATATACAAAAATCAGTTGTGTTTCTATACACTAACAGCAAAGTACCTGAGAAAGAAATGAGGAAGACAATTCTATTTATGGCATCAAAAACAATATAGTACCTGGGAATAACTTTAACCAAGAAGGTGAAGATCTATACACTGAAAATTAAGTTTTGCTGAAAGAAATTGAAGATACAAATAAATGAAAAGATATCCCATGTTAATGGACTAGAAGGATAAAATTGTTAAAATTTCATACTACCTGACGCTTTCTATAAATTCCATGCGATCTCTATCAAAATCCCAATATCCTTTTTCACAGAAATAAAACAAACAAAAGATTTGTCTGGAACAACAGAAGACCAAGAAGAGCCAATGCAATGGCAAGAAAGAAGAACAAAACTGAAAGTATCAAAAACTATATTCAAACTACATTTCAAACTATATTACAAAGCTATAGTAATCAGAATAGTATGGGAGTCCAATAAAAACAAACACATCTCCCAAAAGAACAGAATAGAGAGCCCAGAAATAATCCCACATGTCTACAATCAACTAATATTTCATAAGGGAACTAAGAATATTCAGTGGGGAAAGGATAGTTTATTTAATATATGGTGTTGGGAAAATATGCACACTTGTAAAATAATAAAATTGAATCTCTATCTCATACCATTCACAAAAATTAACTCAAAAGGAATTGAAGACTTACATGTAAGACCCAAAACTGAAAAACTACTAGAATAAAACATAGAGGAAAAGTTCCTTGACATTGATCTTGGAAACAATGTTTTTAGATGTGATACCCAAAGTGCAAGCAATAAAAGCAAAAATAAACAGGCAGGAATACATCAAACTGAAAAAGCTTCTGTACAGAAGAAGAAACAATCAGCAACTTGAAAAGGCAACCTATACACAGGAAGAAATATTTGTAAAACATCTATCTAAAGGAGTTAATATCCAAGATGTATATATTTAAAAAAAAAAAAAACAAATAACACAATAGCAAAAAATAAATAATTAAATAAACAATCTGATTTAAAAAATGGCCAGAGGACTAAATAGACATTTTTCCAAAGAGACATACGAACGGTCAACATGTACACAAAAAGATGCTACACATCACTAAATCATCAGGGAAAGGCAATTCGAAATCACAATGATATATAATACTACAAATACAAATAATACTAAAATTTGTATGGAACCACAAAGGATACTAATTAGCTGAACCAATTTTGAGAAAGAATAAAACTGGAGGTATCACAATCCCAGATTTTAAGGTATACTACAAAGTTGTAGTAATCAAAACAGTATGGTACTGGCACAAAAATAGACACACAGATCAATAGAACAGAATAGAGAGATCAGAAATAAACCCATGTTTATATGGACAATTAATCTATGACAAAGGAGGCAAAAATATGCAATGGGGAAGAGACAGTCTTTTCAACAAATGGTGCTAAAAACTAGAGAGCTAGAGGCAAAAGAATGAATCTGGACTACTTGCTTACACCATACACAAAAATAAACTTGAAATGGATTAAAGACCAAAATGTGAATCCTGAAACCATAAAACTCCTAGAAGAAAACTTAGGCAGTCATTTATTTGATATTGGCCTTAGCAACATTCTCCTAGATATGTCTCCTGAGGCAAGAGAAACAAAAGCAAAAATAAACTATTAGGACTACACCAAAATAAAGCCTTTGTACAGTGAAGGAAGCCATCAAAAAAAAAAAAAAAAAAAAAAAAAAACACAAAAAAGGCAATATTCTGAATGGAAGAAAATATCTGCCAATGATATAACCATTAAGGGGTTAATGCCCAAAATATATTTAAAAACTAATACAATTCAACACCAAAATAATCATACTAATAATCTAATTAAAATGAGCAGAAAACCTGAATAGACATTTTTCCAAAGAAGATATACAGATAGTCAACAAACACATGAAGAGATGCTCAACATCACTATCATCAAGGAAATATAAAACACTGGGTGATTGGCATTAATGAGGGGACGTGATGTGATGAGCACTGGGTGTTATACCAAATGATGAATTATTAAACACTATATCTGAAACAAATGATGTACTATATGTTGGCTAATTGAATTTAATTAAAAAATTAATTAATTAAATTTAATTAAAAAAATATAAGTCACAACCACAGTGAGATATCACCTTACACCTGTCAAAATGGGTAGAATCAAAAAGATAAGAAATAACAAGTGTTGATGAGAATGTGAAGGAAAAAGGAACTCTTGTGCACTATTGGTGGAAACACAAGCTGGTACAACCACTGGAGAAAATAATATAGAGTTTCCTCAAATAATTAAAAATAGAATTACCATACCTAATAATTTAGCTACTGGATATTTATCTGAATAAAACAAAAACACTGATTCAAAAAGATATATATACCCCAGTATTATTTACAATAGCCAAGATATGGAAATCTTGTCCATTGATAGATGAATGGATCTATATAATGGAATATTACTCAGCCATAAGAAAGAATGAAATCTTGCCATTTGCAACAACATGGATGGACCTAGAGTGTATCATGCAAAATGAAGTAAGTCAGACAGATAAAGACAACTACCATATGATTTCACTCAGATGTGGAATTTAAGAAACAAATCAAACAAAAAGGAAAAAAGAGACAAACAAGAAAAAAGACTCTTAAACACAGAAAATAAAATGGCGGTTGACAGAGGAGAGTTGGGTAGAGAGTGGGTAAAATAGACAAACGGGATTGAGTACATTTATCATTATGAGCACTGAGTAATGTATAAACTTGCTGACTGATAATATTGTACACCTGAAACTAATATCTGTTATTAATTATACTTCAAATTTAAAAAGAACCAGATGATTATTTAAAAAAAAAAAACACCAAAAATAATCTTGTGTTAATTTCTAACCTTCCCACCCTAAACAGGGTTAAATGTTTAGTGAAATAATGTCCTGTTGTCATGTATAAGTCTTATGAAAAATCATAACATCTGTTTTTTTAACATTTCCCCCTATGCCTAATTAGTATTATTTCATTTAATAAATTGTGAATGACCATATTATAGGGGATTCTAAAATGGTTCAGACCTGTCCTCAAGAAGCTAGTCTAGTGGGTAGGAAAGACATGCCACAAATATTTCCAGCTCAATAATTTGTGTTCAAGATATTATATAAGAGGGGGAAAACTAAGCAGAGTTACACGGAATCAGAAAAATGAAACACAATGAGATATTATCTCACACCTGTTAGAATGGCTATCATCAAAAAGACAAGAGACAACAAGTGTTGGTGAGGGTATGGTAAAAAAAAAAAAAAACCCTGTCCACTATTGGTGAGAATGTAAATTGATACAACCACTATGGAAAACAGTATGGAGTTCCTCAAAAAACTATAAATAGAACTACCATATATATGATCCAGTAATCCCACTTCTGCATATTTATCTACAGAAATGAAATAGGAAATCAAAGATACTATCTGCACTGTCCTGCTTATTGTAGCATTATTCACAATAGCCAAGACATGACCTAAGTGTTCAATGAGGGATAAATGGATAAAGAAAATTTAACATTATGCTAAGTGAAATAAGTCAGACTATAGACAAATACTGTATGTTCTTATTTATACTTGGAAACTAAAATGCCAAATTCATAGAGAGTAGAATGGGGTTGTCTGTTATTGGAGGGGGGTGAGAAAGGGGAGACATTGATCACGAGTCTAAACTTCTACCAATAAGATGAATACATTCTGGGGATCTAATGTGACTATAATTAACAATACTGTATTTATTATATACTTGAAAATTGTTATGAGAATAAATCTTAAACTAACCACAAAAAAAGTTATGTCACTACAAAAAAATGTAATTATGTGAAGGTGTGGAGTTAACTAATCTAATTGTGACCATTTCATGATATATACATGGATCAAATCATCATATTGTATACCTTAAACTTACATATGCTATATGTCAATAATATCTCAATAAATCCAGAGTGCAAATAAATAATGACTGTACCCCTGACACAAATTCATGCTTAGCACATACTAGTTACTAAATAAGTAGTTGTTAAATGAGTAAATGAATAAATTTTGAATCTTATATTTGATGGTTCTTTTTTTTTAAAAAACCTGAATGCGTGACTACAAGTGAATTTTGTCATCTGGTTTTGGTCTGTAATTTCAGATGTTAATGAATATCTTAACTATTTCTCCTAACTGTATATTATCCACAATACTGAAAAAATATGTCTTCCTTGTCTTCATTTGAGTCGATGTTAATAACCGAATTGTTTGACCAAGTAGCTTTGCCTATATTTATACCATTTAATAATTATTCAATTTTATTCTTCATTCTCCACCCTTCACACCTGTGGGACAGGAAGTACTGTTCATCAAATAGTCCATTTATCTATTTTCATATTCTGGGACTTCTCAGTAGTATGGGTTGGCTCTATTCAATACTTACTGACTAGATCAGAAACTCTGGGGCTAGGCCTCACTAATTTGTGTTTTAACATATCCTCTAGGTGATTCTGTTGTATGCTGAAGTTTAAAAATCACATGCATAGCCTATCCTGACAAAAAAATATCTAACCATTCTTTGATCACCATAATGAATATAAGCTCCACAGTTGAGATATTTCGTTTTTCTGTTCAGTGTTATTTCCTTAGCAAATAGAAAAATACCCAATACATAGAAGGTATTCAATAAACATTTAATAAATGAATACATCTTGGCTAGAGTAAATCATCACAACTTGAGATATTCTTCTTTCCTATCTTTTCAAAAATAGCTTTGCCTAAAATCAGAAATGATTCTAAAAGAAGAAAATGAAATAAAGGTATTGTTGAGATAGCAATTGATTTGAAAGATCTTTCACTTTCTTAAAACTCTTGTTTATCATCATGAGTATTTTTTTGAAAGAAAGATTATTCTATAGTAAATAAATAAATACATTAGACTGTTTTTTTCAAAATTCTAAGAAAAATTTCTTAAATGATTTCATTTAGAAGTTGGTATTTTACAACCTACTTTGGTAGCCATGACAATGTACCTTTCCGACCTCCATCTATAGGAGTATAAATAACCAAGAACCACAGCAGCTGAGCTCTGAAATCCATCACTAAGGCTAATGTTTTCCATAGACTGCTCAGAGACAGTAACTACTAAGTTGATAGAAATACCAAGGCAGCCTCATACCTGAGAAACTCTTCTGATAGCCAACTTTGTCTGAAGGACTCCCCAACAGCTTTGTGGAACTCTCCTTCAATGGTGTGGCAGTCCATAACATTTCTACTCATCATTCCTTTCCTCCTTCACTCAATCAGACTTGTAACCATGTGAGTTCAGCCAATATTTGGAACCTGGTTTTATCTAGGGAATTTGGTGACTTCAGGGAATCAATATAGGTCCTTCCACTGTGTCATGTTTCAATGGCCTACCTTCATCCTTATGGTTGTTACATCATAATAATCACAGTATGGCTGTTGTATCTCTAGCATCATGTCTACATTACAGGCAGGAAGAAGAAAGGGTCAAGGAGCATGCCAACCTGGTCTATCCATTTTTATTGGGAAAACAAAAACTGACCCGACATAATTCCACTTACACGTCATTGATCAGAATTGTGTCACATAGTCAGCCCTAGCTAGAAGGTAGTCAAGAAAAAGGTGATGTTTGTCAACAGCAAGCACATATACAGTACTAAAAGTATCCCAACTACTGTGGCCTACTCAGATACTCTTTTAATAAGAGCTTTAAAATAAATTATCTCAATGTAATGGAATAAGCAAAACAGCAACTGCTATTATATGTCTTTTCCTAGTCTGCATTTTACATTTTATTCTCTTTTCTCATTCCTCATTCCTCCTCAATCCAGTCATCTTAGAAGTATTGGCTGAGCCCATAAAAAGTATGAACTATTTAAAGCAAAGATTATGTGTGAAGAGTCTTATACTTCACCTCCCATATGTATGCTTAAATGTAATTGCATTATTTTATTTATACACAATATATTTCCTGAGTTGTGTTATCAGTTGTGTGCAATGACTGACTTCCCTTTCTCTTATGTAAATAAGCCATCTTCACTGTCTTGAGCCACTTTAATATCTCTCCTCAAGATAGCTAATAATATTATTTAGGAGTTCCCCAGTATTTTTCATGGGGGGGGGGGGGTCGGGGTTGGAAAGCTTTCTGTAATATCCAGAGCTCCCTGCCACATTATTAGGAATTATGCCAGGGTTTCTATTATATATTCAGTTACATCTGCTGCTTCCACACATTTGGGATACCAGGAACACAGATGTTCTTGGCTCCCAGCCATTTCCAGCCTTGTTTCCTCTGCAAGTAAATTTTTCATTACACATTTATCAAAGCATATTAATTCCTCATTAGTCCACATCCTTAGTGCTAGATCAGCCATATTGCAGCAATTGTCCTTTTAGCGCTTTTCTTCTCCTCTCCTCTCCTCTAGTCCATCACGAGTAACCAAAGACCCTCCAATTTCACCTTAAAGAATACCATAGCTGAGCAGAGGCAACTTCAATTCTAAAAAAAAAAGGATTCAATGGAAATGACAGCAGTAGTTCCATGAAATGTGAAGTGCAAAATACTAGAAAGAAGAAAATGAAATAACAAGTGCTGATAATCATTTTGGAATATCAAGTGATATAACTGTCACTAACTTGTCAAATTATAGCAGATAATTCCGTTTTTCCCATACTTAAATCACCCAGAAAGATTAAAGTTATTGATGCCAAGCCCTACCCAAGACATCCTAAATCCAAACTTCAAGAAGAAAACTGGAAATGTGTATTTTCAAATAATTTTTATGATCAGAATATTGAGAAACATAGTGGCACTTGAATATTTGGCAGCACAGAAAAGATCAAAAAACCCTCAAAATTTGGCAGAATATTGGCAGCACAGATAAGATTAAAAAAACCCTCAAAATTTCACCCTTAAAAATAGAGTTATGATGACTACCTGAGGATGCAGAGAAAATACAGGTAAAGTAAGCAAAGGAGAGAGTAACTACTATAGGTTGACAGTTTTTTGCTTAGACATAAGTATTAAGCTGTGGTTTCTTCCTTTTTTTCACAACATATCAAATGAAAGATTGATTGGAAACACAATAAGAGGGGTGAAAGAATTCTTCATAAGAGTTTTCTCAGGAAGGAAAAGAAAGCCCAAGGGAAAGAATCAGAATGTCCTTACACTTGAGTGAGCAAACCCTGCTGATCAATAAGCTTGTTCCACAGAAGACTAAAACTTCCCTGCACAGGATGCTGCCCTGCAGGGGCAGGTAAATGGGGCTAAACACAATGGGTGGGGTTTCTATGAAAGGACCAGAGGTGGGATACACAGAGAGTCAAACTCAGAGGAGGAAAATCTGTTCCTTTAATCCTTTTCAAAATACTTTTCAGTTGAAAGAAAACCAAAATCACAATATTCTGATCCTCTTCTCTCTCTCTTGAAATTAATAATATTATTTATTATGGCTAATGTGAGAACATCAGTCAGCCCCTCAAATTATTTAAATGAAACTATTCCACTTGATTTGGCACTAATGCTCAAATGGTTTTAAGAAGTAATAATAGCTATTGGGGGGATTTTAAATGCAGAGTTAGAAAATCTCTGCTGGTACCCTGCTTTCTATTAAACAGAGTTATAGAAGCCTGCTGTCCCCATTATAACTGTAACTCACCATGAGGCTCTGAGCCAGTAATATCAGCTCTGCTCCCTGTGGAAATCTGTAGAAGGAAAAAAAAATTCAAATATATTTTATATGACTGGGTTGGTAGATACATATAAATCTTTCTGGTCTCACAGATTAGATAGAAAGATAGATAGATAGATAGATAGATAGATAGATAGATAGATAGATAGATAGATAGATAGATGATAGATAGACGATAGATAATACATTTTAGTTGTAAGTTTGACATTTGATAGTCCTGGTAAAGTATGCATTTTACCTGCAAACTCTCCCAAATCTACTCTCAGCATCTCACAAAGAACAATAATTGTTTATTGATCTAAGTGTTAACAATGTATCGACGAGGTCTAGAAATAAGACTCAAGGGCAATATCTGCTCAGGACAGTAATCTTAAGGTACTTCTCCATTATCTATAATATGACGTTAAATATATATACTTTTGAAATCCCACATGAATTTTTTTTAATAAACAACGGTTTAAAAACATGGCAAAACTTAGCCTGGGTGATCAAAAACAAGTTGTTTAAAATAAATAAATAAATAAAAATATCCGTTTGAGAAATCCTAAGACAATAGATATGAAACCATCATGAAAATGCAAAGTGCACTTATTGCTTTTCAGGATAACCGTTTGCTATCTATAGTAGATATTTAATAAATGTGGTTTCTGTATCTGAGTAAAGATGATAATAAGAACTAGTTCAATTTTCCCATATCGAGGCCATAAAGTATAACTACCAAATACATTACAGGCAAAAAGCCGGATAATATCATATGTGCACATAATGAAAAGATTTTAATAAAATAAAATATCCCTCTAGGTATGATAATTATTTGGTTTGCTATACATGTAGCAATATACATAGATCTGTATTTTAGTAAATATGGTTTTCCTAGCATGCTTTCTTGTACCCCTACTTCTGGTAGCAGGACACCAATCTTCCTTTGGTGAGCTGTCCTTTTCCCATCCAATAGAGTGGGAGAGTCAGTCACAGGCTTGGGATACCACCTGCCAGCAGAGATGAGCACTTGATCCAGACTCCTAATCCCCTTTCTAAGGGACTGAGCCAATGGATGGTCATGGAATCCTTATAGACCCAATCAGAATACTTCCCCATAAGATATTCTATGAATTCTCGGAGGGAAAAAAAATCTCTTCTTTGTGGATTGGGGCTGTCACTAGCCACCTTTCACATCACATGAAAAGAGCTAAGCTTTGGCAGGAGAGTAAGGACAACACACAGAAAGATGCAGAAACAAGCAAGAAGAGAAAAATGTGAGAAGGGTGAAGGGGAAAGAACCAGAAATAATTAGCGAAATGCTGGGGTTCCTGAGTCTCATCATCCTTAAAGACCTCCTGGTTTAAGCCAGTTTGAGTTCAATTTCTTTCACTTATAAGTGAAGAAGCTTTGATTAATATACACACACAACAATCTATATCCACAGATCTGTAGACAAATCTATCTGAATAAATGTATTAAAAATATAAATTCTTATCTTCTCAAGACAGAAACTCTCCACAAACTATTTTTTTAAGACTTCTTTTTCCTATTTACCCCCTCTTCCAAAGAAGACCTCTAGATGGATTGCCGTCTTACTCTAGGCTCCAATTGATAAAATAAGAATCAGACTCAAAAATATTTTGAAGCAAAGGACAATGTACCAAGTTCTCAGAGGGTGGTTTCTCCAGCTCTACAACTGTTCCACTGAGAGCCAAACTGGAGAAATGCTATCTCCTTAGAAACAAATTACAAAAGAAAAGAAGAAAAGAAAAGAAAAAAGAAAAGAAAAGAGGAAAGGAAAGGAAAGACAAGACAAAAGAAAAGAAAGGCATTAAGAAAAAAAAAAAAAAAACAATTATAAACTAAGGAGACATCTCACTGAAGATGTCCCTGAATTTGTTTCTTTTTTTTAAATCACCTCTCTACAGGTCAGGGGGACAGAAAGGAATGAGACAAACACTTAAGCCAAGGAAGAGGTAAGGCTAACAGGATGATTAAGATCCTGAAGTCCTAAGACATTTCTATGATTACATCAAAATTAAAGTCAAAGTCATATGAAACACCCTTCAGATCTATGTCATAATCCCATTCGGGTGCCTGACAAACCTTGAGAAGCCAAAGTGACAATTACTGATTTACCTTTCTGTGCTGAAAATGGAAGTTGAAAGCTAAGTGGCAACATAAAGCTAAGCACCTCTGAGACTGAGTTTCAAGTCTGGACTAGACAGAAATGACAGAAAATCATTAAGAACAGAAGGCATTAAAAGGTCAGAAATAAATTGTTATCAAGCCCTATTTAACCATTTTATCAGTCAGAATTTTCTCTTTGCTCTCAAGCATGTGGTAGCATTTTCTTATCTCTGGAGATGAATATGATATCATGAGGGGTGTTACATATACACTGATATTCAGATTCCAAGAATGTTTTGTGCAGAAAGACTGCAACAAAATGGACTCTCAAATAGCTTTTTAAAAAATACGTTACTGTCTTGTCTTCATCTGTCTGGACTGTTACTTAGTGTTCAGGTGCTGTGAAGTTTATCCTTTGTGGAAGAGAAAGCCAGCAATGTCTTCATGTGTTTAGATTTCAGTGCAGTTCTTGGTGAGATAGACAGATTAGCCCCGAGTCAGTCCTACAATAAGCAAATCTCTCTCCTCCCTTTCCCTCCCCCTTTTCCTCCTGTTCCACATTCTCTCTCCATCCATTTGGCCAAGAATGGGGATTTGCCATTTCAGTATCAAGAGATCAAGGAAAACTGATGCAGATATCTCAGAAGCAAAATTTGATCTTCAGCTAAATGAGCATGTTAGTGAATCACAATTTCTATACCCTGCATTTAAATTATGAAAGTGGAAAATGACGGGTTAAGGGCTTGAGTACAGGAGAGGGAAGAGCCTTAATCATTTTAGCAATTAGTATGTAATGTCCTAAAATGATGCACTAATCACTCCACAGCTGGTACACTGAATAAACACAGGGTACAAAAGCATTCCTCAAATGTCATAGTCCAGAGGGATTCACACTTTGAAGAGTGCGTGAAAAAGACAAACCTGTAGACTTGCCTTCTAATACATACAGAAACCTTGTGTAAACTAAGTAACCTATGGCTTAGTTCATTTTGAATTATATTATCATACTTTAATGAATATAATAATTATCACTATCTTTAAAAAAGATAATATATTTACCAAGAGAAGAGCTTGCCCTAAATCTTCAAGGGCCTTTTCAAGGATCTTTTTAGGTCACAACTGCACAGGTCAGCACAATGTTATTTTTCTGGACCTACTTTATCAAAATGTGTATATGCTACTTAAATAAACAGTTCCATCTGCAGGTTTTTCATAGTCATATGTCTTAATACTTAAGATATCATATCTACGAGCCACAAATAACTTTAAAAAAAAGGAAAGAAAGGAAATGGAAGAGAAAGGAAGGGAAGGAAAGAAAGGAAGGAGGGAGGGAAGTAGGAAAGGAAGGAGGGAAGGAGGGAGGGAAGTAGGAAGGGAGAGGAGGAAAGGAAGGAAGGAACGAATGAAGGAACGAACTAACGAAAGAAGGAAGGAAGGAAAACCACCTGAAAATAACATTCAAGAATTACACTGGAGTTTTTGCTTCATATAACACAAAACATAATGTGCTGCTCAAAGGTAGGAGCTTTTGCTTCAGTAGAAGCTAGTAATTTGAACCCACCCATGGGTAGTTGATGATAATGGTGACTTAGTTTATACTTCTAACTATCTCATGTTTTATTCTTCAGATTCCCACATGAGTATATTTTTTGGTTTGTTATGAATTTGTATGCTAACCTCACTGCTAGCTTCAACACATTCCTAAAACTACCTGTCTCTCCACCTTACTATATAGTGTAATCAAAAAGAAAAATGTTGGCTGGGCAATAGCTATTTGGCTCTGATGCTGCCTTCTTTTAAATTTAGCAAGAAGGTCTTGGGCCATTTCAGTTTGCTTCATTATCAGAATTGGTATCCATTTACCTAGGGTTTGTTCTTGACAGTGATCAAATTCGGAGGTACTGCACTTTGTGGATGGTAGGCTGACAATTGTCAAGGCTGTTCCTATGGCCATCAGTGTCCTTTTACCCTACCCAACTGGAGATTGTAAAACTGATTCAAATTACCTAGAAGCCCTGAGGTTATAATGATGTTCATTTATGGAGAGCCTTTATTCAACAACTCAAAATGCTGTGTAGGAAGTCACTGTGACAAAAACTCCTTTACCAAATTATAAAGAGTTGTATATACGTATAGTTAAATTCAGGCAGAAAATATGTATATAATGAATCAGTGTGAAGAAATGTGGAATTACATTGATTACACCTTCATTTTCAACCCATTGCAGACTATTGTTTTTCTGTTTTTTTTTTATTGTTTTTCTTAAGTCAGCTTTATTTCTAAAAATGATTAACATATGTGTGTTTATCCACACAGTTTGCCATGCACAGCTAAGACCAATTCATGGATGAGCATATACTTAGTGTTCAATTAACCTACAATTCATGCACCAGAGTTAATAGATTCCTATAAAACTTCAGCTACTTTATTCCTCCTGTCATCTGAATAAATATTGGGAATCATTTCTGGAGAAAGGCATTGCTTTCTCCTTTCTTTTTCTATTTTGCCTGGCGTTGTGCTGCATGCCTGTGCCCGTCACTGGAAGGAAAAAAGATATTTGCTCTTTTATAAATAAGAACACAGTCTTTCTCTGTATATTAGATTATTTTCCAGTTAAATGGATTATTTTGGCTGGGCTAAGTTTAGTAAGAACCAGAATAGCACTAAGTTCATTGATCTTTAGTTACTTTAAAGAAGGAGGGAACGGAAATTCAGAAATGAGGGAGGCAATTCTCCATTCTATGCATAGAGATTGCAAGAACTGGAGGTGAAGAGGACGCAGCTGCATTTCTTAACTTTTGAATGAAAAGCAATTATGCCAAGAGCCTTCATTTTAGATTGTCAGCATGGGCCTATGTCATACTCATCCTGACACTCCCAAACTGAAGATTTTAAAGGCCTCCTGCCTTTGTCATTGAGACACCTGTCACCAACTACACTGAATCAGCATCTCTAGATGCTGGAAAATACATATTCAACATGAATCTATGTAAGAAGCAACAGTAGGGAGGCTGGAATTCTTCAGAATTCTTATAGAAAAAAAAATGAAAGGAAAATTTAAGCCTGAAAAAGAAGCTGAAGTTGTGAGGAAATTTTTCACCCCATAAAGCACACTTCTGATTCCATTTTCACTTGTTTGCAATTGAAATAACTCAACCCCAATGTCAAGTTAACAAAGCAAATTTCTGTGAAAATTTTAAAGATATACTAACTATAAATATTTGGGGAAATATGGTTTTCTACATGAGATTTGTAACATGAAGAGCCGTGTGAGCATATTATTACAAGCAATATTTCTAAAGACTATTTTTATTTTAAGATAAAATGATAATTAATAAGGATGAAATAATCAGTCACATACTCAATTCTCTAAAAAGCATGCTAAAAGAAAAAGAAACTCTATCTTTACAGTACCGGAAAAATTTTGGTACTCTCTACATGTTAAATCTCATTTTCAAATACATTTATTATTCATTCTTACCCTCTTCATCCTTGCCCTCCTGCTTAGGATCACATCTATGAGTCAATTGCAAAAGCAGTGCTCATTTCCCGCTTGCTCAAGTATATCAAGATATTCAATTTATGATTTCTGAATTCAAAAGAGAGACATCCCCTGGAACTCCAAGTGACACTCGGAAGAACTCGAAATTTTATAGTTCACCAGCTTAGATATCTTTCTGAAGAAAGGCTAAATGATTTCTTTATACCTTATTAGCTATTTGATGGCACATTTACACAAATGTATTCAATGTTAAAAAAAATAGCAATTTTATATAACCAATGGGGTAACAAAATCAAAGTGTGTCATTTAATACTAACCCTTTCAAGAAGCACCAAATCAAATCTAAAACACATGATTTTATGCATTACTAAAATTAGAAATATGACAATACTTATAGTTTCTCCAATTGTAGCCTATTTTATCTTGAGAAACCAGGACCAGCCAAAACATTTTAAAAAATAAATTTCTAGAATATTTAAAGCGGCCACTCAAAGAGTGTATATCTCTAAATTGTAATAGCTCTTCATATCTAGTGACAATTAAATTATAGTATTAGATCAGGACTGCAGATAAACTCGAAATGAATGCAGGGAATGTGAAATCCATATATTTATGTAACAAAATCAAGAGGGGAAAGTTAGGTGTAAAAAAAAATTTTGACAGTAGTACTTGCCAATCTGTCTTAAGGTTAAAACTAAAAATATTTTCTCAAGTAGAATTCAATTTTTATCCATTTCTTCTGGATGTAACTATGATGTATTTATTAACTGATTAAAACACCTATTGGCTCTCATTTGTTTTACTTTTTCAACAGAATCTATTTAATTGAAGACATTAATTTGATTAATGTCCAGTCACCAGCGCATGAGATCATAGACCTAATACTCTCTGATATTAAACATTCAGCTTTGCATTTCTTTCTGATGAAGACTCAGAAGCCAAAACTTTCCAGCAAGTAGTGGAATTAGCCAAATAAAATATTATTTTTCCCTTGTCTTATCCTAGCAGGTAACAGCACACAGTAGAACATCTGCACATCCTTCTTCTCAGGGTCACATCAAGGACTTTCCAAATGCTATCTTTAGTTGTGTTTAGTAACCAGCCCATATACTTACCAAACAATGCACTGACAGAATTAACAATTAAAACTTCAGCTCTTCCTGTTTAGGTAGCTAATGAATTAGAAGTCAAGAAATTACCATGCTAATTGTTGATAGAAAAAACAGCATAGGACTTTCCAAAGAATCCTAGGCATTATAAGCTCATGATCCAGGTAATTAAATTGAAGATCACAAAATCTTCAGTAAATACCTAGCACTGGCATGATTAAAACCCAGAACAATCAAAACCCCATTTTTCCACCACATAATCACCGTATTTGCTCGATTTTTAATTTTATGGTTTTGATGTTGAAATAATCTTCTGTTCTTCTACTTTGAAAATAACATCCTAATGTAAAATTACCTTTTAAAAGAATTTGAAAACTTTTCTGTAGCATGTGGTGAGGCAAAATAACTCCCACCCTCAAAGATGTTCACATCCTAATCTCTAAACTATGTGAATTATTACCTTATATGGTGAGAGAAACCTTGCCTCTGCAGGTGTGATTATGTTAAGGGACTTGAGATTAGAAGAGCATTCTGGATTTTCAGGTAGCTGCAGTACAATCATAAACTTCCCTAAAAGAGTGAAACAGAATGTCAGAGCAGGAGAGCAATTCAGAGATGCTACACTGATGATTTGAAGATAGTGGAATGCGATCATGAGCCACAGAATGTAGTCGGCTGCTAGAAACCAGAAAAAACAAGGAAGAGGATTCTTTCCCAGAGCCACCAGAAGGAATACAGCTCTGCCGATCCTTTGATTTTAGCCCAATAAGACCATTTAGGACTTCTGACCTCCAGAACCGCTAGATAATAAGTCTGTGTTGTTTTTCATCACTATATTCTTGGTAATTTCTTACAAGAGCAATAGGAAATAGGGCTATTTATAGGGCCACTTCCCTGTGGTCTTGGCAGTGATGAAGCCACCATAAGCTTATAAGCATCATAATTGATGTCGATATTCACATTGAGAATATGAGGGGAACCTAAGTTATCCAGTTTGGCTGTATGCAGCATTAATTTGACTCTCCATTCTACTTTATACCACAGAGACTATTTTGTGCTTTATTACAACACCATCTCCAGCACATAATAAAAATTGGAATTAACACTGTGTCAATTATTTAACAAAAGTTTCCTCTCTTTATCAAGAGACCAATCATATTAGTTTTAACTGCTTGGCTTTCATATTGGAGCAACTCTCTCCTTTCTTGCTTTGGAAAGGTCATCATAATTCTATTTTAAAATCCTAAAGATCACAAAACATTTAAAACACTTCCTTGAAATATTTGAAAGCTCCCAAAACCCAGTCAGGTCAATAAGGAATTATCATTTAATATTTGTTAAGCACTCACAGTCTGGAAAATATCATACCAGACAAAGAAAAAGACAAACACTAAAAAATTATGAGTGCTTTTTTTAAAGAAAATAATCCTTACTTGTAGATTCTGGGAAGAGATAATTCTAATTGATCACAAGTGATGACCCAGCAACTCGATTACAACCAACAAGCCATGATTAAAAAAAAAAAAAAAAAACAGCCATGCTAATCTCTGTTCCTGGTTAAAATGTCGAGGTCTATGATTAGACTACAGGAGTCGAAGATCTGAACAATTCTCTGATCCATTTGAGAGAAAGGTCAGTGTATTATGATATGTACTTTAGTAACAGCAAATTTTGCAAATTTTGTGAAAATAATTTTCCCATCCTCTCTACTTGTGTCTAATCTCTGAATTATTTTGAACAAAGCACTGTGCTACATGTTATGGAAGATACAATAATTAAGAAGGCCCTTCTTTCAAGCACATCACTACCCGGTGGAAGACAGAAAAACATGTATGTATGCATACACTTCTATTCCTTCACAGTGCTTAGCAGAACACTGCCTTATTAAAAACGGTTCTTAATGCTTGACTAATTATATAATTATAAAACAAGGCAGAATTTGGTAAATATTTAGTTAGAGGTACAAACAAAATGCGATATATTAAAAGTTTCCTAATATCTGAGGAGTTACTAACTTATATAATTGCCATTTGCTAAAAACTAAGCTTGGCATTATATCTTGCCTAAGGTCAAAAACCTTTTAAAGTTGAAACAAAAGCAAAGAAATTTTTAAAATTTAATGAACTTTTGGCTTGCCTTTAAAGGAACCCCCACATAGATGTGGTGACAGAAATTTGCAACCCCACCCTTTCATATCAGAGGAGAATCTAAATCCCAGAAATTAATTTGAGACTCATGACATTCTCCATCCAACAGAGAAAGCAACCATTAAAAGCTACTGTGGTTCTTTGTGCTGATGCCAGACTCCAAGTGCTCCATTGTACAATACTGCAGACCCACTGGCAGTGCATAATTTTGCTAATAGAAGAAATATTCTTTCCTCAGTCTAGGTTTAGATTATATTGTATTTAAAAGGAAAGAAAGTTTGTGCTTTTTTTTTAAAGGTTTTATTTATTTATTTGACAGAGAGAGACACAGCGGGAGAGAGAACACAAGCAAGGGGAATGGGAAAGGGAGAAGCAGGCTTCCCGCTGAGCAGGGAACCTGATGCGGGGCTGATCCCAGGGTCCTGGGATCATGACCTGAGCCGAAGGCAGATGCTTAACGACTGAGCCACCCAGGCGCCCTGAAAGTTTGTATTTTTGAGATGAGTTTTCCTAACAGTTCATTTAACAGTGAAAACAGTGGTGTGAAGGGAGAAAAGACACATAGAGTTGAAAGATTTACTTTAACCTTCTTTCGTGGGACTGGGACCTGGGAGACTAGGAAGTTGCAAACAGACCTAACCCAAGCTGGGGAGCCCTGTTGTATCTGTAGGACTGAGGACCAATATAAGCAGTACAGGTGCAAACTGTCGGGACAGTTAGCATTTTCAGAGGGAAATAAGATCCAATTTCAGACAGAGAAACTTGAAAGGGTAAATAAAGAACATAAACGAACCTAAGGTCAGGAAAGGAGGGAGTACCATGGCAATCCCCCTCCTAATTTAGATGTATTCATAGAAGAGATATTTGACTTGGATAGCAGGTTCAAAAGGAAGTCCCAATTGGTTAGAACTTTAATTTTTTCTCTCCTATGAGTAATTTCCTTATGAAACTTCCCTGACTACATATATCTGAAGTCTGGTGCATTAGTCTTGGCTGAATGACAGGATGAAAAATAGAAAAGATCTGTTCCACCCATTTGCTTCAAGACCCAATCAAGAAAAGCCATTATTTCATTAAGTGGACTATAATTTGCAAAACAAGTGATAATCAACAGGACCAAAAAGCAGCCCCAAAGAGCATTGGTGAGAGACCCATAACCACAGAGGAGCATTTTGCATAGAACATATTAAGAGACATAGAAGCTTAAACGTCTAAATATCTGACAAATTAGGAGAAGCACTACCTGAGAAGGAAAGGGAGGACACATGAAACCTTTGGTTTATATACATTCAATATCAACATTTTGAAATAGGAACCCAAAAGAATTTTTTGTTCTACTTAGAAGTGCCTTTTTACTATAGCCCTTCTGTAGTTAAAAGTTGGACCTTACAGGAGAGCCAAACAAGGACTACAAAGTGTTAAATCCTAAATTTTTGACTGTCAAAATAGAGATGAACATTTTAAAAGCCTAAAAATTTGATTGCAAGACCCAATTTTCTTATTGAAAAAATTTTTTTGAGTTCTGTCTCAAAGATTAAAATGTGTACCATAATGAAGAAAAATGAATATTCATCTTTAGGTTGAGTTACCTAACACAAGTTGGTCACCATCAACTCCTAAAGCTACCTGCTTCCTAAGCTAAGCCCATAGAAACAAACAGTTACTTTTGGAAATTTTCTTGAAGACATAGTTTATGTCCCAGAAATCTTTCAGCAAATGCTTCTTATGTATCATTAGCTCATATTGAATCATGTACCCTCTCCTAAATCTATGCCTAAGGGATGGGTTTATACTAATGGGCTTAGGTTTGAGCCACTTGACCTAACCCCAGATCAAGAGATAAAGCCAATTTCCTCCAAGAAATCTTAGGCTTCTCAGAAGTTGCATAAGGAATTACCTAGAGACAAAAGAATAGATTTGAGGAAAGAAACATCATGTCCATTATACATATTCATCTTTGGCTCACATCTTGCATTTATGTTTTAAAAGCTTTGTCCTCTACCCCACTCCCATCCAGTTCAGTTAGAGTAAAAACTCATGTTAATAAAATTACTAAGTAAACACATAATATTTTTGGCATCCAAGAGATTTTTAATGGTATAAATAAGATATAGTATAAGAAATGTAATGGAACACAAATGAGAGTTGACTATTAGTTTTAAAGGATTTCAAGACTAAACTTAGGGAGATCTAAAGAGTTTTAGAGTTTTGCTTATAGGCTTTGTTTGCCTTCCTCTCCATAGTAAAGAAGAAATATGTTTTGGAAATTTGTAAAAAATAGGAAGTTAAAATAAAAGTCATCCTAAAGAGCACTAAATTATCTCTATTGTGATGTCAGAGAAAATGAATGGTTTAGAACTTTCTACTTATAAAAATGATTCAGCTCCTATTAGGATGATTAGACATATGAAGATATAATCTAGCTGAAGATAATCTGTATTATCTGGATTGTGGTGTTAGCATTCACAATAGAGTTTATGTGGACAGGTTTATTTTAAACTTTGGAATAATAGTTATTGGACTATGCTGGTGGATTAGACATGGGATATGATAGAAGAAAAAGAATCAAGGTTGGCTCTTAAGATTTTTACTTGGATGTTTGTGGTTTCATATAGTTGATCTGAGGAATATAGAGTAGAGGGGAAATTGATCAAGACCTCTTTCTTAAACAAAATGTTTAAGATGACTAGGAATGCAGATATTGAGAAGACAATGGCTCCATGAGTCTGGAGGTACCATGGGTAGAAACATATATTTGAAAATCACCTATAAAGAGCTTATATTTTCAGCTATAAAACTAGATTATTTAGTAAGAGAGCTCAGCAATGATCCTGGAATCACTCTATAATTTGAAGATTTGGAACAGAATTTCTTAAAGAAGTTTGAAGTAGACCACAATTGAAGTAAAAATAAGACCACTAGTGTTTATGTCTCAGACCACAAATAAAGGAATGTATCAAGAAGGGAAGTCCAACACTATTGAATTCTGTGAGGTCAAGATAAGGCCATAGAAGTGACCACTAGATTTGGCAACTGGTAACATGACAAGAGAAATTTGAGTGTAGAAGAAAAATAATTGAGCTTGGAAGGTTGAGAAGAAAATGAAAAGTAAGTTCAAAAACATAGACAATTATTTTGAGAAGTTTTGAAATGAAAAGGAGCAAGCAAAATATATAGCAGCAGATACAGGAGGTGCAATCAAAACAAACTTTTTGGTAAGGTGAGAGATAATGTATTATGGGATATATGTAGACTGAGGAGGATTATCCAGTAAAGAGGATAAAATCAATGATACATGAGATAGATGATATATTTGTAGAATGGAAGCCATTGAGAAGGCAATAGTCTTGGAGTACTGGGGTCCTTTTTCTAGAAAACCACATACTTTACCACATAGTTAGTTGAAAATAATCAGATTCTGTTAATCCTATACTGAAATCATGACTCCTGAAATATTTTTACAATTAAATTTCTATATTTAAGTTGATGTTATACTCTGCTTCCTCTTGCCTATAACTGATATGAAGGATTGGCATCTTAAGAACAAAGGGACATCAAATACCTAATATTCTAAACTGAAGTACAAACAACTGAGAGCCAAATACCTTGCTGTAACCAAACCCACTCTGCTATCCAAACCACTAAGGTCCACTGCTCTATCCCTTCCTCTCCCCACCATCACCTCCATTAAACCAAATACTAGGGAAAGAAAGGAAGGTGAATCTCCCTGGTTTTCAAACTTTATCCTAGGAAGAGAGTGCTATGGCTTACTCAGCTCACAAGGGGGAGTCCTACAAGCAAAAGTGCTCTCTACCTTCCCATTAATAGAACGTATCTCTGAGTTTGCCCAGGAAAATCCTGGCTTATGCCTCTAGCCCCTTCTATTCTCAAAAGCGACTTGGTATGGACAGTGAAATATATGATCACCCTACCCAACAGCCAAGTAAAGAGTAACTCTTTCCAGATGGGAGGATTGGATTGTAGTTTCCTGGAAGGAAGTCAGTTTATGCCATGAGCTCATTAGTCTTCTTTTGGGACCTATATAAGCAGACAAAATAATAATAATAAAAAAGACAATGTGAAGAGATAGGAACAATAGAACAGCCTGCATTTCCATGGTCTGAGGTGATGAGAATGCAGCAGATTTCTATGAGTCAAGTAGACATGAGAAAAGGTACTCAGGTTTGAGTTATCTCCCTGGTCCTCCACCAGTAAAAGCTGGACACAGTAAAAGAGAGGCTGTGAGAACAGAGCTGAAGCTTTTGGAGGTGGAGAGAAGAAAGGAAAAACAGAGGAATTAGTCAGTCAATCTCCTGCCTCTGGGATTGAGATGAGAAGGACCATTTTATGGCTCCTAAAAAAATCACAGTTGTGCCTACTAGAGCAGACATCCACAGCTGACCATTGTTATGTTCATAAGTATTCACAGCAGAGAAAATGTACCAGTGAGGTTAAAAGATTATTGCCTGTTTCCGCAATGCCTCCTACCACTACTGTCGATGGGGTAATCAAATCCAGAAAGAAGAGTGAAGGGGCAAAGTCCTGGAAATGAAACATTCCTTGGTCAACATCGGGAGGACAGAAGGTGATGAAATTGAAGTTTTAGATTGAACAAGACTTTTTAATAACAGAAAGTGACAGGAAAGTGATGGGATTTTCCAAGATGTCATTATGGGTTGGAAAAAGGATAATCAGTGAAGCATAGTTGAAGCAATGATTGGAGAAAATTAAATTATCTTGGGTTTGTATATCACCAAGTTTAATTTGTCCAGTAAACTTATTTGATTAAAAACTTACCTGTTCTTACACCATGTCATTATTACATTATTACATTATTACAAGGTTTATTTGGGGTTTGGAGGATTTGAGGTGTGTGTGTGTGTGTGTGTGTGTGTAATTTGTTTCACAGGATTATTTTTTTTAATGGTGGTTTATTTTACTTATGATTAAAGAGTGGCTGGTGATGAATTCTGAGCTCTAAATACAGAATTTCCTTCCCTTTCTAGAATATAATATTTTCAATCACCAAAAGCAATAATATCTAACCCAGAAGGTAAAAAAAACATAAAAAGCTGACACGTTAGGAACCTGCATTTCCATCTTGCCCTGCAGTGCACTAAATAAATGCAGAGGTTTCAACTGTTATCCATTTTAATTCTCAGATACAGAAGGGCAAGTCAAGTCGGTAACTAGCTTCTATAGATCTCTCCAAGAAAAACTGAAATGATCAACTTCAGGCAGCTAATCTAGCACTGGATCAAAACCCCTCAGGGAAATATTTATGTTTTACTAGTTTACTCAGAGAAACAGCTCTAGGGATCTGCAGATATCCTCTGTGATTTTGACTGAAGGAAACACTGATGCCAGAGCTGAAGCTTGTGATTTAATCATAGAAGCAATTCAGCCTTTAGCAATCCTATCTCCTAAGAAATCAATAGTTACACTTTCAGTTCTATTAAAGGATTTTTTTAACTTCTCCACCTGACCAAGTTATTAATTTGTATATGTTCCATTGTCTGCCTTTCTGGTTGGTATTTTGAAATGTTGAAAGACTAACTCAATGATTCAGTTTGAGATACTTTCTCCAAAAGATCATCATTATTTTAATTATTGATTCAAATACAATTTTTCAAACACTACAGTGCTTTAAAAATTATCTCCAACATCCAAAGATAACATTTCACATCAGTCTCCCAAACACAGGGTCTTCCAGTCCGTTCAAGGTGGCACAAAATAACTTTCAGAAACAGATTCTGAAGAATTCTCTATTCAGAAACAAATTCCACTACATTTTTTAAAAATTAGCAAAAATCCAGTTGAAGAGCCAGAGAAATTGGGGCAACTCAAGGAAGATCATGGTCTATCATAATGCCAAGGGCTTGAGAAATCTGGGTCCAGCTAAATTGAAGTTCTCAAAGTTTCCACATGATGGCGCTCTCCACAACATACGTATCATACAGAGGCTGTGATTTTCCTTCAATTAAGAAAAACATGGCTGCCTGCTCAGATTTGCTTTACCTTAAGACTTTTCATTCTACCTTATAATAATGGTTAAGTTATTACTTTTGGGTATATGTGGATTTCATTAAATTATGGTGTATACTGAATAATATTGGTGTACTGAAACCAGCATTATTATTACTGAAACCAGGAGTCATGAATTCTCTCCTGAGGGCTCATCATCTTTATGTCCCTGCTCAGTCACCTAAATGGTCTACATCTCATTCTATTATTTTAAAACATAAGGTTCTGGAAATAATGACTTTCTGAGCTCTAAAAATTTCAATTCTATAATGTTAAAATTATTAGATACACATAAATCTTATACATTATTGTAAAAGATAGGCATTTTCTTTGCCATGGAAACTCTGCAGACAACTCAATAAATACTTCACAGTATTTATAATTACATCTTCTAAAAATATGTTTTATTATATTACAGTTTGAAATCAATGTTCAAACTGATTTATTAAAAGAAATAGGCCAATATTCACAACAATTTGGTCTCTGGACTTTGGGGATAGAGACCAACACTGCCTTACTCACAAGGTCTTATAATCAGTTTATTTTTATTAAATAGTAGACAGAGAACAGAAAGAAAGCAGAAAGAGTGTTTAGAGAAACTGGTGAGAGTATATGTATTATAGGTTTTCTAGTCATCTAGGTAATACCAGCTACCAAACAAGAACCATATCTTCTGTTTCTATGTGTAACCTATGTTGGTAATGTAGAAATGTATATCCATCCACAAATATTTATTGAGTCCCTACTATGTGTCAACAGCTGTCCTAATGACTGGGGATATAGTAGTAAAAAAAAAATATATACTCCCCACCCCCCCAAAAAATCCTTGTCCAAACAAGAATACATACATAGAGAGAGATGAAGAGGTGGAGTGGGGAGAGAAAGAGAGAGAGAGAGAAAGTTTAGAACTAAGAAGTTGTGTGTGCTTACTCTAGTACTTTCATTAAAAGAACAATTTCTTTCCATCTCCTTGGTCTAGTTTGCTCTTGGTAAACTTAAGAATAAAAGGAACACATGCACTTAAAATTCAAATGTGTGACAAGAAATATGCAAGTAGAATTACTTGTGTCTACATCTGCTGAACTCTTAGTGCAACACCTTTTAAGAGTGTTCAGTCATTTGTTCTGGGTACAATTGGTACTTGATATCCTCAACACTTACTCTGACATCATTATGTTTGTTGGTTAAAGGTCAAGTAAGGTAAATCTAGAAATACATTCTCCTTTTCCAAATGCTTAATTTTTTATAAACTTTTCCCCTCATTTTTTTCTAAATAATGGTGTATTTAAGTCAGAGTTTAGAAAATATTTATGTCACTTTTTTTTCTCATAATGTTTGAATTGTACAGTTTTATCAATCTGTAACTTATATCTCTGTTCTTAGTCATTTTTATTCTTTATTTATTCTTTCATTAAGAAATAATAATAAGGGTGCCTGGGTGGCTCAGTTGGTTAAGCGACTGCCTTTGGCTTGGGTCATGATCCCAGAGTCCTGGGATCGAGTCCCACGTCGGGCTCCCAGCTCCACGGGGAGTCTGCTTCTCCCTCTTAACTTCTCCCCTCTCATGCTCTCTCTCTCACTGTCTCTCTCTCAAATAAATAAATAAAATCTTTTAAAAAATAAATAAATAAATAATAATAAATCATGGGAGTGGTTCATAGCAGAAGAAAGCTCAAGATATCAACTGTGCCCCTTCTTGTTTCTACCACTAAGAATATAAATGTCTGTACTTCTTATATATTTTTAAACTATGACTGCTTGTGTCAGGCACTGAACTCATTGCTGGGGATATGACAGCTGAAATATGACCCTTGCCCTTCTGAGATCTCATTTAATATGTAGAAAAAACACACAAACAAAAAGTTAGGATGCAATGTGATTAATTAAGCTCTGTTCCAAATAATAAGGACCATAGCAAGGAAAAGGGTTATTTCAGAGTAAAAGGGTTATAAAACCTTCATGGGAGAAAACACTTTTCTTGACTCTTTAAGGATGAGTAGAAGTTCACCAGGAAGGGAAAAAGTAGGGGTCAATATAAACTAATTCATAAAGATTTTTAAAGGCACAGGTAATTGCAAATGGTCCAATATGATTAGAGATCAAACTTTGAGTGAACAATAAATTTAATGATTTTCACAAGCAAATTTTTTATAAAGCTAAGTTACTTGATGGCTAAATATTCTGTATATTACCTTTTTGAGACTTTAGTCTAATACAAAGATCACATTAATTCTTATTTTTCAGGCGATACATACACTCTATAATGTTATCTATACACCTAATCATGATTTATTGGCACCACCCTGTTTTCTTTTTATGGTAACTTCTCTCTCCAAAACTCTGGATCTGCTGCTTAAAATTATCTCTATGATTACTTCTGAGATTAAAAAATATATGTGCCTCTAGGTCAAGTTTGTCAATCTTCTTCTGTGAAAATTTGTATTATATTCAAAATTTAGAGGAAGAGCCATTTAGGTCAAGATATTTCACTAATATTTTTGTCATAATACACTAATATTTGGTTTTATTGGCCCAATTTATGTGTGTTTTCTGTTATCCAACAACAACAAAATCTTAAGTTAGTTTGTTTTCTTCAAAAAGCTTTGTTTTTTGTTTTTTGTTTTTTGTTTTCCTATGGCTTACTTAGGAGAGGTAAAAACAAAGAACGAAGCATGAGGGAGAAAATGGAAAACATGGTCTTATGATAGAAAAGAAAGAGTTTTATTTCTATGTTTAATAGATTTCAAAAGCTTCCCCAAAATTCCCACAATCTATCTCCTCAGACAGATCAAGGAGGTATTATAAGAAACCTATAGTAGAAAGAAAATGTCAAGGAAACATCACAGATATAAAACAGATTTTTTTCCATGAACAAATCGTTTCTAGGACATATATTCTATAAATGTCCAGCACTTGCCTTGTGCAGGTGCTCTTGACAGATAATTCAGGCACAGAAATTCTAAAATGTTAAAATCTGATTTCTTTAGTATATCTTTTCCATATAAAGGAAATCTAAATTCAAGTTAAAATGCTAATAAAGCATATATGCTTAATGTTTGCTTCTGTCATTTGAAAATGGAGAATTTAAATGTCAATACAAATGATTTTATAAATATGCAATACTTTGAAAATCACAGATTCTAAAGTTTTTAATGCAGGGATGTCAGCACTCTTAAAGATTCTAAAATACAGCATTTACTCTTATTTCTGTTATATGGTTTTATAATACCCATTTTAAGTAGCAAGAGACTGTTACTCTAAATTGAGTTTCTCAGATAGGGAATTTTTTTAACCATAATAACAATAAAGTTATTACTAAAGAGAAAGGATTTATTCCCCAAGTTTCTTTGCAAAAGTCAATCATGCCTGCAGAGGAACTTGATTAATGGTGCATAATCTACAGATGTTATGGAAGCATTGTAAGTGAGAATGTTAATTATCTAACTTTTTAGCAGAAAGATAAGAGTTTAACCTTTACAAAAAGAAAGACAGGACTAAATAACTCATGGGAATTTGTAATGGGATAGTGAGCTTTTTATATTCACAATGGCAGCTGAAATCCATCCCAGGTGACAACTGACAGGAACACATGAACATCAGTTTCCACCAAGGCTGACACATGAAGTGTTGGCAGCCTCTTCAGCTTCATCCTAAAGAAGAGTCTATATCTCTAAAGTACTCAAAAATATCAGCGTGCACACCAGAGGAAATTTATTACTACAGGTTACTTGAAGACAATTGAAACTCTAATAAAGACTCAAGAATTACCAAGCTACTAAGCTCTGACTTTTCAGGCTCCTCTGTAATACAGCTATTTATGATGAATCACAGTTTGCCCATAATTTAACATATATTATTTGAAGGCTATTTCTTGTGTTCGTTTGTTCCTGGTTTTTTTCTTTTCTTTTTTTTTTTCTTTTTTGAGGAGTGGAGTAAACACTCTTTGTTTGTTTTAATAAAAGCTCGTTGATATGTTCATATGTACCAACACTCAAATTCCCCTTTCTGACTGAAGTTAAAATTAATATAAAACAAAGAATTGCAGGAATCATTTAGCTTAATTATATGAATGATGAAAGGTAAGAAAGCCATCTTAAAATTTCTCATGAAACCGAGACACGTTAGATGATAAATCTTTTGAATTGAAATTCAAGGCCAGCAATGTTAGACGTTCAGACATAGGCCACCCCTTCAAAAAACTACTCTAAAAAATGCTTCTTCAGTGTTCTTTCAAGGGTCATCTTCTTCTACCTGTTTTAATCTTGGTATTCTCCAGACATTTTTGCCTTACACCTGTTTTTCTCCTGCTCTGCATGTTACCAAGGTAATCTGATTATTGGTAGGCTTTCAACCACTACAGATATATTGGTGACTTCCAAGTCAATACCTGCAGAAGAGTTTTATCAATCGTATCCAAGGGTAACATATCCAATTGCCTACTGTATATAGAAGGTATAAATCCCAGTCTACACAACTGCACACTAAATAAATGGATTTTCTTCATTTTTCAATAATTGAGCTTATATTTTGAGAGCCTATTTCACCTGAAAATGGAAACTTAATTTCGATGAGTTGAAGGAACAATCTGCTTTCTCCCTAGACTTGCTTTTAAATTCTGGAGACACAGTAGGGTTAGAGGACAATCTATGTACATACTCAATCTGTCATTTGCTGAGATGTCCCTGTTCCCAGTTTGTTCTTTGTTCATCAATTCACAAATATCAGTGTTGCAACCTCCTCTATCATTTACATAGTCATGATGTAAACATGATAGACTAATCATCCAAAATGACAGAAAACCTACCAAGGATAAAAAAATGTATGGGGAAGTAAATAGGTGGAAATCAAAAGATACTACCTAAAAGTGAGAAGTCACAAAGGAGAATATAAGTATATTATTTGGAAATACAGAATAATATACAAGGGCTAGGGAGGAACAGAGGAAGGGTGTGGAACAAGCTGAAGGGAATCTAGAGATTCTAATGGTTTTTCTACTCCACCCAACTTCACCTACATTTCTATGTGTTGCTGGTGCTAGTCAAACTTCTGAGCCTTTTAGTAATTCTTTAATTAAAATAAATTGATTGTCAACCCTCCCATCATGAAGGACTCAGCTTTCTGGGTTCTGCCTTGTCCGTTACCACTTGTCCTGCTGGTTTCCAGCCTCAAAAACTTTTATTGCTGGATCTGCTATTGCCTTCACTCTAATCCTTTCGTCCCAGTGGGTTTATGCCCTGAAAATACATAAATATACACAGATGCATATTTGTATTTATATGCTTATATTTTATTATATATTTATTATATAAATATATAGCATATATATGTATTCACTAAAGTTTTAGAGGGAGTTTCAGATAGAGAAGAGGTAACATTTATACTGAAACTGCCATTTTTTCCCTATGATTTTTCTCACCACTTTCAAAAGTTCTGTCATTCTTATTCACAAAACATTTTCATTCAGGTAATTAATTTGTCCAGTATCTGTAACAGCAAAACTCAGAAGTTCATTTAATCTTGAAATTGTGCTCTGGCTCAGCACTGGCATTCTTCATGCTGAACCCAACAGTACCTGTGGTTGACTTTTTCTCTATTTCCCCATTTTGTGTTCTTCCTCCTCTTCCCACCATCTGTCCCTCAGCTCCTGTAGGAACTGGGAATGGGAAGAGGCAGAAAGGTCTTACTTTACTCATCTACTGTTGTGTAAGAGATCCGGAGCTGGTACTTTCTAGTCTTGGTGTAGGTTCAAAGATGAATCTTTCCTTTGTGGATTTCTTTTGTAGATTCTTTGGAAAACACCATTCCATTCCTTATCCACACACCCTGGGAACTTCCAAATGTTGTTCACCTAATACAGCAATGATGTTGCTTACATCTCCCTCCTCAACTTCTGGCAAACCACCCTTCTCAGTCCTTTAAGTCAAACATTCTAACACAAAGCTATCTCTCATGCCCACTTTCAGTCCAGAGATCTACTGACTTGACAAACACTTGGAGTGCAGGTGACTTCCAATGCAGCACATTCCTTCAATCTGAACAGAACAACTACCCAGCCACAACCTCTGCCTTTATGATTTTCTAAGAATGGAGCTGGTGCCATCCATTGTGCCTAAAGATTTAGGCAACCCAAGTAGAGCTCTCCAAGGCATTCCTCTGAAGCTCCTCAGATTCAGCACAAGGTGACAGAAAAGTACTTTATTCCTTTCTCCTGTAGGTCATGGGAATACTATCAGAATGTGACAAATTTCTCCAAAGGACTATTTTTCTTTATCTCTTCAAACTCAATACTTTGTTCCCTCAAATGGACATTGGGCTAAAAGTTATAAACCTTTTTGGAGTATCTCCTCAGCAAGTTATGAGTAAATAGTCTAGAACCTGTTTGGAATGATATGCCCCTTTCTCTTCATCTCGGAGACTTAGCCAAACATGAGATACAGAGAGTCACAAATTTACATCCTCTTTTCCTCTAACTAGCCCCCTTTAACAAATCACCTAACCTCCATAACATGAAAAGTTGACTGTGATGATCTATGGGAGTCTTCTAATCTACAAACAAGAGTTTTATACGTAGACACTACAGAAATGCTTACATTTACTTTCATGACTAGCAAAAAGTATCAACACAAGACTATCTCACTGTAAGAAAGTATATAAAATAGCTTATTTAGATATGTTATATAGATTTTGCCTTCATTTGAATCTCTAATACTCAAGAAAACTGAGGCTGACTAGGATTTGGAATAACTGTGACACTTGTTCACTGCTGGTAGAATTGTAATTTGGTACAATCTCTTTGGGAAACAGTTTGGTATCATCATGTAATCCTGAACATCCATGTGGTCTATAGCCCCAAAGGTTATATGTACTAGAGAAATTCTCACACATAATTACCAGGAAACACATACCAACATGTTCATAGTAACATGTTCATAAGAGTAAAAATTGGAAACAGACAAAAGTCTTTCAGCAATAGAATGCATAAGTCGTGCTATTTCATACTGTAGAATACTATGCTGTAGAGAAAATTAATGATCTGATGCATAAATAGTATGCATGGGTCTCAAAAACACCTTGCTGAGGGGAAAAAAGGAAGTCATATAAGAGAACACATTGTGTGATTCCACTTATATAGAGTGAAAAACTGAAAAAATAAAAAAGTATATAGTGTTGAAGAATACAGAGGTTATAAAGAGAATGTTAAATTTAAAAATCAGAATAGTGGTTACTTCTGGGGTTGCGTGAGAGGTGTGCTCAAGGAAGAGCACATAGGGCTTTTAAGGTCCATTAATCAGGATCAAAACATTAAAAAAATGAAAACATTTCAAGAATTTCTCTTAGAGGAAATCGAATAAGAAATTACTGACATAGGTGAAAGAAGAGCTGAGAAACCAAATACGAGAGAATGAGGTAAGCCAGGAACTAGTGAAATCAGGAATCCACTATCATGTCTAGGCCAAAGAGAAAAAAGGGGAGATAGTATTACCAGAGCCCAGACAGGAACAACCAGGGCCTATTCAAGAGCAATGGAGAACTTACAGCCACCAGAGGTGTGTGTGTAAGGCAAGGCTGGGGGCAGAACTTGCCCCTTCCTTCCTCCTGTCCTCCCATCCCCTGCCATGGTTCACACTGATCTTCCATAGGTGAAAGGGAACTGAAGTAACATAACCTGCAAAGTCCTTCCCTCTAGTGATACAGACCATACATCCAAGGGCCAATAAACCCAGGACTGGCATATCAGGAGAGTAGGCTCTTTTTCTTAAGGGAGTAGTGTACACATGTATGTCCATTTTATCATTATTTTTTAAACTAAATATATACATTTTTCTCTTTTATGTATAATATACTTTTTTTTTTGTCACTTCTGCTTTTCCTAGCATGGGGAGAAATGTTTTGCTTTATGGACTGTATCAGTAAATTTGGTATACTGCAGAGATACATGAGCTTTCCAAATTAAATTTTTTTTACTGTAAGATCTTTTCAAATTCCAGTCAGTTTCCATGTTGGTAAAATGGACACAGTAATGCCCACTACCTAGCGTTATTTCAAGTTCTAAAGGAGACAATATACATGAGAGGTCTAACACTGTGGCTGTCATAACTTCCATTAAAGTGACTGGTCAAGCCTTTTCCTCATGGAGCTGTGAAAAAGCTAGTGAAGCTTTTTTCTAAATTCAAGACTTGGCCAGAAAAGACTAAATAATCATAGATTTCCTTTCATATTCTTAAGGAAGGCAATTAATATCCTTCCATGAATTCTTACTCTTGTATTCATGCTTTGCTACTGGCATATTCAAAAGCAGAAGCCAACACTATGAATTATTGCAAAAAAAGATGTCACTGTTACAGTACCCACTATTCCAAGGGGTTAAAAGAGAAAATATGCTAAGTACACGGGGAAGATTGGCCACCCCACCCAAAAGAAAACATTTAAAATGAGGCAATAAAGACTTAAAATCACTCCCCATAAACAATGGCAGGAATATGCAGTTTATCGAAGAATGAAATAATCCCACAGCAGTGCGGTGAATTTTCATTGATATATAAGTGGTTGCCTATTATTTGCAACAATGAAGAGGACTAATTTCACACAAGAATGTAGCAGGAGAGGCAATGCCAGCTTAATAATAGGTTCATTCTCTGCAGGAATTCATATGAGTGAGTAGGGGAAATAAGGATGGTTGCAGAGTGGGGAAGAGAAGGCACGAGATGGCTACAAACCGCATGGCATCTTTGCTTAGAAGTCTATTACATGAATGTGCCAAGGAGCTGTTTCAGTGCCCTACTGTGTGAGTCAGGAAATGTGACTACAGCTTGACAAAGTACAAAAGGTAAAGACTGGGTAAAGCTGACAGACCTCAGGGATCTCTGCTACTGGCTGTTCCCCTTCAGAGTGTCATTGGCAGAAGATGAAAGCAGCCCCTGGCACAGAGAGCTGCAGGTGCACAGGTCTAGCCGGGCTACAGAGCAGCAGGCGAAGGAAAGGTGTACCCTTCCCTGGAATCCAATTTGTTAAAGGAAACTGTACATTCTGTGAAACTATTTACCCTGATTTGGAAATTAGTGGTTGCCTTAGCAACACTTGAATCCCATGAGGCTCACACACACAGGGCTAATTTCAATTCATGGACACCTTCACAGGTGAGGAATGCAAACAGTAAGTTGAGTGTCCCATTTGGCATGCCTCTCATAGGAAATGAGATTTCCCTCTGCCTATAAAAGTTTTCTGATAATGACCCCCATTTATCAATATTTTATATGTACCAGGTGATATGCTGTCAGCTTCACACTGAATCTCATTTGGTGGTCACTGCAAGCCTGCAAGGTCAGCAATATTATTCCCATTTTCCAGATGAAAAACTAGCTGTAGAGAGGATACATAACTTTTCCAAGGTCACCCAGTGGTCATTTAAAGATTTAAGTCAGATTTGGCTGACTCCAAAATTCCATGTTCTTTTAGCATTTCTAACTTTGTTAAGAATAATACAAAAAAAATTTTTTAACTGCAAAGTACCTTTGGGTTTATCTGTCACAGTGTCCTTATTTAAAACATAAGGAACTAGAAACCTAAGAAGGCCAAGAGATTTACCGAAGGTCACATGGCCAATAATAAGAGTTGAGAAGAGAATTCAGGTTTCAGGACTCTAAGCATTCATTTACTGAAGCCACCTCTGAGCCATCTAAATTATGATGCTCTCACTGTATCTCATTGATTTTTGCACACCTTTTTCTAGGTATAGGTAAATATAGATAAAACTGAAGTAGACCTAAAAACTGGGAGGATTCCTCTGTTATGTTGAGATGGAACAGTAAGATTCAACATTTTTAAACCCAAAACATTAAAGGTGACTGATTTGCACAGACCCTTCCAAACTGTGGGCAGGCACAGCTGCTCATGTCATAAAGTACCCTTGCACAATTTTCTTTCTGTACTGAGACGTCCCATCTGTGTCTGCAGCAGTCACCCTGAAGTTGACAGGAATATGAGTCAAATGGCAGATTCACTTTGCCCCTGGGTTTTCACAGGAGGTAAGGACTAGTCTGAAACAAAATTGAACAGTAAGGGTTATGTATGGTGCTTCTTACTAAACACTTTTCTGTGCCACTGCTTCTTTCATGACCTAATACTCCCCTCCTCAAATTACGAGACACCCAGTGCCACCATACTGTCAGTCTCGCCATACTGTCATCTAGCTAGCCAAAGTCCCCTGCTTTAAAATCCCATTAAGTCCTGGCCTCCTCCACGGTAACCTTATGCTCCAAAATTGCCTTTCTTTCTTCCTCTTCCTATTCTTATCACAATTGCCATTTCCTTAATGATCTCTGTAAGTTTTTGAAAAACGATATTTCTGGTTAATTCTGAGACAAAACAATAGAGGCAATCATCACAAAAAATTCCTCTTGTATAATGTAGTAAAGGTTTTATCTCCCTGACCCACCATCCTCCTAGAAAGCCTTTGTGCCTTGATGTATGTGCAGTTTGCCAGATATTTTTGTTTTCAAATACATTAATCCAGTGCTGGATTCAGACTTCAAAACCTTGCTAGGTGGTCAACCAAGATTTGAGAACCAGAGCGCCAAGGTTGAGGAATGTGTCCAAAGGCAGAAAACTTGGGAAGGATGCCATTGAACTGAAAGAAACTGGTTACTGTTCAGAGTCATTGAATTGGTCAAGATCTAGAGATCCATTCATCTATCAAACTCTTGTTATGTGCTTACTCTGTGCCAGCACTATACTAAGTACAGGAAATTTTAAAAGAAAAAAAAATGAGTAAGGAATAGTATTCACCTTCAAGAAATCTATGATAAAGGACAGATAATACATACATTCATTGTAATTCTTTGTAATAACTGTTTTGATGAGAGGGCCATTTGGTGAAAAGATGGGCTTAGATACAGATCAATGTGAACTTAAACATTGCCTCTGCCACTTACTAGCTGGGTGGGCCCCAGCAAGTCACTTAACCTCCCTGGGCTTTAGTTTTTGTTTATTTGTTGTTGTGTTGTTGTTTTAATCTTAAAACTACAGAATATGTATGTTTACTTTGCAAGGTTGTTTAGAGAAAGCACATACAAAGCATTTATCTTGGTACTAGTGTGCCTGGCATAAAAGATATTATATACCTGGCAACTGTTTTTTATAATTGTTATAATGGCAAAGATAAACCCACATATTACATATAGACACACGAATGACTCAGAACTTATGAATCTAAAGAGATTTCCTGAATTCAGCAATGGCTTAAAATGACAAGTATAAATCTGATAAGGGAATGGAAAGAAGAAAATGAGATTGTAACAGTCCATATTCAAAGGCATAGAGAAGCACGATCCTTTAGGGACTGCTGGTGGGTCTGAGTGACTGCAGCCGAAGACCAGAAAGTAACTGGTGAGGTTGAAAACAAGATCACAGAAAGACTTCTCTATAATAACCACATTTACCTGCAATAAGTCTGAGTTATGCCTATTGTCCCAAAGTAATTATTAATAGCATACAGTTTAACTCTTACACATGAATGATAAGTCATATGGTCACCCCACCTACATGCTATGGTGAGAAATGTTGATCTGACATGAAAGCTATGAAGAGTGCCTGAAGAAAGCTAACATGGGGAATTACATAATCAATTCCGGTTTTAAAGAGCACAGTCTAGCAATTCTGTTACCAATGGTGAAGGATGGGTCAGAGAGGGCAACCTGGAGGCAAGATAGAATGTAGAAGTAAAGTCAGTATAAGCCACACTTTCAGTTATTTGATCTGGATTATAATCATAGATGACATATCTCTTCAATCAATTTATTACTTACTCTATGTCAATGGGTATTTACTCTAAATGCTTCTGTGTGTTATCTCATTTAAACCTCACCACACCATCACAAGATGGGTATCATTATTATTATCTCTCTTTTTACAAGAGGAAACTGAGATCTAGAGAAGTTAAATTATTTGCTAAAGATGAGGAGGATTCAAATTCAAACCCACAGAATCTACCATCAGATCCCATGTTTGTAACCACTAACTTATACTGCAATTACATAGGACTCAAGCCAATGAACTGATGTCAGGATCCCCAGCCAGAACTTGCCTAGGTAAATAAGAAATCCAGTCTTCCTTCAAGTACTCCTTTCCTTTACTGTGTTGTGGAATCCCTAAAGGATTACTATATTATTATTTAGTATTCTTTATTCATTTGTTTTCTTGGGGTTTTTTTTTCCCCCTCATCAAACTGGAATTCAGATAAATCCCCTTGCTGTTGCTGTCAAGATCACTACAAAAAGCCAAGGTTAAGGTTTCTATTCCTAATCTAGAGGTGTCAGCAAAATAAGATTTTGCTGTTAAAAAGGACATTTTGACAACTTCTCCGCATCTAAAAATGAGACATAATTATCCACCACCCCCATTTAGATACAAGAGGAAAAACTTCTTCCCAAAGGAAGGTGCAAGATGGCAGAGGAGTAGGAAACTGAGATATCATCAGGTCCCAGGAGTTCTGCTAGTTATCAAACCATTCTAAACACCTACAAACTCAACAGGAGATAGAAGAGAAGAAGAGCAGCAATTCTAGGAACAGAAAATCCACCACTTTCTGGAAGGTAGGACGTGCAGAGAAGTGAATCCCAGGCAACAGGAAGATAGACCACAGGGGGAGAGGCTGGCTCCCAACAAGTGAGAGAGCAGCAGAGCACAAAATGTGAAATTTTAGAAGTCTGCTCCACTGAATGACATGGCTCCAGAGGCTCAGCAGGGGGGTGGAGCCCTCGTGGGTACAGTGTGGTCTCAGGACCCGTGGGAACACAAAAAGACCAGGGGTGTCTGAGTGTGGCAGAGAACCCAGGTATCAGAGTAGGGAAGCTGGCTGCAGAGATGGAGCCGAGCAGTGGACTATCAGCTCAGGATTACCTTAAACCATGATCCAAGGTGCAGTTGGGCCACTGCTCTTTGGGCAGGAACCCAACAAGCAGCAGATCCAGGGAGATACCTCCTTCCTCCTCCGGGAGAAGCAGTGCGGAAGCGCGCTGCAGGAATCTGCTGGGTTTGGAGACTCCAAACGGGGCCGTGCGCCAGAAATAAAAAACGCTCAGTCACAGGCTGGGTGAGCACAGAGTGCAGCCGGAGACCAAGGAGATGGAAAGAACTGACTGCTTTTCTCTGAGGCCACATTGAGGAGCGGGGCCCTGAGCTCTCGGCTCCTATGGGGCTGGAGATTTAGAGGCCGCCACGTTCATTCCCGTCCTCCAAAGCGGTACGGAAAGCGTTCAGGGAACAAAAGCTCCCGAGAGCGAACCCGAGCAGATTACTTAGCCCGGCCCCTGGCAAGGGCGGTGCAATTCCGCCTCTGGCAAAGACATTTGAGAATCACTGCAACAGGCCCCTCCTCCAGAAGATCAGCAAGAACATTCAGCTAAGACCAAGTTCAACGGTCAATGAGAACTGCAGAACTCCAGAGCTAGAGGAAAGCAACACATAGAATTCATGGCTTTTTTTCCCATGATCCTTTAGTCCTTCAAAGTTAAATTTTTTAAATTTAATTTTTTTCTTATTCTATTTTTCTAATTTTTCCTCTTTCCTATTTTAACGTTTTTTAACTATTTTATCTTATCAATCCCTTCATTGTATTTAACATTATTTCTTTTTTTAATTTAATTTAATTTTTTTAATTTAATTTTATTTTTTCAGTGTTCCAAGATTCATTGTTCATGCACCACACCCAATGCTCCATGCAATACATGCCCTCCTTAATACCCACCACCAGGTTAACCCATTCCCACACCCCCCTTCCTTCTATTCCCCCCCCTTTGGAAGTATTTTTTTTTTAACATCTTAATTTTAGTTTATTTTTTTCAGTGTTCCAAGATTCATTGTTTATGCACCGAAACCAGTGCTCCATGCAATACGTGCCCTCCTTAATGCCCACCACAAGGCTCACCCAACCCCCCACCACACCCCCCTCCAAAACCCTCAGTTTGTTTCTCAGAGTCTGCAGTCTCTCGTGCTTCGTCTCCCCCTCCAGTTTCCCCCAATTCACTTTTCCTTTCCTTCTCCTAATGTCCTCCATGTTTTTCCTTATGCTCCACATGTAAGTGAAGCCATATGATAATTGACTCTCTCTGCTTGACTTATTTCATTCAGCATAATCTCTTCCAGTCCCGTCCATGTTGATACAAAAGTTGGGTATTCATCCCTTCTGATGGAGGCATAATATTTCATTGTATATACGGACGATATCTTCTTTTTCCATTCATCTGTTGAAGGGCATCTTGGCTCTTTCCACAGTTTGGCAATTGTGGCCAAAGCAGGAAAGAATGTCCAATGGAAAAAAGGCAGTCTCCTCAACAGATGGTGTTGGGAAAATTGGCCGGCCACATGCAGAAGAATGAAACTGGACCATTTCCTTACACCACACACAAAAATAGACTCAAAATAGATGAAAGACCTCGATGTGAGACAGGAATCCATCAAAATCCTTGAGGAGAACACAGGCAGCAACCTCTTTGACCTCAGCCACAGCAAATTCTTCCTAGAAACATCGCCAAAGGCAAGGGAAACAAGGGCAAAAATGAACTATTGGGACTTCATCAAGATCAAAAGCTTTTGAACAGCAAAGGAAACAGTCAACAAAACCAAAAGACAACTGACAGAATGGGAGAAGATACTCGCAAATGACATATCACATAAAGGGCTAGTATCCAAAATATATAAAGAACTTCTCAAACTCGGCACCCAAAGAACAAATAATCCAATCAAGAAATGGGCAGAAGACATCCAAATGGCCAATAGACACATGAAAAAGTGC
>CM052898.1:162196976-162318413 GCA_028534135.1 Potos flavus
CCCTTCCCTAAAAACATACCATGGGTTATAAGAATGATTCAACTCATGCTCTCAAGCTGCAGAAATACCCAACATTACTAGAAATTAGTTACTTGGGAAGGGTTTCCACAATTTTGTATCTATAGCCCTGTAATCAAATGACCAGATCTGTTTCCTTCATCAGCACAGCATGACCTGATGGGCAGCAATCTTTCCCTCTCTATTTCCCAGCTTAGGCTATGATTAATTTGATTGGTTTCAAAACCTGTTGTGTCTTTCCTCTGTGTCCTGCCTGAATATTGGCACAATATGATTGCAGTAGGCTGCATTATTTCCATTTTATCTTACATACTTGAACTTCAGGCCACTTAAACCCAACATGTAAATTTCTGTAATATTAAATGCGAGTGAACATTTTAAGCCAAAAGCCTTAGTATTGAGGGAAGGGACTATGTAACTGCTCCTAAATTACCATGAGGCATGTTGACACAAAGATATTACAAATAACAACATAAAATATAGAAAATTTAGAGGAGTCTTGGGTAGTATATAATCAATGCATTTGGGTCTACTATATATATATATCATATCATGTTTTTGTAATACCAATTCCAATCTCCAATCAGCAGAACTAAAAATGGGGTGATTTTCTACGATCACATTTCCAAATTAAAGTGCTACATAAATTGAAAGGAAACCTGTTCATTCAAAAAACATTTATTTAGTACCTATTATATGGTAGTTATGCTTAGAAGAGCTGATCAGAAAATAGGATAGTTATAAACTTTACTGTTAAAGAAAATGTAATCTAGGGGCACCTGGGTGGCTCAGTGGGTTGAGCCTCTGCCTTCAGCTCAGGTCATGATCTCAGGGTCCTGGGATCGAGCCCTGCATCGGGCTCTCTGCTCAGCGGGGAGCCTGCTTCCCCCTCTCTCTCTGCCTGCCTCTCTGCCTACTTGTGCTCTCTCTCTCTGTCAAATAAATAAATAAAATCTTTAAAAAAAAAATAAAAAAAAATAAAATGTAATCTAACTAAAGTAACTTCCCTCTAATAGTTCTGCCCCAGACTTGTCAGTATTTTTAAATGCTTCACTTAGTTCTTAAGATTGCCATTTATTCTATGTATTTTTGCCAATATCTAAAGGTTATTGATTTTTTTCATTATTTTTAATGAATGAAAATAACCTAGGTCCGATTTACACTAGACTTAACATATAACTCCTTTGTTCTCATAGTTTGAAATTCATAAACCGTTAGGAACAATAGACTCTTTCCAGAATAGAATGACTAAAACTTTAACCCCAGTAGTGAGAGGAAAGCCTCATACTCAATATCATTTCTATTAATGAAAGAAAAAATTATTTCATTCCTATTAGCCATATATGATTTTAATTCAATAGTCGTTAAGAATATTCTTCCAAGAGCTAGTTGCTAGATGTGTTTTTGCATTAACACTTTCAAAGAAGTCCTGGTGATGACAGATACAGATTTGGCCGTATATCGACGTTGTCACCTTTTCAATCTGCTTGCTCTTCCGCTGCAGTTTTTCCTCTGCACTTTGGCTGGTGAGTGTGTGTGTATGTGTGTATGTGTATGTGTGTGTGTGTCTGTGTAGAAAAATTAAAAGTTTCCAAAATATGAAATATACATATTACTATAGTTTTGCTCTTCTAGTAAGAGCTGTTTTAATATTTTTGTACTATTTCTTGATTTGAATATTATTACATAATTACTTTTTGGATATGTTTTTTGTATTTGTTAAATATGTGATCATTATTTTCTATTACCTTTCTCTGTAATATTTTAAACATTTGTATATAATTAGCAACATAGAAGAATCATAATGATGGAGGATTTATGATTTCAAAGATAAATGTTACCTAATGATTTACTTTAAAAGTGTATTAAAAATATATATGGCATCTTTCAAATAGATGAGTTTACATTTAATGAGATAAACTCATTCCAGTTTTCATAACTTTAGACATCTTACTCATATTTAAGTTGCATACTTGTTGCAAAGTCAGATGTTTCTATTTCGAATGTTTATTTTTGTGACCTTTTATGTGTAACTGTGAAATTGTCATTTGAGTCTATTGCAACCAGCTGTAGTAAACAGAAACAATACAATAACATTAAATGAAGATGCTCAAATTTTACATAATGAGTGAGTGACAATTGATGATGGAACAGTGAATATGATTAACTAAGTACAGAGACTAAAATACAAAGAATAATGGTATTATCCTTCCATGTCACTCAAAATTGCACAATAAATTCACTTAGACCACCCCATTACTAGTCATGGAAGCATTATAGTGTTTTTCCTACAGAATACAGACAATATGATGCAATCAGCTCTTAGAAACAATAACCATAGAGTCTCCATGTTGTTTTGTGTTGGCAATGAGCTATTCTTGTTTATATCTTGAAATTTAAAATGTTTCCCTTCTTCCTCAGATTATTTTTAAACTGCAAAAAAGTAGATGAAGAATACAGTAGCAGATATTAAAATATTTTGCTTTTAAAACTGAAAATTGACTAATAGCTTCCCCTTTACTTTTTGGAGTATCATGCAAATTTAGTAATTAAGTTTTTTTATATCACAAATGGAATTAGCAATTTGAAAGCATTACAAATATCATCAACAATGCAATTACTTTTACAGGAATATTGGGGTGCTTCATTTTTTAACTAGAAAAAATAAAAAACTTAAACTTTGACTGCTCTTTAAGAATTGATACTAGTATGCTTGTGAGAATCATAACTATAAGGACCCTGTGTTAATTATTTATTTATTTCTAACAAGAAGATAGAACTTTAAAAAAAAAAAAAAAGTCTGAAGAAATGTTTCAAAAGCCCACCGAAAAGTAATGTGTGACTTCCCCCTGCTGGCTTAGCTGAATAATAAAAATAAGAAGACCCCTGTGAGAATTTCTTAAGACAGTAAAATCCTAGTAATTTAGAGAATCTAGCTGACATATCTTTTGTAAGTTATACAACATCTACCAGTAGCAGCAACATTCACTTATTTACCAAATGTGCAGACCCATCAGCATTCATACACATTTCCAGCTGCACACATTCACTTCCAATTGGATCCAAAAAAATATTAACCCCTTAACCCAAGACTATACACAACATACACACACAGACACATGCCAAAATCCCTCTTTTCCCTAGTGCCCATTTGGGTTTTTGCTTTCTTCTCCCTGGAATTCCGCAATCCCCTCTAGCCCTCGCCAGCATTGGCTGGTTTCCAGGTTCCATCCTCTGTCTGCTGTCTTTTGGACCTTGTAGCTGAGCATGTCCCTGGAACCTCATGTGCAATGCTGCTGAGAAACTAGTTCAGTATTAAATTATATATTTTAAATTGCTTAATTATTGTTGCATCTTATTAAAATTAAAAATAACCCAATCTGATGAACCAAAAATAATAGATGCATATTTTATATTACTTTGAATAAAATTTGCATGTTAACAACTAATTGCTAAATGCCAAGAAATAACTTTTCCTATTGCCTCCTCTCCCCCTGCATTGCAGTGGGTATAAAATAAAGATGACACGAATTAGAAATACAAGATTTTGAGTTACACATAAGAATTAACAGCTCTGAATAGAGCACAGTTATTTGGGCCTAATACTTTCTAAAGTCACTGCAACGTGAATTTATCTTTTCCAGAATTGTTTAAGCGGAGCCTATACAGCAAACTAGTTCCTACATTTGGCAAATGTATCAAAGGGTCTATTATCAATAAATAAAATCTGTTAAGGGGTTATCAAGTCTAGATGTTGAGACCATTGACATAATCGAATCAAGTACTTTCCATTCTGTGAATGTAATCCTGATAAGTCAAGTGACTAAATAATAAGATTGTTCGCAGCTTAGTAACTGGACTGCTCATGATTAAGATTACATTTTATATGAACCTGGCCGTAAAGTAAAAATGTACTAGATGGTTACTATTATAGTTTAATTGTGTTCCCTAAAAGATATGTTTAAAGTCCTAACTCCCAGTACCTGTGACTGTGACTTTATTTCGAAAAAGGGTCTTTGCAGATACAATCAAGTTAAGATAAGGTCACAGTGAATTAAGGTGTGCTCTGCCTGAGTCAGTGTTCCAGGTGTCCTTATGAGAAAAGAAGAAACACAGACACATACACAGGGGAAAACACCATGTAAAGACAAGACAGAGACTGACGTGATATGTCTCCAAACCAAGGGATGCCAATGATTGCCAGTAACTGCCAAATGCTCGGAGAAAAGTATAAAACAAATTCACCCTCAGAACCTCCAGTAGGAATCAGGTCTACCACCATCTTGTTTTGGGGCTTATGGATTCCAAAACTGGTAAAAATACACTTCTGCTGTTTTAAGCCATCCTGATTATGGTATTCTGTTATAGCAGTCCCAGGAAACTAATACAGCTATGTAATATAATAAATATATTAATATATAGGCCAGGCACTAAGTGGGTTTTTGAGCCTACAGCATGTAATAAGACCTTAGTCTTTTCCTCAAGGGCACTTCAGGGAATGGACGACAAAGAAGTGAACCAGCCATTACAATTAGGCATGAAACTATCTGCAAAAGGTGTTACATGAGCATGTAGGAAGAGTCTTAACAGAGTCTTGGGAGTCAGACTCATAGTTCCAAAGAGTATGACATTTCAGCTGAGATCTAAAGAACAGATAGAGTATACCAAGAAATGTTAGAGACAAAGTAGGGATGGAGATGTGAAGAAATGATGAAATTTTTCCAAGCAGAAGCAACAGCATATGGAAAAACTTGAGAGGAAGAAAAGAAACCATATGAAGAGTGTGTTCAATTTCCGGAACTCCAAGTCCACTCGTTCAGTGCAAAAAATCACATATATTATTTGTAGCAAACCTTATTAGGAGCTAAACAAGATTTCTTTTTCTTTACATTTTTTGAGTTAATAAGATAGTTTCCCAATAACAAGATGTGATCTCTCCTGTAGAAGAATTCCTCAGAACAACATATTCATCAAATGACTGATCCTTTTTACTTCAAGGCATTTTCTGAAACTGAAACCCTAAGCCCAAGGTTACTTAAACAAATATTCTACTATCACCTCCTTACTATTCCCAAAATCTTTTTGAAAGTGCTTTTAAATTATTTCCACATTTAAAATTTCCCAAATATCAGAGGCACTTGTTCTATATTATAAACAGATTGTCTAAAAATACTCAAACTTGATTAATCAGTAAAGAAAGCATTTTTTTTATACTCCAAAGTGCAAGAGAGCATGTGAAATCAGTATAGCTAATAGAAGAATTCAGATGAAAAACTACTCTGAATCTCAGAGGTTATATAAGCAGAGTATCAAGATAACTAGTTACTATGGTAACCTCATTTTTTAATTAGTAAATAGTATTAGAAATCTCGAATAATCTGCTAACAAGTTAAGGTTAACCAGAGTGGAATCAAACTATGAATAACTCTTTTTTACAAATATAAAGGAAAAAATTAGTGACTAATATTTTTCAGAAGAAAGGTACGAGTACTTATAAAAAGGTATAATTGCTTTATTTAGAGTACTGATTTAGAACTCAAGATATTATAAATATCACAGTGATTTATTATTGAAAACCGTTTAAATGCAAAATTGTGATTCTTCCCTTTTTTGATCATTCAAATGCATACCTGCTCATATTATTTGTCCATAACAATCTTTGGTAACTTTTTAAGGATATCTTATACACACACACACACACACACACACACACACACACACACACAGGTTTTTGTCAGTGAACTATAAAAAAATCCCAGGGGTAAACAGATAGATCTACTTTAAGATCTCAGGATTCTTTCATTCCTTCAGCACATAACTTCCTTCTGGGAAGGTACTTGTTTTTAGATTTTGGATCTCTAAGAGAGAATAGGGAGGGAATGAGCCCTGGCTCAAAAAGGAAGTGTACTTAAGCCCAAAGTTCAAATCTAACCCATTTGTCGTCAGTACTTTGCACAACTAAATCTATTATCTAAACATTCAAAGAGTATTTAAACAAGTGAAACTAAAAGCAAGTCAGCAATATCTTTATCTAACCAAATGAAAAAATTGGAAATGTTAGTGACTATTATATAACCATTGCATATCCAACATTATGCATAATAGGTATTTTCAGTTCTGTTCAGAAAGACAACTCTTTAAATATTCAGTAAGCTGGATATTTTTGTCCATTTTTCAATATTAGTGGTTGAGGATCTTTTAAAGCATAATACACTCATGCAGCTCTCAAGCAACTGCTTTATATTCTCATATCTGCCTTCCCCAGATCTTTAAAGATGGGCTTGCTTAAGTTTCCATTTCAAGGATCAGTTTCTGACACATTACTCTTTCTGAAATACTTACCCCTTAGTATTAGTTACTATTTATTGAACAATTGGTATGGGCCAGGTGATTTACATAAATATCCCATTACATATCAGGGAAATAAATAACATTAGTTTTTTATTTTTACATCTGTGGAAATTGAGACCTAGAGATGTTAAGTTACTTGATTTAATGAGCATAGCTGTTAAATGTTGAAAGCCAGTTAAAACCTAGGTCTTCTTGGGCTCAAACCCAAGACCCTTAATCTCTATGCTAACTGTTCTCAAATTTTGGATGCATTCTTAAAATGCAGGTTGTTGAGCCTCGTTCCAAAAGCTTCTAATTCACTGTTTTAACTTTTCTAATTTGTCGTCAGATGAGATGGATGCTGTTTATCCTAAACTACACTTTAAAACCATTACAGTACACTAAATTCTATCCTTTCCATGTCCACCCTCCACCCCACACACACACACAACATTGTATAACAATAGTTCTCAGGTGCCTGGGTGGCTCAGTTGTTAAGTGACCAACTCTTGATTTTTGTTCAGGTCATGATCTCAGGGTTGTGAGATGAGTCCTGCAATAAGCTCTGAGCTGAGCACAGTCTCCTTGAGATTCTCTCTCTCTCCCTCTCCCTCTGCCTCTTCCCCCCTCATGCATGTGCATGCTCTCTAAATTAATTAATTAATCATTTTTTTAAAAAGAAAAAATAGTTTTTAATCCCAACTACCTTTGAATCGTGGAGGAAGATTACCAAAATAAGAAACATACCCATACCTGGGTCCCATACTAGACAAATTACATACGAATATCTGGGGATAGTGTCGGATATGTTATTCTTTAAAAGCCACCCAGGAGATTCTAATGGATAGCTAGGATTGAGAACAACTTAGAAATAATGAAAGGAGCACAGACTTTGTAATTTAACCTTTGAGTTCAGATTTCAAACCTGTGGGCTTCCAAACCATGACCTTGGGAACAACATTGACAGTTATCTATTAAATCTGAACACCAACTAGGGTTAATAATATTGTAAAGATTAAGCGAAAATGAATATACAGTGTATGGTTTAGAATAAATGCTTGATAAGTATTTTGATACTACTAAGTTAACTGCAAGGGAAATAAGTCATATTTACCTGGGTTATTTTCTCCCCCAAACCCCCACTTTTGTCTTGTGAGACTTAGAATAAAGCCTTGTTCCCTGACCCAGGGGTAATGGCCTTGACTGGGTAGCAAGTCGTCTATATTTTTTTCCCCATGTATCTTATCAGTGTGCCCTAAATTCCAGAGCACAAATGATAATCCTCATATCCTCAGAGTTTTAGCATTTCCAGCCCCCTCTGTTTACTTCATCCTCTATGGTCCCAGACTCTAGAACAGGATAACACTAAGCCCTCTCTCTTTTGTTCTGACCTATCTCCCTTCTTGGTTCTTTAGCACACCATTCTAAAGCTCAACCCATGGTACCATGCCTAACTCTTGCCAATCTCGCTCAGGAAGCCTCTGTACCTCTATGGACCACAGGTAAGGGGAAAACACTACAGTATGCTAAATTCTATCCTCCTCCCCACCAACACAGAGTACCACCTAACTCCTGATTCACCTCTGCAACGCTCCCTCTGTCTCCTTGCATCAACTGCCATCATCAGCATCTTTGAGAATTAACACTTGGAATATTGCACTCACCGGAACCTACGCTTACAGAGCCAATGTCAGCGTCTTGGGCCTAATTGAGCTAGTTTTGCTAGCCTCTGCCACACCCTAAGGCAAAAGAGTCATCTAAATTCCAGACTCACTTTTCCTCACTGTCATTCCTGAGTTTCCAGCATTTCACTCAATGATATTAATTATCCTACTCATCACTAATGGTGAACTTGATTACTCTATAGGCTGGAGCTACATAGTATGTGGATAGAAAAAATAAAGTTTTTCAGTAATTTAAATAAATAAATAAAATGTTCCAACACCTAAATGCACTCATTTAATGACCATTCATTGAATGCCTGCTGTGTACCAAATATGCTCCATGTGCTGAATAAGGTAAAAAACAGGCACACACACACAAAAAAAATCCTTTCCCCATGGAGTTTATACTTTAGCAGATAAATACAAATAATAAGAATAAAACATGTAAAATTTATAGAATGTGAAAAGTACTATAGTGAAAGTAGAAATAGGGAGAATAAGGAAGAAGAAATGATTACTTTTTTTTTCTTTTTTTTTTTTTTTTATGGGACTCTTAAGGAAGTCCTTACTGCTCAAGTGGCATTTGATTAGAGAGCAGAAGGAAATAAGAAATAAGCCATGAGGCTGTTTGGGGCTAGGGAGTATTCCAGGCAGAAACAAGGAGTATATTTGGCTAGAAGGAGGAAACTTTAGAAATGAGGCTAGTCTTTACTGAACAAGAGGGGATGTAGTAAAACTGTAGTAAAGTCAAAGAGAAAGTGGAGTTTTAGGTCACAGAGTCTTTCAGTAGCTATATTAGGCAAGTTGGCGTTTACTGTGACATGGAAAGCTATGGGAGATCTTGGTCAGAGAAGTGACATAAACGGGATTAAGTTAACAGAATCATTCCTGTCACCACATGAAGAACAGATTACAGGAAGCCAAGTGTGGAAACAGGGTAATCAGGAAGTTTTAGTGATAATCCAGATGAGAGATTACACTGGCCTGGAAAGTTATAATGGAAAGGATGAAAAACGTATTCTGAATATGTGTTAAAGGTAGAGAGGAAGAATTTTCTAGTAAATGAAATACGTGGTCTAGAGGACAAAGAGGGACTCTAAGATTTGAGGTCTGAGCCCCTGAATAATAGAGTTGTCATTTATTAAGGTGAGAAAGACTTGCAGAGAAACAGGCTTGAGTGAGAAAAAATCAGGCTTTAACGCTGGGTAGAGTGAATTGAGATGCCAATTAAGTTACCACATAAAAGCCACTGGTTAAATGATATGGTGTTCAAGGTAGAGGCTCCAGAGGGCAGATTAAATGTGGATGCCTCACTGTGGGTCACTAGATGAGATCACGGGGGAGTGGTGATGGAAAAGGAATCCTAGAACTGAGACCTGAGTCACTCTCTTAGTTTAGGAAGGGAGGCAAAGGTATATCTTATCCTAGAAGCCAAAGAAAATGTTTTCAGGCAGAAGGAATAGCCAATGGTGCCAAACTCTGCCAATAGGTAAGTTTTGGCCACTGAACTTAGCATCACAGAGGTTAATGGAGAACATAAGTGGTTTTGTCAGAGGGTGGGAGCAAAAGCCCAAGTTGAAGTGGGTTTATACATTTTTAAATAAGGTTGCATTCTCGATTTTGTGTTCTAAGTAGGTCAGACATTGTTAGGCACTGATATTACAAACATAAGCAGGATATCTCAAAATATTCATAATCTAGAGAAAAACACTTGTTAAGTAAACAGTTTTAAATTTCTTCATTAAATACAGAAATAGAGAGATAGATACAGTGTCTCGGGAGTGATGAAATGAGAACACCCAGCTCTTTGCTTTCCATTTTTTTTTCTTTTCATGTAAGGATTTCTTAACATGTGCTGTTTCTGTACGTGACAAGAAGACAGCATAACCTACCAAAGAGAAGCAGTAGCAGGGCACACAGTATCCGAATTCCTTAAAGGCTTCTGAGTCTAGCACAAATACTACATCTTCTTCTTATCAGCGAATTAAGGTTATACAGCTTAGAAAATGTTTGCATTAACATCTCATTAATGTTGAGCCCAAAATAAAACAATCTTCCTGGTTATATCCGGGGCCAAACCTAAGCCCACTGACACAAAACTGACCTGACTCTGGGCAGGCTTTGTCAACCAACCCCTCTCCTTGTCTTATTTGTTTTTCTCTCAGCAAACAGAACTCTCCCTTACAGCCCTTAAGAGGTTCCTAAACTTAAGTGGAATCATTGACTGGGATTTTCTTTCAAGTAAGCATTGCCTCCAGCAAGGGCATCCCTCAAAATGGATCAGATCCTCCCTCTGTAGGAATCCCTCACTTTTCAACTCTCTAGCTGTCTTTCCTGATAGGGGGCCAGAGGAAGGTTAATTGGTAATTTCTCTTTGAATATGAAGCCTATTTAGCTAATTACTTGGTTTTTTGATGTTATTTTTAGAAGACTGGTTTAGAGAAATTTTTTTAGAGGTTCTTTTCCTTCAATTTACTTTCAGATGTATTTTTAAACTTAAAGGCAAATAAAATAGTCTGATTTAATTCCAAATATTATAATTAAGTGGATGAGCCCATTATAAGTCTGAAAAGATTAGACCCTCGTTTTATAGAAGGAAATGAAATAACTCTTTATAAATTTTATTAAAGTTTCATGACTAAGAAATAGAAACAGGTTATAAAATATCAATGTAAAAATTTTGAATTTTGTATCTAACAGAAGTTGAACTCAACTAAATATCACTTTCACACAGTCACCTTCTCTGATCACACCTTCTATGTTATATCACCTCCATTTATTGTACAGCAAGCACACTGATTCTTTCCCACATTTAACCTGCATCATAACATAAAATTATTTTTGGCTTCCTAAACTTCCTTACTATTTATTTTTCCCATTAGAATATCAGTTTCCTGAAATCAGAGATGACATTTTTCTTTTTTTCCTTGTAACTCAAACAACTTTCCCAATACTTGGAGAATGTTGAGAATTTAATATGTATTTGTTGAACAAATGTCAGAATAAATGAATCAACCAACCAACTACCCAAGTGGATAACTCTCAGGTTACAATTATACAACTTCCTAAAACAGTGGCTTTCAATTTATTTTACATGACACACAGTAAGATGTACATTTTACATTGGCATAATTTATTACTTTGTTTTAATGATTTTTATAAGTTGTATTTAACTAAGATTTAGGTGATTTGGGATTTTTTTAAAGCCTATTCTCAATTTTTCTTCCAATAGAAATATTGGATTTGCTATGATTTGTTATAATTTGTAACAAATATTACATTTGTTATATAATGACTTAAATAATTTTACTTTTTTAAAAAGGTATTTATGTATTTCAAGAGAGAGAGAGAGCATGCACACGAATGTGGGAGCATGGGGAAGGGCAGAGGGAGAGAATCTCAAGCAGACTCCCTGCTGAGCATGGAGCCAGACTCCAGGTTCCATCCCATGATCCCTAGATCATGACCCAAGATCATAACAACAGTCAGTCAGTCAACTGACTGAGCCGCCCAGGCACTCTTAAACAATTTTACTTTTTCATTTTAGTTCATGTTTATTATTTATTTACATTGCTTTTTTTTTTTCTGGTTTGACCAAGTTGCCATGTATTATTCCTTTTCCTGTTGTGAGTATGCAAGTCCTATCACACTTTTCCTTCCATTAATGGCTACCTTCACTCTTCCTGCTCACTCTTCATTCACCAGACTTCATTCTTCACTAACTTTTAAAAACAGAAAAACTGGGTTGCCTGGGTGGTTCAGTCAGTTAAGCATCTGCCTTCAGCTCCGGTCATGATTCCAAAGTCTTGGGATGGAGCCTTGCATCAGGCTCCTTGCTCAGCGGGGAGCCTGCTTCTCCTTCTGCCTGCCACTCCCACTGCTTGTGCTCTCTCTTGCTCTCTCTCTCTCTCTGATTAAGTAAATAAATAATTTTTTTAAAAAAATTAAAATAGGAAAACTCTTTTTCCCACAAAGATGTACTGTATTCTTTCCCAAGACTCTCAGTTTCCATCCCCTACTTCCACAGTACTCTCCATATGAAACTTTTAAAATACTATACTTCTCCCATTTTCTCCCTTACCCCCAGATAATACCCCTGGAATACTTTCCTAGTCTTCCGCTACCCTGCCTACAATTCTTAGGGTTTGCTGAGATACTCTAAAACTAAAAGTACCAAACATTATCAGAATTCCCTTTGTTATAAATCCCTTCTATCTTAACGACACTTACTTGGAAACATCACATATAAATGGAGTCCAGGTTCATCTATTTAAGTTCTGTGAAGCTACAGGTACCCATACCATTTTCTACCAATTCTTCTCAGTTTCATTATTTACAATGCTGGCCACAACATCCTAAATTTATCACATTACTCACAAAAGAATGTAACCCTTTGCTTCAGTTTTAGTTCCTATAGAACCTTGCCTCACCCTAGAGAGGAGCATGTCCTCTGGCCTACACATCCACTCACATAAAGAAGTCTGATAAAAACACTGAGTTCAGCATCACATCTCAGGTCTTCTAGGGCTATTGGGAACACCTATCAATATAGCTCTTTATCTTGGCCACATCACTGTTATGCCAGGTTTGTGGCAGAAGGTAACTCCGTATACTCATTCCCTCAATAGACCTCTATAGATCTCAAAACCCTGTTTCCATCCTCCAGGTGGGCTCATTGTCTGCCTTGGATTTTAAATTCAGCACCACACACCAATTTTCCCATTCAGCCTGCCTCATCTTCTAGACATTCCACTTTATAGCACAGCTTCTAGCCTTCTCTTCCAGCTTTACGCTCTTCCACATTCATCTGTGATCTGGCACTGACTCTTCCCAAATCGGAGAATTATAAAAGACACAATTTTAAGAAATCTTTAAAAAAAAAGAAAGAAACAGACGAAAAACTTCTAGCTTGATAAGTCAGCCATCTAGTTTAAATAAAATTAGAAAAGGTAATAAATTCAGAGACCAGATTCTGCATCTTTCCAATGGTTAAGAAGATATACACAATATCCAAACTGATTTTAATAATTATTCAATATCAATTATCTCCAACTATGTGAAAATAATCCAGCAGCCTTTTTATTTTTCAACAAAAAAGTATACAAATTAGTGGGGTGTTATATACATATTCACCTCTGGATTTTTAGCCATTTCTGTTCTCTGGAGGAAGGCTGGTGGATCTTTAAAAAACAAAACAAAACAAAAACAGAGCTTGGGGATCTTAGACAATGGTTCTCAACTTTTGCTATATAGTAAAATCACCCCAAATAATTAAATAATAATACCCCACTTGAGTAGTTTTGAAAACTCCCAGGTGGTATGCAGCCAAGTATGAGGACTATTGCTCTATGCAGTGAAAGAAAGTTACTAAAAAAAAAAAAAAAAAGGATGCCCATCCTTGAGGGAGAGGGCAACAGGAAAACAAAACAAATAAAAATCATCGATGAGGTACAAAGCAGGTGGTCATTGAACGTAACCTCCAGATCTAACCTCTGGGAGGTTTTATTTAATTCCTAGGCACAGAATTCCTAAGAGGAATTTTTTGAGGGCCCTTGCCTGATATCACTTAGGTATTACACTGGAAAGGGAGCTGATCAAGAAGGCAATAATCCTTAGAAGAGAAACTTCTTGTGCTTTTTTTTTTAAAGGTTTTTTATTTATTTATTTGCCAGAGAGAGAGAGAGCGCACACACACAAGCGGGGGAAGGGGAGTGGAAGCAGGCTCCCCACTGAACAGAGAGCCTGACTCCGGACTGTATCCCAGGAACCTGGGATCATGACCTGAGCCAAAGGCAGACGCTTAACTGACTGAGCCACCCAGGCATCCCTTCTTGTGTTTTTTAAAGAGTTGTGTATGTTGCCCTGAAGAGAAGAGAGAAGGGAAGGGAAGTGGAGGGGAGGGGAAGAGAAGGGAGGGAAGGGGAGAAAAGAGAAGAGAAGAGAAGAGAAGAGAAGAGAAGAGAAGAGAAGAGAAGAGAAGAGAAGAGAAGAGAAGAGAAGAGAAAACAACAAATGCAGTTAAATGGATCTCTCCCCCACAGTCAAGGTCCAATAAATCTGCAAGGTCCCTTCCTTGCATAGACTTCTATGCCTGCTAGGAGCTGCTGGGAATTGTAAAGATTCAGCTGAAGAGGGCAAGTTAAGTTGCAATCATAAAGCATTTCTAGTAAACAGCCTAAAAAAGATATGATACTGCATATCAAGTTACAAGTACCTTCACACAATATCTGATATAATTCTCCTAATAAGACCATGAAGCAATTCTCTCAACTATTTTTTTTCCTGGCCCTGTGTTTTCCTGTGGACTGATGCAGAAAGTGAACCGTGAAAGAGGTTAAATGGATTGTCCCCAGTTGCTCATAAGGGTGCAGCATGGATTTAAACCTGGGAACTCTGGCTCTAATGCCAGTATTGCTCCCACGCATTCTCGCCTCTTCTCTCACTTTCCCGTCACCCTCCAATGCCTTCACATCTACCTCTGTGCACCTTAGACCTATAACAACTATCCAAAAACTACATGCTGAATAATTTCAGTGTATTGGAAGATAGTCATTTGATTCACAGGAGTGTTGAGAAAAATTAAAAAGCAAACAAAAAATGAATAGTTGAGACAAGTCAGGAACCGTGAAATGGAAAACCTCATAGGAGCTACCAAAGTTATAATGCCAAATTCATCTACTCTTCTAAACTCTCTGCCAAAGAACATTCAATTCTTTACTCTTTTTTTAAAAAAAAGGATTTTACTTCTTTATGAGAAAGAGAGAGAGAGCATGAACAGGAGCAGAGGCACAGGGAGAAGCAGGCTTCCCACTGTCCAGGGAGACGAAATTGAGGCTCCTACCCAGGACCCTGAGATCATGACCTAAGTCGAAGGCAGATGTTTAACCAACTGAGTCACCCAGGCACTCCCAAGTCTTTACTCTTTCATGAGAAGCCAAACTGTATGTTATATGCTTTAAATAATTATCCCAGAAACCACAAAATGCCTTTGGAAATAGGAATGTTTGGCTTTTTTTTTTTTTCATGAACTTGGGATCTAAATTTGTTTTTTTTCATCAATTTAAATGTTTTCAGGTTAAGACCTGTCTACCCAAAACAATTTTCACTATCTCAGACCACCTTGTCTTAAAGACCACATTTATAATACTCACATTTTATCACACTTAGGGAAACTATCTCTTGCTCAGCCATGATCCTCAAAAGATTCAGAGATGAAGAAATTGGTTTTTTTTTTAAGTTTCTATTTACTTCCAGTTAGTTAACTCACAGTGTAATATTAGTTTCAGGTGTACAATATAGTGATTCACTACCTCCATACTACACCTGGTGCTCATCACAAATGCGCTCCTTAATCCCCATGACCTATTTAGCCCATCCCCCCACTCCCTCCTTTCTGGTTGCTTCCTCTCTCTTTTTTCCCCCTTTTCTCATTTGTTTTGTTTTTTTGAATTCCACATATGAGTGAAATCATATGGTATTTGTTTTTCTCTGACTTATTTTATTTAGCATAATACTCTCTAGCTCCATCCACGTCATTGCAAATGGAAATATTTCATTCATTTTTATGTAGAGTAATATTCCATTGTATATATATACCACTTCTTTTTTATCCATTCATCATACAATGAACATGGGCTGTTTCCATAGTTTAGCTATTGTAAATAATGCTGCTATAAACATCTGGGTGCATGTAACCCTTTGAATTAGTATTTTGGTGTTCTTTGAATAAAGACCTAGTAGAACAACTGCTGGATTATAGAGTCATTGTATTTTTAACTTACTGAGGGGACTTCATACTGTTTTCCAGATTGGTTGCACCAGTTTTCATTCCAACCACCAGTATAAGAGGATTCCCCTTTCTCCACATACTCGCCAACACCTGTTGTTTCTAGTGTTGTTGATTTTAGCCATTCTGACAGGTGTGAGGTAATAACTCATTGTAGTTTTGACTTGCGTTTCCCTGATGGTAAATGATATTGAGCATCTTTTCATATGTCTGTTGGCCATCCGTATGTCTTCTTTGGAAAAAAAATCTATTATGTCTTCTGCCCATTTTTTAATTGGAATATTCACTTTTTGGGTGTTGAGTTTTAGAAGTTCTTTGTATATCTCTTTTAATGGCTTCCTGTCTCACATTTTGGTCTTTCATCCATTTTAAATTTATTTTTGTGTGTAGTTTAAGACAGTGGTCCAGTTTCATTGTTTTGTATGTAGTTGTCCAGTTTCCCAACACCATCTGTTGAAGAGACATTCTTTTTCCCATTGGGTATTCTTTCCTGCTTTGTCAATGATTAATTGACTATATAATTGTGGGTGAAGCAACTGATTTTGAATATTATAATATTATATATTCTTTTTTAATTTAAAAAAAAGAAGAAAGAAGAAAAAAGTTAACATACAACCAACTTCATAGGGCTATTCCAATGTCAACATCACACCAAAAAAGCAATATTTTGTTTTCCTTTTTTTCAGCTTTCAAAATGTGCTATACTTAACTATTTCATTTTTTTACTGTGATTGCTTAGAATAAAATTGACATTTTCCTTAAAGTTTATATTCATTTTACCATTCCAAAAAGCCTCCTGAACTTTATAGATGACCTTAGATTTCTGCAATATGTGTTTGGTTTCCAATGTTAAAAGTGTAGTTAAAATTTGAATCATTTAATAATAAAAATGATATGATAGGACAGAACTGTGTTGTATTTTTAGCTTAAAATACCAAATATACTTACATAAAGAGAAATGCTAAGAGATGTGATTGTACTGAAAGAAAATCTTTAATTATCACAAGAATGTTAAATGTTTTTAAAAATCACCACTCTGGTGAAGATTTTCTCAGTAATAAATCCAGAGTATTGTCCCTACATTTTATTTGTTCTTAATAAGCATGATTATTAGTGCTATCTTCAGGAAATGTCCTACTTGAGAAAAGTAGAGAGAATATAGTAAAGTATACAGGAATCAGAATACAATGAGTACTGTGTCTACAAAATCTTAGCTGACAAAAAGGTTTAACTCTCATCATCTGTAGGAGAGAACAATAATTAGAAAATTCAAAAATTATTCTTCTGCATGTGCTTTAATTCTGAAAGTGAATTGCTTATTTAAGAGGGTTATGCCTTGATTATCAGCCATTATAGTGAGCAATAAATAAAACTGTATCTAAGCTTCTAAATATATTAGAATCTCATGTCTTACAGTTCACAGGAGGAGCCAAAGATCAGTCATCACTTTAATATGCTACACTCATGATAAAGGCGTAAGGCTTTGTTTAAACAAAATTAGATTGCAGAATTCAATTTTAAACAGAAGGATAATTTATGCATTTACTAATTGGTCCTCCTTCTTTCTGGCACAGGACCATTGGCCTTTAGGCATAGCTTATACATCTATCAAACAAGATCTGAATTATCAGCATCAGGATCTAGAGAGATTGACTGGCTCCAGTCTTAGCTATCTTATATGACAGAGCCAAAACAGGATTTATAAGTCAGCTTAAATATTTAAACATGCAAAAATTAAAAAACAAAATACAATGTCACATGCCTATAATAAGTGTAGTGATATCAACATAAAGTATCAAGAACAAAAAAATATTAACATAATTGTCATGAAGCCAAACACTTGAATCTAAAATAGTCATTATTAGTGTAATTCAAAGAAAGCAACATTGGAAATATATCAACCAAAAATCACAGCTTTAGAGTATTTAAATTAAGTATGACCTTCAAAATAAGTTATGAACTTTAAAATAAAAAAGGGGAGAGAGAGAGAGATTAAACTTGTACTCAAAAGTTCACCAAAGCAGCTTTATTTATAATAGCCAAACATTGGAAACAGTCCAAAAGTCTATCAACATGTGAATGGATAAATAAATTATAGTATACTTTTATATAAATAAATAAGCTACAGATGCGTACAACATAAATAGCTAACGCATTACGCTAAGTTAAAGAATAATTATGTAAAATTCTAGAAAAGAAAAAACTATAGAGACAAAGCCTATCAGTAGTCATCAGAGGTGAGAGATCTCAGAGATGATTTTGTGATAAGGCACTTGAGTTAAATTATTGAGGTAGTAGAAATATTCTATATATAATATACGGCTATCTATATTTTTCAATATGTACAAGGATTTTTCGAAACTCATAGGATCATTCAAAATTGATAAATATTATATGTAAATTATGTCTTAAAGGTTTTTTTTAAGATTTATTTATTTATTTGGGGGGGCAGGGGAGGGCAGAGGGAGAGGGAGATGAGATTTTCAAGTAGGCTCCCTGCTGAGCATGGAGTGGGACTTGGCCCCATGACCCTGAGATCATGACCTGAGCTGAAATCAAGAGTCAGACACTTAACTGACTGAGCCATCCAGGTGTCCCAAGTTTGTTTTTTAAAAATATAAATAGGGGCACCTGGGTGGCTCAGTTGGTTAAGCATCTGCCTTCAGCTTAGGTCATGATCTCAGGGTCCACGGATCGAGCCCTGCATCGAGTTACCTACTGAGCAGGGAGTCTGCTTCTCCCTCTGCCTCTCCCACCCCTGCTCGTGCTCAGCCTCTCTCTCTCTCTCTCAAATGAATAAATAAAATCTTTTCAAAAAATAAAAATTAACAATAAATAAATAAATAAAAATAAATAAGCCATAAAAATTTTAAAAAGACTAGCAACTGTTGTGACTAATGAAAAAGGATAAATGATAATACTTCACATTCACCTTTACTATTCATTAAGGCTGGAGTTCGAGAAACATGCTAATAAGGCAAAGATCACATAGTTAAATATAGGCTGTTTTCATCTATTCAAACAAACAAAAACAAACAACTGTAATCCATTTTGAGAAATTCCACCTAAGGCTTATTAGGCTCTTATGAGTGCAGAGCTGTACAACTATTCACCAACTGTATAGCAAGTCAGGGTGCAGACTCTGAGACCACAATGGCTGTTTTGCCTTGTTTAACCCTTTCCAGCTATGTGACCTTGATCACGGTCAATGACCTCTCTTTGTCAAAGATTCATCATCTGTAAAATTGGGATGACAATAGCCTCTACTTCGTAGGGTTATAGTTGCAAGGATTGCTAGAAGAGTTCCTGGCACTTAAGTCCATAAAGGATATGACCTATGGCGTTACTACTACCACCAGCATGGCCACTACTCCTACTGCTTCCACTGTTGCAACTGTGAGAAATCTATTAAACTGTGAGTCTTCCTGAGAGTCGACCAGTAACATCTACTGTGTAGCCCACTTACTGAAGCGCTTTTTCATCAAGTGCAAATATCAATAATTTCCTGTCTTTCATACCATTTCTAAATAAGGTATCTAATCAATACTTTGCAATCTATTCTCTTGCTAAGGCATTGGTTACTTAGAGAGTAAAAAACCTGAAAGGCAAAATCAATTGCCATAGCAGTGGACATTACCATTCATGCAAGTGTGATTTTGAATTTTGTCTTTTTTTCCTACTATTTGAGATTTTAAAAGTCTAGGTAAAGAAATCTACCATGTTTCTTAAATAGTTCAGTTAAAGGTACCACTCTAAATGTGGGGTCCATAATACTCATCCCATCAGACTTCCAAGACCAGTGGACTGGGGAAACGGAAAGAAAATAGAATGTTAGTGTCTCAACCACCCCCTCATATCAGTCCAGAATCCTTTTGTACCTTAATAGGTCTATTGAAACATTTTCTCTAGTTCACATGCAAATCTTACTATCAAAAATAAACATCAAAATTCTTATCTTGGCAACTCAAGCCACAACTTACCTTTCCAGGTACTTTTTTTTTTCAGTTATTGTTCTCTATTTCCAAAACAGCTCTTCTGCTACTTCACATTCTAACTTCACTTCACCCGCATATTTTTCTCTCCACTTAAAATGTTCTCCTTTTGGGGCACCTGGGTGGCTCAGTGGGTTAAAGCCTCTGCCTTCGGCTCAGGTCATGATCTCAGGGTCCTGGGATCGAGCACCACATCGGGCTCTCTGCTCAGCAGGGAGCCTGCTTCCCCCTTCCCCCCCCCCGCCTCTCTGCCTACTTGTGATCTCTCTCTCTCTCTCTGTGTCACATTAATAAATAAAATCTTTTAAAAAAAAAATGTTCTCCTTTCCCTAGCTCTAAGTACAAAAATACCATCTACCTTTTGAAGCCTGGGTCAAAGGCATATGTTGCACAATGTCTGCCTTGACCTATTCTTCCCCTTGCTACCACAATGTGAAGTACTTCCCCTAACAGCTGAGTTCCCATCTGCTCAGTTTCCAATGAAGTTATTTTTCACTCTTTGGTATGCATGTGACTTACCATGTATATTGGTTATTTATTAAATCCTGCTCACCAAATCCAATAAATATAGTAACAAAACATAAAAGCAGATCCGCACAATGTTGTAAGAAATAACAGGATAAAGAAAATCCCTGCAGATGAGTTTATGAAACCTGGAAAATTGACATAGTCCTCAAGTCAGAAAGTATACGGGTACTACTATCTCTTTCAGGTGAAATGAAACACTTTTGGTAGTATCAGGGATAGAAAATAAAGCATTCACTAAATCCATAGTTGCATACCAGTTACCAGATACTGTACTGATTTGCTCCAGGAAAGAAAACTTACCTAGAATAGCAACTGAAATTAGCATTGTCAATGGTTATGTATATGATAATCCACTGTCATTCTCCAAAATCCATTTGTCTTCTGTGCAAGACAAACCGGCAATTAACAGGCATGCATCTTTCAATTCTTTGATGAAAACACAAATACATGCAATCTTACTTGAGATGCAGTGTTTATTTTGTTTGCTATTTTGGTAGAGAGAGGAAGTTCTAGGGTCTAGGTCAATTTCTTTTTTTTTTTTTGCACTCATTCTACCATAATAGCTCTCATGTCATTTTACTAGGAATAAATGTAGTTATTTTTCCAGCATTTGGCAACAGAGGTTTAACACTGAAATTCAACCTTTTTCAGAGCCAGAACACAGAAGTAATATCAGGTGTGTTTTTCATTCACTCTTGTGTGTCTCATCCTGTGATTTACTCAAGTATCAATATACTAGACTATTCCCTTTTCCATATAACTTTCAAAACCTATCCCTTAAACACATCACAACATAACATGATTACATGATTTCTCTTTCAACTAGATGTAAAGTTATACAAATATATTAATCCTTACTATCTATGTATGTATATATCTGTGTATATATATATAATGTAACCATGCATAGTTATATATATATATATATTCTGGTTCAGTATGGCTTGGTTTTACTTTGCCCAAAACATAGCGTAGCAACCCAGCACATATCATGATGAACATAAACTAAAAATTCCAACTGGTTACTATGAAACATGCACTCTGCTAAGGACTTCATATACATTATGATCTTAATCTTCAGTATAATACCACTACTACTAATAGCTGATGCTCATAGACCATTTCTATGTTCCAGGCATTGTTACATATATTAACTTATTTAATTCTAACAAGAAGCCTTTGAAGTACATATATGTTATTATCATCACTAGCTATATCATTATGAAGAAGTAATATATAATACATACCTGAGAGAAAGTTCTAGTAACTTGCCCAAAGTCACTCAACTTTAACTAGTTGAATTGAGATTTAAACTAATGCAGTATAGATAGAAAGGCAATATTCAAAACCAATACATTATACTGGCTATCAATCCTGTATCCAGCATTTTTTATGTATTGCTATTCTTATATAATCCTCAATTTATTTGCCATGAACTTTCTTACACAATAGTTGAACTAAAGATATTTTCTATTCTAACCAACATAAAATTCCTTGAAAGATTCCTGCCTCACATTGAGGTCTTTCATCCATTTCAAGTTTATCTTTCTGTATGGTGTGAGAGAATGCTCGAGTTTCATTCTTCTATACATAGCTGTCCAATTTTCCCAGCACCATTTATTGAAGAGGCCGTCTTTTTTCCACTGGATATTTTTTCCTGCTTTATTGAAGATTATTTGACCATGGAGTTGCGGGTCCATATCTGGGTTCTCTATTCTGTTCCACACTGCTCTATGGGTCTGTTTTTGTGCCAGTGCCATGCTGTCTTGGTGATCACAGCTTTGTAGTAAAGCTTGAAGTCAGGCAATGTGATGCCCCCAGCTCTGTTTTTCTTTTTCAACATATTCTTAGCAATTCAGGGTCTTTTCTGGTTCCAAACAAATTTTAGGATTGTTTGTTTCAGCACTTTGAAAAATGCCGGTGGAATTTTGATCAGGATCGCATTGAAAGTATAGATTGCCCTGGGCAGTATAGATATTTTAACACTGTTTATTCTTCTGATCCATGAGCATGGAATGCTTTTCCATCTTTTTGTGTCTTCTTCAATTTCTTTCATGAGCGTTCTGTAGTTCCTCGAGTACAGATCCTTTACCTCTTTGGTTAGGTTTATTCCAAGGTATCTCGATCTTGTGAAAAGAGCCAAGATGCCCTGCAACAGATGAATGGATAAAGAAGATATGGTCTGTATATATAATGGAATATTACACAGCCATCAGAAAGAATGAATACCCAAATTTTGTATAAACATGGACAGGACTGGAGGAGACTATGCTGAGTGAAATAAGTCAAGCAGAGAAAGTCAATTATCATATGGTTTCACTCACTTGTGGAACATAAGGAATAATGTGGAGGACATTAGGAGAAGGAAAGGAAATGTGAATTGGGGTTAAATCAGAGGGGGAGAAAAAGCATGAGAGACTGTGGACTCAGAGAAACAAACTGAGGGTTTTGGAGGGGAGGATGGTGGGGGGATGGGTGAGCCTGGTGGTGGGTATTAAGGAGGGCACGTATTGCAAGGAGCACTGGGTGTGGTGCATAAACAATGAATCTTGGAATACTGAAAAAAATAAAATTAAGATGTTAAAAATCAATCAATCAATAAATAAATAAATAAATAAAATTCCTTGAAAGCATGGCATATGATGTTTATTTTTGTATTCTCACAATTAACACAATGCCATTATATTAAGGTACTCAATAATTCTTGTTTTTAAGTTGATTAGCCAATTGTGCTCAGATTGGGAAAATATTGCAAAGTAGGGATTGGCATTGAGATGGATGCTCTTCATAGAGGATAAAGGATTGCATCATGGGGGCAATCAGCTCTGAAGGTTACCAAGTGTTGTTGAAGTTTGATCAGTAAATCCCAACTTACCATCAAGAGACTCCCCAAAAGTATCACAGCTTAAAAGTTGCAACAACAGAATAGTGTCAATAATGGAACCAGAAAACAACGACCTCATTATTTTTGCCATTATAACCAAATTAGACTACCTGGGGATCCAGTTAAGTGTTTGATCACTAACGATAATTTCTGAAAAGAGAAAATCTATCTTAAGTCTGCCTACAACAAAGTACCTATCCAATAAAAAAGTAATAGTTGAATTAATTCAGATACGTTACAGGATTTGAGTAAAAGACTCAAAGAGCAAAAATTTAAATTTATTTAAATATACATGTTTCATAGCATGTTTAACACAAATTTTCAAGTATGTAAATTTTTCCGATAATTTTAGAGTTATAATTGTTATTTCTAATTAGATACATTATTATTTTATCATATATACACTTATTGCCAGAAATGGTATCTATAAATACTTGATTGCAATCATCACCTCCTCTAAAGGATGAAATTAAAGAATGGCTATAGCATGCCAAGCATCTTTTATAGATATGACCTCCCAAGATTAATACGAGGATGGAAAATATAAGTGCTTAAACATTACATTACATTAATCTAAATGAGGTCTTGTGTAATAGTAATTCTTAACTTATAAACTGTACTGCTTTTAAAAGTTCCAACTAAATAATATATTCTTAGCATTGACATTAGCAATTTATAAGAGATTCAGAGAAACTAGACAGACTTCTATTTTAAGACGGATTTAAAAGTATGTTAGAAGTGTGTGCTGAATGAACCTCCTACATGCAGAATTTTTTTAATAACATCTCAAAACAGAAATGATGCTTTTTATCTTTTGAAGCACAAAAATTTAACTCACAGCTTCTCTAGACACTAATAGGTTGGCATAGCCAATATGATCTTTTGATCAAAATGAAGGAAGGGCTGTATTTTGGGCTCAGCCACTGGCTGCGGAGTGAATTAGACAAAATTCTGATGGTATATGAGCTTTCTTTTCTCTAACTGTATACACAATTAGCAAGGCATGCTGAGAACCTTGGGTGAAAGGAAAAAATAGGTCATTATTCTTATTTCCTGTGTCAGTGCACTTACTAGTATAGTAAAATGGAAGGACATTGATTTGGGACTCAGTAAACCTGTGTCCTAGCTCTGGCTTTATACCTGAACTCGTCCTAACAATCTCTCTGAGCATTAGTTTTTTAATATACAAAATAGACTTATTAGTTCCTGATCTATCTTATAATTATCATTTTTAGGATAAAATTCAGATTAAATTTTGTTTAATTATGTAAATTTTCTCCCTTACATATAATTTTGTATTAAATACACACACACAAATACAAATGTACATACATATTTCTATGTATGTATGCATGTATATACATATACATATATGTATACATATATAATCTATGTGTTTTACAAAAAGATTTATATATACATATATCTATGTGTTTTATGAAGACATTTATCTCATTTGCTCTATGAAAATTCACTGGATGCCTTATATAAGTCTGATTCTATCTTAGGCTTTACCTACACAGAGAATAAGGACTTTGACTTTAGGAGGTACTATTCTGGTTAAGTTAGAACATTTAAAACAAATAATAAAGACGGAAATGTTTCAAGGGCAGTGACAGAACTACGTATAGACTAAAGAAAGGCACAAGAGAAAAAACTAAATTCATCATTCGATAGGTCTATGGTGGACACCATCCAAGACCTTTATAAATGTGGTTATGAAAAGGACCTTGTAACAAGACCGTCTTATCTGGACAGCAAACACACAAAATAGAGACTCCAGTTGACTATAACTCACATCCAATGATTGTCCACTCTCTTTTATTTCTTCACTGAATCTAGAACCTACTTTCATCTTAATTACCTGTAGCATATATTTGTTTATATATTTATTTTTCCCAATTGACAAGTCAGTTGCTAGGACACAGAAAAACTTCCTTATTCATCCTCAGCACCGAGCAGAATGTATGAGTGAATGAATAAATGAATATATATTATTTATGGCTATAGAAATACAAAGATGCAACAGGAACAATTAAGATAGGAATCTTCATTATGTAATTTTTAACATAGTATTGATCAACTAAGAGAAATCTTTTGTGCCTTAAACGTTTTCCAAAACTGTTAGAAAAGTTAAGTCTCTGTGCCCGTGTGTGTGTGTGTGTGTGTGTGTGTGTGTGTGTGTGTGTACATGTGCATGCATGCATAAATGACCAGGTTAATTGTAATATGGTAAACTGGAAAGAATATGGGCTTTGAAATCAAATAGAATAGGGCTGGAGTCCAAGCGATGTAATACTTTGAATGAGAGCTCTCAGAACTTGTTCTGTCTTGGGATTTAATGAAACCAAAATTAGAAATCAGAAGCTTTTGTTGTCATCTCACTTATAAGGCTTAGTAATGACAGTCCAAGACTGTTGAAATATTGCCCATTGCCATAGAAATAATTTGCCTTTCATTAAGTTTTACAAATGAAGGTCTTTACCACTATTTTGCTCCAATTGCTGGCCTTTGGACTTTTTCACTGCCAAAGCAAAGGCAGCAGTAAATCTGATTGCAGTACTCGCATATCCCTAATTGGAGCTCTTTGTAAATGTAAAACTTCCCATTACAAAATGTGCATGACTTCTTATTAGAAAGTATGATCATGCAATGAAAAAATATAGGGGGATCTAATTCTAAAAATGGTATCAGTGGTATGTTCATATATACTTGTGCCAAGGGAAGCCCTGCCTCAGAGAATTAAATAAGTTCAAAGTGTGGAAATTGCAAGGACTATGATTTAATTCCACCCAGATACCTAAAAATTTCCCTGACAACACTGTCTAGATTGGTCACATCCTTCTGTGGAGTTCAGCCAACTCTGCACGTCTATATTCTTTTATGAATGAACCTTAAAAACATATAATCAATTGCTCCTCACAATCACAGTGCAGCTCTTCCTGCCCACGGGTCCTGTCTCTGTGCTTTAATGAAAACATATAATGAATGAGCCTTGTGTACACAGCTATGCATCTTGCCTCTATAAACAGATTATAAATTCTTTGAGGGAAAGTGTCACAAAACACCCCATATAAAGAATCGTTCTTGCATCTAAACATTTGTTGATAAGGACATTGAGTCACGTTGAAAAAAAACTCACAAGTTTTCCTCTCAAAATTAGTTTCCTCTAAACTAAATTTGCCTTAGTATCCCCAAAGCACTGATCTATATATTTGTAATACAGAGAGATAGAATGTATATTCCTTTCTCTAAAGAAACCATAATTTAATTAGGAAGATGGAAAACTTCATAAAAAAGTTGACTAAAAATAACATATAGTTGTGAAATGAGGGCTTAAAAAGAAAATTAAACCTAAAGTGGAAAATTGTATTAAAAAGATGTATGTGAAATTTACGAATGTGAATTTTTTCTTATTATAATGTAGAAATCTGAGGATATTTTAGTTTCACTGAATCCTTAGCTAAGAAAAATGCTTTTTGATATCAAAATGGAAAATTTCACTCACTCAGTTTAGAACAGAATATTAAAAGATAAATGATCTTAGAGACAGGAATTCACCAACTATCAGATCTGATAAATTACTCTACCTAGAGATATAATAATTAATCTTATTTTTGTAAATCTCATAGGTATAGAATTATTAATATTTTATTTAAAATATATACAGTATTTAAATGTAATATTAATATCTGAAATCTAGTTAATTGTGACTCTCTGCCACTCTAAAAGTTAATATGCTAGTAAAAAATGTACATGACTATGAAATTTAAATTATGAAACTCTAATCTCCTGAGTTACTAGGAAGTTTAGCAACTGTGTCCTAGAACCATTATTTTAAATTCTATTATTTATCAGAATCAGAACCAATAATATAACAATGCCTAGTTAAAAAGATTCTTGAAAATGTATGGAAGATTCATGGATGGGACTAACCTTAGCTAAACTGTGAGGTCCAAAAAGTCTGTTGTTCTCTAGCCTCTCCTATTCTTATATGTTCCTTCATCCCGGAAAATTCTCACCTCTAGTATAATTTGTATTATTTCCCTGTCAAAAGCAGATATGACTGAGAAAGGAGCAGATAGTTAGTTTGACTAGAACTATGGACACCAAACTGAGTAGTTTGCATTTATTCTAAAGTCCAATGGATTTTTTAAACTATAGTGTCTTGATATGCTATTACATCAGTAATTGATTAATAATAACAATGAAGTCACAAATTATTCCTTTTCATAAAAAAAGCTTATCCTTCTACTTTCTCTTTTAGTCCCTTGCATTTCAACGTTGTTTTTTTTTTAAGTGAGTGGAAAGAAAAACAGCAGAGCAAATAACTAATGAGACTGAAGTTAACTGTTCCCAAGCTAGTTCCATATGAATATGTATAGTAAGACATTTTTAAAAAATTCTGAGAAGCACTCCTTTAGGTAATGGAAGACAAAAATTTATTTTGAACAAAGGAGAAATGTAAACAGGTTTTCATCAAAAAATAATCTGTCAGGGCACCAGGGAGGCTCAGTCAGTTAAGCAATCGACCCTTGGTTTCAACGCAGGTCATGATCTCAGGGTTGTGAGATGGAGCCCTGAGTTGGGCTCCATGCTCAGCAGGGAATCTACTTGAGATTCTCCCTCTCCCTCAGCCTCTGTCCTACTCTCCCCCCCCCCCCCCGTGCTCTCACGCTCCCTGTCTCTGTAAAAATAAAAAAAATCTTAAAAAAAAAAATTTTGTCAATACAGTGGAGAGTCCATGAGAGGAGAGCAACACTAAAATAAGGGAAGTAGGGGGAAAAAAAGGTATTGTCAAAATCTGGTTGAAAGATGAAAGTCTGACCCAGACAGCATGAATAAAAACTGACAGATTCAAAACTGATTCATTTGTCAGTCATTTTTCTAACCTCTAGGTCAATCTTGAAAATAACTTCAAAAAACAAAATAATACAAGTTTCATAAGTAACTATTTGTACAGATGTTATTTACTAACCAAAGATTGCACAGAACCACTTTTTTAAAACTGTTCTTTGCAGCTCCAACCTTATTTGTCTCTTTGCTACTATTTCAATAACATCCTCTTTTGTCCTCGGCTTTGATCTCTAAAGCATAAAAATAGAAACTCAGTTTTCTACTGAGGCAAGGCAGCTAATTAGTAGAATCAAAGTGCTATTGCCCAAACTGATGCCAATAAATGAAATCTATTCGAGTCACAAAAACGTTGATGTTTCATAAATCATGGCAGAGAAATTTCAGTTGACTGAAAGTTCTCAACCAAAACAAAATGGCAGAACTGGTAAATATTTAGGTTTCCATGAATAGATGTCTACTTATTAATGTCTGCATTAAAGACTCCAACAAATAGAAACCCTGAAAGCCTTTTTCAAGTGCACCATCTTGTCAACCTTCCACCAAATGGTTGCATGTCTTCTACTTGAACCATTAGATAATGGCTGCCAGGTCTCCATTTCTAATGAAGAACTTACATTTGTCTAACATATGATTCTATGTTTCTAACAAATTATGTTTTTAAATAGTTACTATGTATGTATGATAGTTACTATGAATTATCTTTTACTTCTTGGTTTGTCACTGAATAATTGTTTGGCCTTCTAGGTACAATTATAAATAGTGAACTTTTTTGCTTATAATATTTTAAGATGAAGTTGAAGGTTTTGGTGAGGTTTTTATTCAACTATTGCTCTCTCTGCGTTTTAAAATCATATTTTAACTTTAAAGAATAGTAAGTTTGTGTCCTATGGGGATTAATCTGATTACATAGCGACATAGCAGACATGTCCCATTTTAAATCAGTTTTGACTCATGGGGCAAACTGAAAACAAAACTGTATATTTTCATCCCACTAATTTTTCTTTACTATTGGGAGTAGTTTTCACTTGATACTGGATGAAACTTTTGTTAGTTTTAGATAATTATATGTTGTATAGTCTGTTTATGTCACAAACATTACAGTCCTGTGTCAAAAATCACACTGTTCAGTCCCCAGTAACCAAAACCCTGACTTTGACTTATCCTATCTTCTCTCTTCACCCAGAGCCTGGTTATCAACTGGCCATTTTGGGGGGTAGAGGGTACGGGAAACCAGTCTTTCTTTCTGTCTCACTCACCTCATCCTGTACTCACCTGTTCCACTCCTAAATTAACAGGAGTGGAGGCCAAATGGGGGGAAGGGACGTTCTTACTTGGACAGATAGCATCACAAGATGGCATTGCAGGAACTTGGCCTGGCAGATGTTTAAAACTTCTGTGGACTTGTTGGAGGCTAGCCTCCTCTGTCTACGATACCTGTGAGGACCCATGCAACAACTTTTCTTCAGATCCATGCATCTCCCTCACCTCGAATCCCTTAGGTATCTTCTTTATACAGAGACTAGCAGTTAAGAGTCCTGTGGTCTATCCTGGAAATAGAGCTCAACAGAATTCGAAACAGCTCCAGGAAGACTCCACCCTTGTCATCTCCATCTGGTCTACAGGGATAAAACTCGTGATTTTTTTGCCCTTCCACAGGTGAGAATGCAATTATTTCACAAATGAACCCCCTTCTTTCTCTCAACCCCACCACCTCAGAGAACTATGAACTTTCCCTGAAAAATGTCAGGGCATTTGTCAGATGGCAGACCAAAGGGTGCCCCAAATTATAAGGGCATATCCAAGCTCTCCAAAACTTCCAATGAAGCTCCTCTTTCTAGGTTTCAGGCAGAGGAAGGGGAGACTCACTCCTCATCCTTGGAATGGGTAGTGGAACTATGAATCCAGAACCAGCTCTTGAAGGAAATCTTGCACAAATATTCTCTTCTTACTCTGCATTTTTTCCCCAATCCTTTCATTGTGGGCTTAAGAGCCTTCTAACCAGTAATTTTTCTTGGATAATTTGCATTTCGATCTGGCATCTCACTTTAGAATTTTATATCTGTGGAATCACAGTGTTTCCAATTTTCAAGTGCTGTTATGTTAATATTGGTCATTTTGATAATAACATACCAGTTAAATTTCTGTTAAGTAACAAATGAAAATAAAGATCATCCTTTATTATACAGACAAATTGTTCTCCTCCAAATTTTACATGTATTATAAGTCCTTTTGTAAAGAAATGAGTACACATTTGAAGCATGCATTCTGTAGTTTTATTCAGATTTAAGAAAGATGTATCCTTTACTCTCTGCTTCCTCTTCCTCCATACAAACCAGTAATCGATATGCAGATGCTAGATTTACAGACTCCCTTAGGATGACAAATCAATAAAGAACCCCATTGAAAAATGCTTGCCTGGAGGAGGAGAATATAAACTTTTTTCTTAATCTCTATAAGGCTTTGCTCCCAGGACCAAGCACTTCTCGTTCGGTGTTAATAGTACTGAATTTTCTTACTGCTTTTATATGTCAAAGGCACTCTTCAAATATGTACTTAATTAATCCTCTCTCTTAACAGAGGTGGCCCTGTTCTCATCCCCCAGCCTCCCTTTTCTATCTCCTGTGTGGAGAGTTCTCTTTGAAGTCATGCAGGAGAGATGTGCAGGGATGAAGGGATGAGAACAGAGCCAAGGGCGCTTGTAATGAACTTTTGATGGAAAAGAAGTTTAGATTAATGCAGCTATTCTAGCTACCCTCTATTTAGAATTCTTATAAGTGGAAATACTAAATTACAGTAAGATAATGAGTCAGATTTTATTTTAGCTATGAAAGTCTTGCCCTCTAAATGAATTTGCGGACATCCTATGGATTCCTGAGGATTTAGAACTCTGCAGATTTCCAGTTTTATAGGACTTACTTATTTTGTATTATGCCTGGCTCTTTATGTTTATCTCTTATGATTGTCTTAAAGTTCACAGCTGGAACATGACTTATTAAAAGTTATCTGTTTGTCTGAATGCCTCTCCTTGGATTGATACTTGAAGGAAGTCCATGGTGATTTGTAACTATGCATATTATCCATAACTGCACTTTTGGAAATAGATGTTGATCATTTGAGAAAGTGTTTTCTAACTGCTTACAATACACAGGCAATTTCAATAGTAGAATTAAATATGTTACTATACAGTAGCTGCCAAATAATTCATTTTAATTTCTTATCTGTGGTTATCTTAGTCATTTCCCAGAAAATTATTTTCTTAGATTGCTTATTTAAAGGTTTACAAAAAGATGCAGCAAATATATACAACATAAATAACTTAATGGTCATAAGTTTCGTAATTATAGTAACTTTTTCTTCATTGTATTCTTGTTCAGGCATGCTGAATCTTCTTTGGGACATTAAATTTCATAGATTGGCTCATGTTGTATTATGACAAATATTTTGATTTTTTTCATGCATGGCAGGCAGGATATAGAGGTAAGGTAAGAGCCATATCGCACACTTGATTTCTAATTTACCTGAACTTATTTTTTTTTAAAGATTTTATTTATTTATTTCACAGAGAGGAGAGAGGTCACAAGTAGGCAGAGAGGCAAGCAGAGAGAGAGGGGGAAGCAGGCTCCCTGCTGAGCAGAGACCCCAATGCGGGGCTCAATCCCAGGACCCTGAGATCATGACCTGAGCCGAAGGCAGAGGCTTTAACCCACTGAGCCACCCAGGCGCCCCTAATTTACCTGAACTTATTAAAAGAACTGTTGGGAGTCATTTAAAAAAAAAACCCTTATATTGTTTTCCAGGTCACAGATACGCTACTCAGCAGTGAAATTGTCCTTACTAGTTTCTACAAGATACTGATTGCATTTCTTGTGATATTTTAATAGGTTTATGCTTAGAAGTGTTAGAGTTCAGATTTTTGGAGATTTTTACAAAAAATAGTTTGTGTATTTCCAGTATTTTTTCAACAATTTCTAATATGCATTGATCAAGAGTGACCTCAGATTTTCTTCCATATGCTGAATTACTTTCTGTTTTTTAATTATATCTATTAGATTTTTCATCTAAATTCAGACCTCTTCAATTTTTTATGCAATCGTTCGAGCCCTTTTTTTATACATGCAATTAAAAGTAAAGTTACAACAGTTAATGAGATTTTATTAAATTTTATTTATTTATTGGTCGCCTGGGTGGCTCAGGCAGTTAAGTGACTAACTCTTGTTTTCATCTCAGGTTGTGATCCCAGGGTCCTCCCTGCTCAGTGGAGAATCTGTTTCTCCCCCTCTGTGTCTGCCCCTCCTCCTGCTCTCTCATTCTCTCTCTACTAAATCAATAAATCTTTTTTAAATTTTTATTTATTTTTGTTTTACTCAGTTAAAGGTAGTTACATCTTAACTGTATTGGTCAAACCTCATAAAATAATACTTCATAACAACTGAATTTTGCATGAAAAATAATATAAAGAAAATAAACTATTATGCTGAACAAGATCCCTAGTTTAAATCTATTTTAGATGATAACCCTTTGCCAGCAGTTATAAAATCTGCATACCTGATTCACACAACACCCAATACTAAACAAAGTGAAGATAAAGTTCTCTATATTTTAATTTAGGCTCTCTGTAAAACTATTGGTTCTTTCGATCTGTACTTTTATATCATTTTATTATTATATAATAATTAGTTAAATACCATATGCATATCACCAAAACTGAATGTGAATCCCCCACCGAAGACTTAGCATCTATCGTCCTCCTTGCCTATGCTTTTCTCCTAGTTCTCCAATGCCTGCCTCTACTTACCATCTAGATCTCAGCTTCCTAGGACCTAGGCAGAGAAGAATTTGGGGACACCCTATGTAAAGAATCCTCTTCCTAAAAAAAAAAAAAAAAAAAAAAGAATCCTCTTACTGAGTCACTCCCTTTTATAGCACCCTGCTTTTATCTCCTGCACAGCATTTATCAATATCTGAATGTTTTTATTTATTTGTTTACTTATATATTTTTCTGTCTCTGCCAATTGAAATACAAGCTCCACGAGGACAGCAACTTTGTCTCTTTCCTTCGTCATTGAATCTCTGGGTAATAGTCTATGCCTGACTCAAGGTAAACTCTTAATAAATATCTGTTCATTCATTCATTTAATTCACATCTGTTGAATAAATACATACATCATTAAATGAACTCCATACCAGTCCATTTAAAGTCAGGGAAGAGATAATCCACACAGCCGACCAAAGCAAAGTGGAATTGATAGATATTGCCAAGATTTTGAAACCTGGTCATTTAGAGCCTCTAGGGTACATGCAGCAAAGATCCTGAAAAGTACCAAGTCTCCTTTTGGCTTTTCTCTTTTAGTATCACTGTTAGAGAGCAGCACTGTGTAGAGCTGGAATTCTCAGTATCTTATAAAATGGAATTTGTTTGGACACAGCACCTGATAATGTTTCAATGTCCTAAATATTTTCACTCCAATTTGGCCTGAAATTCTATCCAACAGTCACTACAAACTGGGGTCTTGTTTTTATATGACTACTACCTAAATGAATACATTTCCTCTAATACAATTCACCTTTCAGTAGATAAAATTAAATATTCTGAGGTTCATTTTCAAAGGAAAGTGCCAGCATCTAAAATTATGAGTTATAGTTTGGTTTCATTTGGGACTAAGGGGAGCTAAAACTATAGCAGGGCCCACCTGTATTAGGGAGATGCCTAAGCTGGTCTAATAAGATACTCATAAAACAGAGGTTTAAAAATACAAATGTAATTTTTTCTTATTAGAATCCCAAAAGTGAACCTGCTGCAGCTCATGGGAAGGGGAAAGTATAAAGAATTCACATTCCCAGTACTGTAAGACCCATAGCTACAAGTGTCACTTTAACTTCTAGTAACATTCCATTAGTGAAAATGTAGCTAAAGGACCATATCTAGCTAGCTATAAGGGAGTCTGAGAAATATGGTCTCTAGCTGGGCAACCACATGCCCAGCAGCAAAGCTACAATGGAAGAATGGAGAAATATTTTTTTGACAGCTAGCTATTTCAACCATCAGCTAACGGGAGCATGAGGATGGTGGTCCATGAGGAAAGTATTGGATGATTACTAGGTGTATGTTCAAATAAGAAACAAATACAACAAAACAAACAAACAAAAAAAGTTTTCAGTAACAATGCACTGTTGACGCCTGTTTTATATTTGGCTTATATAACTATAGAAATGGCAACTTATGGTGGATAACTACTTAAAGCCTTTTTATAACTACATCAGAGAATCAAATTGAGAAACCCTGCCACGCAGTCATGTACAAAAGCATTTTTGTTTGTTCTATATAAAGGAGGTGTAAGGCAAGGCATGCTAGAGCAAAAAGTCAACTCCCATATGTGAAGTGTGTTCCTTAATAAATACCATGTCATGAACTGTCATATTTTAAGTCTACTTCTAAATATAACTTTCTGTTACTCTACGAATTCAGTGGCACTTGATCTTTTCAAAAATGTAGCTGCGTAGCATCTTCTGATTTTTTTCTGTGACCCTCTCTTAGCTCTCATAAAAGTGGAATATATATATAATTTTAAATGAATTAAGATATTTAGTCATTTCCATTTTTATTGAATTATTTTGCCTTTGTAATATTATTTAAAACCACAGGGAAGTACTAAACTACAGCTTATGTATTTCTACAAATATTTGCTGGCCTACCATCTACAAACCCTATTTTGGGCACTGAGGATTAAAAAAAAATTTTTTTTTAATGGATGATGGGGATCCTGCCTCTAGTGAAATAATTTTCAGTCTTTTTAGGAGAAAATGTAAGGAAGGTTAACTCGTGCGAACATGCCAACTGAAGAAAAGGGACATTCTCTAGTTAGTAATCCCAAATAGATTTTAAAGTTCCTAAAATTAGATTTCTTGTTATTGACCATTTCTATTTTTAATTAGACAAGAATAAGTTTTAAAACATATCTATACTGTGCCAGTTTCCCTAGTATAAGTAGTAAGTTGATTTAATAAGTAGTAAGTTTTAACCTGCACATAGTGTGCAGGCTAGCTATTATCAGGATGCCAACTAGGATAGGCCTATGTGGCAGATGGATGAGGCATAAAACTCAGAATCAAAGTATACAAAAAGCTTATGCTTTTATTGTGAAAACTTATAATTCTTCATATTGGGAAATAGGGTCAGTCATAACAGAGAAGTTCATTCTGAAGTTTAAAAAGTCACTCTTAGCACTGCTTGCGCCAGGCCCTGGGCTCTTGCGTGATCCTTCCGCCAGCGCCACTGTGCTGTCGCTCCGAGGGAGAACTTGACCCTCCAGGCCAGCCAGTGCAGCAAACAGATCCACGCCCAATTCGGAGGGTCATCAGCGACGAGCATGGCATCGACCCTACCAGCATTTACCATGGCGACAGCGACCCGATGCTGGAGCAACGTGTACTACAAGGAGGCCACCAGTGGCAAGTGCGTGCCCTGCGCTGTGCTTGTGGACCTGGAGCTGGGCACTGTGGACTCCATGCGCTTGGGACCCTTTGGGCAAATCTTCACGCCAGACAACTTCGTTTTCGGTCAGAGTTAAGCGGAACAAGCGGGCCAAGGGCACTACACAGAAGGTGAAGAGCTGATCGACTTGGGGTTGGAAGTTGTGAGGAAGGAACGTGAAAGCTGTGACTGCCTGCAGGGCTTCCAGCTGACCCACTCCCTGGGTAGGGGACTGAACCTGGGGTGGGTACCTTTTTCATCAGCAAGATCGGGAGGGGTGCCCAGACAGGATCATGAACACATTCGCTGTGGTGCCCTCGCCCAGTGTGTTGGACACGGTGGTGGAGCCCTATGATACCACCCTCTGGATCCACCAGCTCCTAGAAAACTTAGACGAAAGCTATTGCATAGATAACGAGGCCCTCTATGACATCTGCTTTGGAACCCTAAAACTGACCACACCCACCCATGGGAACCTCAACCACCTGGTGTCAGCCACCAAGAGTGGGGTCACCAGCTGCCTGCCTTTTCCTGGGCAGCTCAATGCCGACCCACGCAAGCTGGCTGTCAATAGGGTCCTCTTCCCCTGCCTGCACTCCTGCATGCCCGGCTTCGGCCCACTGACCAGCCGAGGCAGCCAAAAGTACCGGGCACTGACGGTGCCCGAGCTCACCCAGCACATGTTCTGTGCCAAGAACACAACGGCTGCTACCTGACCGTGCCTGTAGTGTTCAGGGGCTGCAGGTCCACGAAGAAGGTGGATGAGCAGATGCCATACGTCCAAGATAAGAACAGCAGCTACTTCGTTGAGCAGATCCCCAAAAACGTGAAGACAGCCATCTGTGACACACCACCTCAGGGGCTAAAAATGTCTGCCACCTTCAGGAGCAACAGCACGGCCATCAGGAGCTGTTCAAGCCTATCTTAAGAGTACTTTACAGCCATGTTCATGTGCAAGGCTTTCCTGCACTGGTCCACGGGTGAGGGCATGGACAAGGTGGAGTTCACCGAGGCCTAAGGCAACGCGAATGACCTGGTGTCCAGGTACCAGCAGTACCAGCAGTACCGGAAGTACCAGGACACCAGGGCAGAGGAGGAGCGCGAGTCTGAGGAAGAGGCAGAGGAAGAAGTGGCCTAGAGCTGATATCCGGTAGTGTGTGGAAGCTGTGTAAACTCTTTAATCACTCACCACCTGTTCTCTGATGACCATGTCTCTCGATGTACTTGCTCTTTTTCCTGTCTTGAGGCCACATCCTGTACAGACTTGGCCATTAAAGCATTTACATAGTGAGAAAAAAAATCAATCTTCTTATCTTCTTAACTTGAAAATAATTCTAATGGCAATTAAACTCTTCCCAAAACAAAAAAGAATCAGGTTAGAGGAGTTCTTTAAAGACCATCAACGTTAATATTTCTGGACTTCAGACAGAAGTCAATTTTAAACATCTATAACATATTTTGTTGACAACTGTATTTTTTAATACCTAGAGAGATATTCCTATAGACATCCATTCAATGTTTTCCTACCTTAAAATCTTCCATATTCTCAAGATAGAGCATTACCTATCTTCCTCCTCAATGTAGATATTCCTTTTAGGATAATTTTAAGTTCAGTCCAAAACCATCACACACAGAAGCTCTATGACATCACAGGTTAATTCAAAACACATCATTAACATGCCTGTTAGTGTCAAAATGTTCTCTGAAGAAAGACAAGAATGCATGAGACTGCCTCATTTTGTTCCAAAATATTTACTGATGGTAAAAAGAAAAAAAAAATGTGACTGTCAAGTTAATAACATACTGAAAATGCTACAGTTAGAATGACCAACTCTGTTGTTTGTCCCTGAGTAAAGTGTAGAACCTAAGAGAAAAGCCTAATGAGAGATTTTTGTTATTAATAGAGTGGGAGTGAAGGCTTTAAAGTTCTACTTAGCTTCCTCTATGAGAAGAGCCTATCTAAATACAGAACCACATGGAAACAAATGCCTCGAAATGTTCCAGCCTATTTGACTATATAAATGTGTATGGATGCTCTCCTGTCACCAAGACCATCAGTGTAAACAACTGGTAGTTTACAGACTACATAATCCATTTCCACTCAGAAAAAGCTCTCCTGGCTATTTTTAGACAGTCTCTTGCATGAGGTACTAAAATGTACCCTATAAAATAAGTTAACACACATATCAAAATGCTCTTTTATTTCCATGGAGAAAATTAAATCCTCGGGAGTTTGTGACTAAGAATCTCATGTTTCGTAGAGTATCTTTATGTTTTCCCACTTCTAAGTATTTTTTCTCATCCCTACATCCCCACTCTCCCTCAACAGTTAAGACTAAAAACCTGAAGAACTTTTTTATTCTGGCCTTCATCTTAGAAGACCATTTCTTTGCACCAAGTTGATAATTAAAAGTTTTTGGATTTTTTCTGTTTGGCGTACTGGGTGATTAGTCCATTGAAATGTGTTTCCACAGCCTTCTTTTGTAGTTCTCTATTGCTATGCATCTTTTCTTTTTTATGTTTGTCTGAATTGAACTATATTTACCATCTGCTGTTTCAAGCTCTCAAATGATCTGAAACCTTTGAATTTTGTTAAATGATTCCTCATTATTGCTTTTTTAGTAGTATCTATAAAGTCTATCTATTTCCCTCCTAAGGATTTCCTTATCTCTATCATTTACATATGCTAGTCACTAAGATACTAGGACACCAAACAACCAGTTTCAAATGCAAAATCCTCAGTTAAACTACAATTGATCTTCTATTTTGAAGTAAACTCTATCACTTTGCCTCTATTCCAAGCTTTGTATTTATACCCAGGATGCTGATATGAAGTCCTTCAATGACATTTTGATTGTTTTAGTATATTAGATCCTTTGAATTTATTTTAGCTATTGTCTTATAATTACTTTTCTCCTACAGTATAAAAGTTTTACTCTTCATGTATTTTCTTTTATTGAGGATAAGTTTCCCTAACTCATTTTTTTAAATAAATTCAACATTTGGTAGAAATAAGGTTTTGTTCTGCTTTGTTATTGTGGGGTTTTTTTGTTTGTTTTGTTTTTTTTAGTAATGGGCATGATATTGCCCTTAAAAGGGGTGGAAGAAAGCTGTTCTGATCTAAGCTCTGGAGACAAGTGAACAACACATTTTTTTTTCCCCTCACTTTTTTCTCAACACATACAAGGATTCAGAACCTTTCCATGGCACCTTGGTGTCCATAGGCAATCACAGGTATAAAGCTTCACAAAAGGTGCTAAGTGGGTGGAAAGGTAACATACCTTTGTGATAACACACGCGGTGATATCCTAGGTAATGGAATCTACTTCCATTTACAGAGGCCTTGGTTCTAATCAGTCATTGACTCCTTCGTTCTCTCATTCATTCATTTTTTATAAGACTTTCCGTTATCAACTACTGTGTAACAAATTCCCCCAAAGTTGATGGCTTAAAACAGTAACAATTTATTATTTCTCACAATTCTTTGGATTGACTGGAATCACCTAGGCTGTTTTCCTGCTTCATCTAGTTTGGGTCACTCATGAAGGTTCGTTCTGCCAGGAGCTTTGCTGGAATTAGAATCTTCACGATGACCCCATTCCTATATTTCCTGGGGTGATTGGAATGGCTTAGGAGTGCTGAGCTTACCTTTCCAGCAGAGTAATAAGATGTCTTACAGAGGTTCAGGGATCCAAGAAAGCAAAGTAGAAACTGCCAGGCCCATTAAGGGATAGGTCCAACACAGGCACAACATTATTTCTTCTGTATTCTATTAACCAAAGGTCACAAATCCAGCTCAGATTCAAGAAGAGGGCAATGGATTCCCCTTCTTGATGAAAGCAATGGCATGTCTAGACTTGGGAAGAATTTTTTTCCTAGACAAAATTCACATTCCTCACATATGCAAAATGTACTCATCTACAAATAAGATCTCCAAAATTTTATTCAATCATGGCATCAGTTAGCTCAAAGCACAAGATTTCATCATTTAAATTAGGTCCAAATATGGATAAGGCTTATCAAATACAACTCCTTTTAACCTAAAAACCTTTGAACTTAAAAAAGTTATCTGACTCTTCCATAACTTTCTTTTTTTTTTTTTAAAGATTTTATTTATTTATTTGACAGAGGGAGAGAGATCACAAGTAGGCAGAGAGGCAGGCAGAGAGAGGGGGGAAGCAGGCTCCCCGCTGAGCAAAGAGCCTGATGCGGGGCTTGATCCCAGGACCCTGAGATCATGACCTGAGCCCAAGGCAGAGCCTTTAACCCGCTGAGCCACCCAGACGCCCCTTGCATAACTTTCAATGGTGAGACAGATGAAACAACTATAATAGACACTTCTGTTCACAAAGGAGAAGAATGGAAATCATAGTTCTGAGTTCTTAGCAATTTCAAAACTACAATTGGGCAAACAAAAGGAAAGAAGGAAGGAATGAACAAGCAGAGAGGAAAGAGGTGAGAGCAGGTAGAGAAGGGAAGAAAAAGAAGAAGAGAGGAAAGAAATGAGAAATAAGAAATGAAAAAAGTAAAATAGACTAAGAACATGTTTTCAGATCTCCCAATTTCACTAGAAGCAGAGAACATTTCTTGATTAGTCCCCAGTTTTGCTCTCTGAAAATGGTTCCCTAATCCATTATTCTCAGCTGATTTCACTCTCTGGAGACTTGGTACCTCCCTCTAAGATACCTTTCCTTTTCCACTGAAGAAAAAAAAAAAAGAAAGAAGAAAAAAGTCCATATTTTAATCTGAGAAGTTCTCTCAGCCTGCTTCCTGCATGTAGAAATTAGGAGCCCAAAGCCCTTTTTTCAGTTTAAACTGTGTTTTTGGGTCAGAGTACATGGTATGTTTTCTAGTAAAAGTCTATTAAAAATTTTGTGAGTTTTCTATAAATATTTTTGAGTTTCAGGGTGCCTGGGTGGCTCAGTCAGTGATGCATCTGACTCTTGAGTTTGGCTCAGGTCATGATCTCATGGGTTGTGGATCGAGCCCTATGTCAGGCTCCCGGCTCAGTGGGGGAGTCCTCTTGAAGTTTCTCCCCCTCTGCCCCTCCCCCCTCAAATAAATAAATAAATCATTTAAAAAAATTTTTTTGAGGAGCTCCTGGGTGGCTCAGTCAGCTAAGCATCTGCCTTTGGCTCAGGTCATGATCCCAGGGTTCTTGGACTGAGCCCTCCATCAGGTTCCTTGCTCAGCAGGGAAACCTGTTTCTCCCTCTCCCTCTGCCTGCCACTCCCCCTGCTTATGCTCTCTTTCTCTGTCAAATAAATAAATAAAATCTTTTAAAAAAAATTTTTTTTGAGTCTCCTTGCCCCCAAAATCTCATGGTTTGGGTTGGAAGATCAAAAGAATTAGGTAGTTCTGAGAGGCTAAGCACATCTAGCTACTGAAACAAGACCATGGAAAGGTACCTAATAGAGAAGTCTATGGGAAGTTCTTGCTTTTCTGAATATCTATATGAGAAACAGTGACAATACTGGAGCTGCTGTTGGCCATCAGGGTCAACAGTCAGGAAGAAGAGCTAGACTCAACGTAGAATTGAGAAAGGACAAGCTGGAACCTGCCAAAACCTCTGTGACTATCTGTCACCACAACTAGCCATGACAATCTTCAGAGAACAATGGCTGCTGCTTAACCTTCAGGTCCCAAATTTCATACAAGTTTCTATTTTGGCCAACTCTGACCTGGTACAGAGAAGGGTTTCTAAGAAATGGCATTCCCAACTTAAGCAAGGTGAGAAAAGAACCATTCAGCAAGGAAGGAAAAGTAGGCATTGCTTCCAAAAATTACAGTGATGCCAGAAGAAGCCAGTTGAAGTTTCCATGATAAACCAATATGTGAGCAATTTACATCTTGAATTTCTACATTTCAGAAAGATCATAGAGAAATTATGTAGAATAGTGACTCAGAGCTCAGATTTTAGAATAAGATAGTCTGGATTTTAATTCTAGACCTGTCACATACTAGTAATATGGCTTTGGGAAAGTTATTTAGCTTCTCTAAATTTCCCATCCTAAAATATAGGAATAGTAATAATAGTATTCATGCTGTAAAATAATGTGTCATTGACACAGGACTAGAATATATTAGGTACTTGATTTTTTTGGTTGGCATTATTGTCCTTGATATCATAAAATGTTTTAATCTTCTTAAAGCACATTAAATTTTCAAATGTTTAGCATCAATTACCACAGTATCTAAGGGCTTGAAAAAAATGGGTATTTCCAAATATGAATATGGCTTTACCACCTATGATAATTAATTTTATGTATCACCTTGACCGATCCTGGGGTGCCCAGATTAAACATTATTTCTGGGTGTATCTGTGAGGGTGTTTCTGGATGAGATTAGTATTTGAACGAGGAGAATGAGTAGATTGCCTTCCCCAATGTGGGTAGGCATTATCCAATCTATCGACAGCCTGGATAGACAAAAGGCAGAGGAAGAAGGAATTCATCCCTTTTTTTCCCTGCCTTACTACCTGAGCTGGAACATCTCATCTCATCTCCTCCCGCCCTCAGATTGGGATTTACAGTATCAGCTTTCCTGGTTCTCAGATCTTCAGACTCATAATAAATTATATCACTGGCTTTCCTCGGCCTCTAGTGTGCAAACTGTGGGACTTCTCAGCCTTCAGCATTGCTTAATAGCTCTCTCTCTCTCTCTTTTTCCTATTGGTTCTGATTCTCTAAAGATACCTAATATACTATTTAATCCTTTGCCTTAATCATTGATTCTTGCTTCATAATCAGATCAGTTCTAGTCTTTGCACCTGCCTCCCATTCAGATTCTCTCCCCAAAGTCTGTACAAGAGTACAATGCAAACATTGAGTAGGTAAACATAGGTTTGCATACAAGCCTGCTAACTATGTGAACCTTGGCGGTTCACTTGATCACACTTAGAATCAATTTCCTCATCTATAAATAGGAAAAATATAATGCTTGGCTTTCAGGATTGAGATGATATTTCTACCATACATTTGGTTCATAAGCCCTCAGTAAACATTTTTTAGAACAAATTCCACCACCCTCCTGATAAAGAGGCAGGGGCCTAAAGTCCTAGAAGCATCAATATAAATGTTTCTACAAAGACATTTTCTGTTATAATTCATGGGCAAATTTGGCATCTGATACATAGTAGCTCTGATGATTGTAGAATTCTAAACACTGAATCCTCAAGCTCCTAACCAAGGCATTGTTGATCCTTCCCTTCCCCAATACAAGACAGACCTGAAGGGGAATCCCAGCTCCAGAGCTTCCATGAGACTCACTGAGGCCTCGGTTATAATAGTCTTTCAGTTCAACTTCTCTTTCTGCTCCGTCTTTCTTTATTCTCTCTTCAATGGTTTTTTTTTATCTAGAGCACATTCTCCAATAAAATCACTCCATTAAAGCTCTGCATCTCAAAATCTGTTTCCCAGAAAAATCAGCCTGTGTGTGATGTTATTTTATACGGTGTCAGAGGTGGGGATAGAGGAGAGAGAATGGGAGTTGGGGAGTCTTCCAACTTCAAGTAAGTCAAGTAGAGACCTATAGAACATTCCAGGGAACACTCAAGACAGAGATACAGCATGGGGCACTTATAAAATAGTTTGCTTGGAGCAATGTTTAGATTAGACTACCCTATGGTAGAAATGGGTATCATTAATAACATAGAGAATAAAAACCAGATAAGTCTTATTACTCTGCTTCCTTTCATTCTATGTGCATACCAATGGACCCTGCCATCCTAATTCATTTCTACTTCATCTTGGACCATAATTGGAACTGGCAATGGCATGTTAAGGTAGAGATACAAACTTCAGACGTAAGATGACATTGACCCTGGTCCCCACATAAGCACCCCCACTAGCAATAAAAATTAAGATTTGGAGTGTTTTTATTGTGCTGCAGACTTTTCAAAACCACAGAGTGCACTGATAGTACACTGATAGAGGAATATACCTCTAGCCAAGAACAAAAGTCAATGTGCTGAGCTAGATGTTTCTCTACAGAAAGTAAACACTATTATTCTGTGAAACATCTTCCCAGGTATTTGATTATTAGAGGTTTTAAACAACGACCTGCTAAAAAGCTTAGTCAGAATAGATCGAAGGTGATCCCAGTTGAAATGAGGGACAGGATCCCTATGGTATCCAACATCAAGAAAGATGAATGCCTACAATATTTTGACTACTCTGAGAAGTATCTCTACCCATTGCCCACTATATTTTAATTACTTGTAATGTACTGAGAAGTGGTGTGATTCCACTATTAGGGAGTTGTTGCTGTGAATCTCGTAGGAATATCCTGAGAGAAGCTCAGGCAGAAATACATATTTAAGCAATTTTTTAAACTAGTATGTTTACATTTTAGAAATGACTCATCATATTCTATTGTGTAAATACATATTTAGACTAGTAAAACTCTTTAGAAAGCTATGAATTAAAGCCAAATGTAAGTATTGGAGTTAATCTTTTTTGCCTGCTTTAAGCGCCATTTTGAATAAGTGGGGTGAAATTGGACATTGTGTGTGTATAATGATGAAAAATGGTAGGCTACAATAAGGAATAATTATTTTGATTTCCAGAGTATAATGGCCTATGAATTATGTTTAAAATTAATGAAAGAGAAGATAGAGAATGATTTGAATCTCATCAGTAGCTATTTTTCTCTTTCTCTGAGGCAGCAATGAGCCATTTTCTAAGGGATTTGAACTTTTGTGAGCAAGTCCCTCTAAGCTTCTAAAAGGTCTTAATTTGAAGCTGAACCTTTTTAATGATGATTTGTTTCGCTTGAAAGGACAAACAAATAAGCAGTTGGACTTCCTGAGAGGTTTTCATTGTATAAAGACAATTTCTTTGTAAATCTAAATAAGTTTTTAACATTTGGAATGACATGTACATTCCAGCATATCCTTTGCCATAAAAGATCCCTTCTCTCTTCAACATTACAAACAGCTATAAAAAGAGAGGTTATTTTCTTGCAGAAAGCAACTTGGACTTAAAAATAAAGGTTTTTTTAGAAAATTTTATTTTACTCTAATTGCATCCTCTAACATTAAATAGAGAAAACCATTGTCTTTCAATACAGTTATGTCAAATCTAGAACTATTGCTTGGCTTTATGTTTACCTGTTTAATCCTCTATTGGAACATGCTTTTATTTCTTAGTCTTGTTAGGAAAAAACTTCTCCCAGTGGAGATGGAAAATAATGTTATTAGAAATATAACTCTATGGAATGCAAAATTCTGCAACATGTTTGAAAGGTGAAAGTTACCATCTCTCTGAAGTTCTAATGTAAATATACAAATTCCTGCTTAGGTAACAGGACACACTTAGTTCTTGTTACTCATAGTTACATTCTTTGTCCTCTATCCTGCAATTGACTTCAAGGACAAGCTGATACATTCAGTCTGCTCACAAGCTGTTAATTGTCTCTTGAATCTAATTCTTTTCCTCAAAACTTAAGTCCTTTTAGTCTTCACTATATATAGAAAGAGTGGCTTTTCTTAGTCCTGTATTTCCTGAAATATTGTGCATTAAACCACTGGTTGTCTAAAAGTCAGTTTTCAGTGATACATAATATTCTCTTATTTGGTACTAGTAGTTTTCTACTTATTTTACAATTGCCTTCTATTAATGATTTTTCCATTTACAATAATACATGGTTTTTTAAAAGTAAGTCTAATAAACCAATTCAAAATGTTAATTAAAGTAATATGGCATATTTATGAAGAAGCTTATGCAGAATACTGTTCAAAATATATGTTACTCTGGGGGCGCCTGGGTGGCTCAGCGGGTTAAGCCTCTGCCCTTTGGCTCAGGTCATGATCTCAGGGTCCTGGGAACGAGCCCCGCATCTGGCTCTCTGCTCAGCAGGGAGCCTGCTTCCCCCTCTCCCTCTGCCTGCTTCTCTGCCTACTTGTGATCTCTTTCTCTCTGTCAAATAAATAAATAAATTCTTTAGAAAAAAAAATATATTTTACTCTGCTTCTCACTCTCAATATTTGACATTATAGACCCTCTTCTTGACTTTTTTTTTCTTTTTATCTTATCCTAAGATTCTGACAAAAGTATATTTTCTTTATACTTACTCCCTTGGTGGTTTTATTTGTTTATTATGCTTATTTGTTTATACCCTATGGCTTTAGCTACTATTTCTGTGGAGATTGCCAAATCTGCATTTTTCTCTTTCAGCTTCCACTGGCCCTCCCTAATACGCCTCTACAATTTGATCTGACTATTGCATTGTCATCCACTTACTACTGGCCACAGTGCCTTTCAGTTTCTTTCTTCTCCAATACAGCCCACAACATTGCCAGTGTTATCTTGTAAAATATCATTGTTTCAGATTACGCAGTTTTAAAAAATGTCTTCAGTGACTCCTCCTACATAAAAAGTGTGTTCTCTAATCTTTAATAACGTATATGATATCTTCACTAATCTCAAACTGTCTACCTTTGCAGCCTCATTCCCCAATTCCTAATACCTTTAGCCTTGTCCTCTTCATTTCATTTCTGCCCCTGGTTCCATGTCTCTATCTTTCCTTAATATATTAATCTAGTTTGTTGCACATCACACAATTTTCTCTGTTGATATTGCTTTATCATATTTACCTTTGGTTGTATTCATTACACATGATGACACTTCAAAGAATAGGTTTTGGTATTTCTTATTCTTCTATAAAAGGTTTGGGTTTCCACATTTTAAAAGCTTGTAGTTTTCTTTTTTGTTGTTCTGAAACTATGAAGGATTATTTTAAAAATATGAAGATGGAAACTAACCTAATTTTAAGGATGCTTTACTTATAATATCTAGGTTTTTTTAATTGGTAGGAAGTCAGCTTATTATAGAACCCATTCTCAGTTATCCATGGGTATACTATCGAATTATGAGATAATCTTTAATAATTTTAATGAATCACTTCACAATATAAACAAATATCAGCATTAATTTAATTAAAAAAAAAAACATAGAAAACTAAGCCTACGATAGAATAACAAAATCAAAGTCGGATTCCTTACCATTCTGGGCACCCTTCTAAGGACTATAATTTATGCATGTCATTATTAAAATGAGGCACCAAGACTGAGAATGATATTTGACATTTGATCTGACCATTGAAGCTTATAGTAGCTATATTTCTTGTGTGACCTGTGCTACTAGTAAAGTCTAATATTTTTATATTTCTGTAACACATTATATTTTTATGGTTCTTTTTTATTTGTAGTATTGGAGCCCCTCAAAAATCCTGTGTTGTAAGTGGGGCAACTTGTAATTTTGGCCTTTTTTGTATAGAAAATGCTTTTAGAATTTTGTGTTACGATCTGGGTACTAATAGAAACTAATGGACATCTGGAGGGAGGTATGTGGGGGAGCAGAGCTGTTCATAAAATTATAGAGAAATGAATTTTGAAGGGTTATAAGATGATAAAAGGAACGACATTAAATGTTCAGGATGGATCAGAGATGAGGCTATAGTGTGGTATAAATTAATGATAACTAAGTCTCTAGAAAAAGAGAGCAAAAAGCCCTATTTTTTAGCACTTGTTAATTTCTATCGTATAAATACTCCTGCCATGGCCAATTACAAGCAACCAATATGGTATCACTGAATACAGAATTGAGAAGAGATATGCATAGCACAACAATATATAGTATTTCTGTCACACAGCTATAGATATAAACAACCTCAACCATAGACAATAGTAAACTAATTAGGAAGTGATGAGCTATATATTATCTTTTAAATATAATTTCTTTAACTTCAAGTTTGTATAATTTAATTTTTAATAATGGCCAGTTTTAACCACCAATTTGCAAACTTCCTGAAAATTGAAACATTAGCTCTTGTAACCCAGTATATGCCAACTCTGGCAAACCACTAGATTTATAGAAGATATGATTCCTTCAAGTATTTGAAGTACACCATGGAGAAGGATAAGACTTTAGCATTTATTCCAGAGAACATTATCAGAAGTAGTAGTTGCAAAATATAAAATGGCAGATTTGGGATTCATTTTAAGACCACACTTTTTAACAGTGAAATTTGCCAATGTGATTGTCTATTTTGAGCAATGAATTTTCACTGAAAGTATTTAAAGTGACACTTTTTACTGCAAGAGGCTGAATGACCTTAGATAGCAATTTTGTATAAGGCATCCAGTACTGCTGTGGTTAGACCTAAAGGATGCCTTCCAACTCTAAGGTTTGGATGATGATTTTGATTATCAGATACTTGCTTTTATAGGTTCCTGATTCATGATTTCAAATCAAGTGTGCCAAAATTCATTCATGAAATTATTTTTGCTGAGTCACATGGGTAGAGAGAGGGTTGCTTAAAAATGACCTGGGCAGGACAGTGCACATCTCAGTTTATTACTGACAAAAGGTTAGAAATATCAGACCTGGCTTACATCCCATTTATTACTGACAAAAGGTTAGAAATATCAGACATGGCTTACATTACATCCCTGTGTCCGATGTTTCCCACAGGAATAAAAGGAAAGCTACAAGGAAATAAACATTTTTCCCCAGCAGTCTTCTAAAGAGAAGAGAAGGCAGACACAGGATAAGCAAGAAAGATAATGTGCACAATCTCCACTCAGAGTTTGTCCCCAGCCCTGGCTCTGGACTTAAATATTAGGGATGTTTAGTGAGGGAAAGAAAAAGGTGCGAGGTCAACCAGTGCTGCTGTATTTACAGATTTTTCTATTTGAAGAGATCTCTAAAACAGATGCCAGAAATGGAAAAAATTGCCGGAATTCATGGCTCTATCTATCTGGGTTTTGATAGAAAATTGAGAGATATCCATAAATGAAAATTAACTAAAAATAAAACTGTCATTTGAGTAATTAGAATATGCATGCAGTTTATCTCCAACTTCTTCATGATTTTCAGGGTATTTTAATACCATCTAGAGATTCAGATTTGAAAGTCTTGAGATGATAACTTGGAAATTCACAAAAAAGAGAATCTGAGTACAATCAGAGTGGAGAAGAGCTGTGCTAGTGCTAGGCTAGCAACCAACCGTAGCTAGCATAACCTGTAAAGGTTCTAAGGAGGATTTTGCATGCTGCATCCATTTTGATCTTTAACTTTCAATCCGATGTTAATGCTTGAATCTCTCAAAATAAATAATTAATATATATAAAAAGAGACGCTTATGAGGCTGGTTTATATTGCCCTTTTATCAAATTATAAAAAGATCAAGTTCTAATCTGCTAGTCTCAAAGCAAAATTTTATTGAATCTAGATACATTAACCACGAGCATTAAGAAAAAATAGTTACTCAAGCCATGATAATCATATGGGCAATGAAACCAGTATTGTAGGCCATACATTTCACCTACATAAGAGCGCTGAGACCACTGCCATCAAGGAATAGGAGAGGAGAGTGAAGGAGTACCCTGTGGGGGATGGGGGAGACAATCCAAAGTTGTCTGAAATTATTTTGAAGACTTACATCTTATTTTTTGATCAATGCAAAAATTTGTGGTTTCTACTCTATAATATATATCCATATTTATTATAATAAAAATAAAATTAAAATTAAAAATGTTTGTCCCTAGCATTTTTAGCAGTATTGACATGGCAGGAAAATGGACCATGTGTATCCCACAGCTTCAGATATACCCTGGCATAACATTCTGCCCCCTTAGGGTTATGCATGTCCGGGTTCGAAAGGCACGGAACCCCAGAATCAACAAGCTATCCCTTGTTGTATTAACTCATTTGCATATGCACAGGGTAATTTCATGTGCATTTGGCATTTTTACAAAGACTTCACTTAGTGGAGATGATGAGACTAAGCTGTACACAGGTCAAGAGATTGAAAAGGGCCTTAGGAGGCTACTTTATCTAGTCTCTGGCCTTCAAGGATAATCACATTTAAATTACCAAAGACACAGGAGGACACATTGTTCCATAAGCTCTACAGAGAAGAATTTCCATAAACAATCTTGGAAACTCATCCCATTTTAATATCAGGAAGTTCCTTCTTCAATATAGGCAAAATGCATTTTAACTCTACAGGTCTTGGGAGACCTATAAAAAATAAATTCTGATAATTTAATTTAAAAACAGCCACTTGCACTAAGGGCCATCAGTTATATCCTACATGATGGCAACAATTTTATTAGGATGTCTCTAGAACATACATGGTATTGGTGGTGAAATTAAAACGTCAGTTTAATTTTCTGTTATATTTGAAGCTTGAAATTTAATCTTAAATATTCTTCTTTTCAGTTGCTGGGTTAGAATGAAGATTTTTTATCTTACAAAGAATAAGCAAGTTTTTAAACAAAAACTAAACATATGCTATGCTAATAGTTTAAATAAGCAGAAAGGTAAAGACAAATCTCCTCTTCTCATGGGCAAAAATAAAGAAAACTTGTTCTGTGTTTACAGAAAAGGAGTGTAGATCTCTGCTAGTGAGGCTTTGTCCATATTTCTTTACATCTGGTATCCATGATGTGCTTAACAAATATCTGACAAATGAACGAATGAATACATAAATACTGCACATTCAACTCCGAAGAAGAAATTCTTCTGTTGAAGAACTAAACCAAGCCAAAACCTGAGAAATAAGACTCTTTGGTGGTTATAGTCAAAGATGTTTAAAAGGAGAATGAGAAGACCATGTATAGACTCACCGTGACCACACATAGACTCAAAGAAAAACAGGATCTTAAAAAGACAAAAATCTTTTCAAGTTATCCATTTCCAGATGGGGACTTTGCCTCTCCCTATCTCCATGCAAAAATATCTTATTGGAGAGGAAGAAGCAATTAGAAATTTAGAATAAATTCATAGTATTGACCAGAAAGTTAAAGAACTTCTGAATATACAAAACAACTGGAGACAGATGGGGAAGTTTAACAGACCTAGTAACAGTTAGTACAATATAGAAGAAATACAGACTTGCTCTGAAGTATTTCCCTCAGAACTCCAGAATACTCTAGTCTAAGAAGCAGAAATATGGGGCAATTGGTGATGTAAATTAGTCAAGGACCTACGGAGCAGCCATACCAGCCCCTAGCTCTCAGATTTGCCACAGTATTTGTCTCCAGGATAAAGCCTTAGGATAGGTTTCTAGAAAGAAAGGAATCTGACATTGTTTCTGGAGACACCAGGGTGAGTGCTAGTGTTTTATTCTAGGTGACTTTCAGTCGCTAATAGACAAATACTTGAGCTGCAGCGGCAACCTCTTTATGGGTCTTAAAACACGACCATCAGCTATGAACCTCTTCCCTCCTTATGTCAGTGGGGCCCCTACAATCTAAACCAATGTTTGCAATGATATTCATATGTGCCAGTGATTACCAGACTGGTGAAACAGAAACTGAAAGTGGAAAAAGGTGTTAATACAAGAGGCAGACAATAATTTTAAAATGAGAATAATTAATATACTTGGTATTCTTCCTGAGATCATCAAAAACATAAAGTAAAAAAAGGCAAGAATATAGTGTACAATTTTAAAAGCACAACTACTAAAATTTAAAGTCCATTACAAGACATAACTAACTATGAGCATGCAAAAGGATACAGAAAAGAAATATGAAAGAAACATTTAAAGAAAGATTCTCATAGATACAGATGTGTAACATAAATTAGATATTTTGTTTTATTCTTTGCAACATAAATTGAAATTTAACTGCATCATCATATAGATTAGAGCTGTTTTAATAAAGATAAATTTGTTTCTGGCTTTTTAAAAGATTTTTGTTTATTTTAGAGAGAGGGAGCAAGCAGAGGGAGGGGTAGAAGGAGAGGGAGAGAGAGAATCCTCAAGCAGACTCCCCACTGAATGCAGAACCAGAGCCTTGGGGCTCCATCCCAGGACCCTGAGATCAACACCTGAGCCAAAATCCAGAGTTGGCCAGTAACGGACTGACTGAACCACCCAGGTGCCCCTGTTTCTAATTTTTTAAAAACCAGGAATTTGTGGTCCATTAATTCCCAGTGCTATGAACATCTTCATTTAAACAGGGAAATATATGACTTTGTATTAACATTCAAAAGTAACAGTTGCATGCCAATTACTTTCATCTGATGATATCCTTCTTTGTACTTCTCAGATAATCTAGAAGGTAGACATTACTATACCCACTTTATATATGAGAACACTGAAGCTGGAGAGGTATATAAATTGTAGAGATCACAGAATAAGCAGCTTTTAGGATTTGAATCCAAGATTTATCCAGTACTTAAGCTGTTTCTCTAATACATACTTTCTAGGTTTTACTAAAATTAATGCAAAATAACATTAAAATTTTCACAGAGCTTCAGTTTAAGCTGTACTAGTAAAATTCTAGAGTAAAAATTCTGTGAGGGAGGCAAAATAATATCAGGTTATGTTTTAAACATAAAACAGAAGTTTAGCCTCTGAGCTCAGAGGCTAAACTTCTCTGAGCCTGTGGACACAAAACGATTTTTTATTTGTTTTACTTTTTGTTTGTTTATTTTTAATTATCTAATGTACTAAGTTTCAGAACTTCTAATTAATTGATTTTAAAACGTTATTTATAATGGATTAACTTGGAGAATCAGATAGGAAATTTCCTCAGAACACAAATTAGTAAAAATACAGGTCCCAGATTACTATCTACTGATAACATCGAAATTTTTAACAGCTTGAATTTGAATCCCATTTTAGTAACTAGAGTAACATTTCCCGAAAGGTGTTCCATGGAATGAATACTTTTCCAACAAGAGTGCTGGCTGAGGGCCAAACAAGTTAAGGAAACATAGTAACACATGTCTTCTTGGAGAGTCGCAAAACATATTTGTTTTCCTCTGGTAACATCTATTAACATCCATCAGACAGAGTGTGGGAAATTACTGACTCTTTTATATATTCCTCAAATCCTATGAAAGGGATGAACTTCTCCTTACCTTATTGAGATGGATCAAGGAACCAGCCTATTAAGTAGCAGAGGCAGGATTTGCACTCAGATCTTCAGAGTAAGTCCAGAGATCTTTTACCTTTCCGCTTGGCTACAGTTCTTTTTTTATCCCGACCAGTACCTTCATGCTCTGTTTATTTTTAACCCATGTGTCCTATGCTGAAGGAAATTGCTTTTGCTGTCACTTCATGCAGCACTTTTGGATTTTGTTCCAATTTGAAGAGAGAATTCTTCATAACAGAATTGCTGTGTTGAGTATTTGTTTAAAGCTAAAGCTGAAAACCACTCATGAGTGACACAAGCAGTTAAATGGTACCATCTGGAGCAAGAGGCATCTGTAAGTATCCTTATTTAAGAACCAGTTTACAAATAATAACAGACCCCTGGAATTAAGCAGTTAGCTCCTTTGTCGTGAGTAACAGCATTCAAGGGAAATAGCTTGCTTCATTGCTTTTGAATCTTCACAAACAGAAATACCAGGATATTTTGGCTCTTTCCTTAGAAATACCAAGATGAGCATCTCTTAAATCAATAATACTGAGAGTAACAGAGAGCCCAGTCTCATAGACATGAACTAGAATAAAGTTTCATATTTAGAAGAAGAGCAAGTGAAACCGCTTAAAAGCATAAAGTTGAACAAAAATCAAAATGGCCGCACTAATGTTTAAGCGAAGCTCAATTTTAAAGTAACCTTTTTCCTCTCTTCGCGAACCTTCTCTCCTCTCTTCTTAGCCTTTTGTTTCAGTGAACCTTTTCTCTCTCTCTCTCTCTCTCTGAAAACCCTGAAAATGACTAATATACGAGGCTGGCAGCACATACACAACTCTTGTCAAAACTGGCTAGATCTATATTTCTCTGTAAAACCCCCAGCACCTTCCTTGGGAGAGCTTGCAGTTTTTTGAATGCCATAGCCTGCTGAAGACTCCTTTGCCCAGCAAAGCAATAAAGCTTTTGTTCCTATTTATCCCAAACTCTGTCTTCAGGTTATATTTTGGAGCTGAAGCACAAAGGTTGGTCTTCGACAACATGAAGATATTAAGCTTACCTAGATTACAGCACAAGAAAGAAAGATGGGATGCATTTTTTAAAAAATCAAGATTCACTTTATAACAAATAGAAATATTGTATAAATTAGACAATGGGTCTAGTCATTATTTGTTTCAGATTGTGTTTTCACTTTATATATTGCTTGTTTGTATAGCATTCATCAAAATCAGATTTTGATTATATTGCACTGTGTATGGCATGTTATGTGTGCTCAAGAAATATCTTTAGAAGAGATATAGATAAGAATATAGACATAGACATAGGCATAGATACAGCAGGGAGTACAATCAAAGACTCTTCCTTTACAGAAAGAAATGCAAAGCAATTCTCAGACCCAGGAAGTCCTAGCACCTTAGGGCAATGTTTTCCTATCTTAAAATGGCAATACTTGTACTGTGTACTGCACTCTAAGGTAAACAGATACAACTTAAGACCAAAGAAGACTGGCCAAGGGCAGTTCGGGAGGGGGGGTTACTGGTGGTCACTGGTGGCCTTGCTCAGCCATACTCAGGCCTGCGGGCCTCAAAATCTCTGCAAGCTAGGCCCCAGAGACTAAAATTTTTCTCTTTCATTTGCTTTCTATCTGTCAATTGTATGGACCTCACGGAAAAACAGATTTTTTTTTTGGTATAAATTTGCACATCTTCCTTAAGTTAGCATGAACCAGTGTATTACTGTAAAGAACCGCAAGCTCACTTGTAAAACCCAAGGTATACCATACCTAGTATCTGTTTTTATGCCCAAATGCTTTTGTTTCTCTATAGACAAAACAACAACTACCACCACCAAACAAACAAACAAACAAAAAACATTTTAAGGCAAAATTAGTTTCAAACATTTACAGTACCATTGTTAAACTATAGTGAAATCACACATATGCAGAGTTCGTAAGAAACAAAACATTCTGAAGATCCTAAAACCATCAGTGATTTCTTTCTGAATTTGTAATTTTTCACTATCACGCTATTCCCAAGTGCAATGTAAATCATATTCTGAATTTACATAGTTTCCTCTCACACTCTTCTCAAAACAAGACCTCATCAGTATCTCTGAGAGTTAAAGGAGGTGAGGTAATGAGTAGGAGAAGCGATGTGAGAATCCAAGAGAGTTTAGAAATGTAAATACTGTAGAGCGAATGAACAAACCATCCAGGACAATAAACTATGATAAAAATAAATATACACATATATATTAAAACACATGTATGTAACACATATATATGAAAAACTATTGAATATTATTAAATCGTTTCTCAGTCACCTTGCCTCCTTGGACAAATAATCCATGTTTCTCTTTTTTCTTTTAATGTATAATGAGATTTATATTAAATATAATTTATATTAATTTATAATACTTAGACATAAAATATGGTTAACAGTTATTTAGCTAGAAGTGCATTTTTATTTTAATAGTAGCCATCTGACAATGCTTCTTATGTGTGTTCTCTTAAATATTTTCTGTGTCCATACAGTGTGCAAGTATTTGAGAGTATATTGACTCAACTAAAGCACCCTTAAATGGACAACACTTTAGAATATATAATTTCATTTAAGCTTATTTTCTTCTTAAATTCATAGAAGATAATTTTTTTCTTTTCCGCACTCAGCTCCCTTTTTTGTCTCCTCCCTGATTCACTGGCCCCGTGCAAACTTCCTCCCTATACACAAATAACATAAAGGGCTTTTCAAGCCCTTTTTTTTTTTTAATTTTCTGTTTACTAAATATGGTGTTAAAGACATCTTAGCTCTCTAAATTCCATCTCTTCTCCTCAGACCCTGTCCTATCATTGGGATCTTGTGATGTCCCATGTAAATAATTATTTAAATACAATTAATAGAATGCAGGGAACACAGGAGAGAGGGTTAATATGTCAATCACTGTTCAAAAATAGTGACAAAATAGTCTGGAATATCTAAGCAACTCGGCTTTACTGCATTTGCTCTGCTCTGTTTCTGAGGATCTGTTCCAACAAATTTCTTGCCCACCTTAGAGGACCTCAGGGAATCTGAAGATCCAAGAGTTACTTTTGGAGCAAGTAAAGGGTGGGAATGGGAAAAAGTCCCCAAAGCCTAGTTTCATTAAACTTCCCTCATGTTAGTAGTTGTGCTTCAATGATTAGGTGCCCCTAGGTGACTTTTCCGTGACATTCATATTATTGTGCTTTTAACTTTTTCACAGTGCTTTCATTTTTTTTTTTTTTTCCCGTCTCATAGTTTCACATCTCTTTGGGTACCTTGAGTGACTCTACCATATATTGTGCTTATTGTAGCATACACAAAACTCTCTATTTTGGTAACATTAAAGATGTCCTTTGTTGTGACACATTTTGGCAATTTGGGCAAAGAAAAAGAAAGCATTCACTAATATAGTGTATTTGCAAATAGGTACAATAAGCTAGCTTTGCATAATGCTACTCAGAATCAAAAGGTTTAATTTACAGAATGAATGACTGCATAATGTAGTCTTTAAATATATAGAGAAAAAAAGCCCTCTAAAAATGAAAAGCAACTTGGGCATCCTTTTTTTTTTTTTTTTTGCATAAATTCCTTAGAAGCTTTCATGAACTCATCTTTCTTTCTCAAGGTAATTATGTTTAAAAGAAACCTGCAAAAAGCTAAATAATTAATCTGTATAGGCTTAAATGGAAACATAATGTACCTTTTTCATCAATGGGGGAAGGGGAGAAGTCAGGTTTTAAAGGCGTAAATATGACTAAAGCATTTATTATACTTAGAAGGATGGTATTAATGGGGAAACTTCCTGATGTTCATGTGATTTGCCTTTATAGTACAATATATACACTGAATGATTCAATGGTTGATTGTGGGAGTTTTTCGATTTTGATTTGAAATTTTTAGTTCCAACACTAACACAAATTTTAGTACGAAGTTGTAAAATAAAGTTCCAAAATTGTGATATGAAAATAAACTCTATCAGAATAAAAGTAATATCAAAACCAGTGGGGGACTCCTCCCATAAACATATAATTTCCACAATATAGCAAAATGTGCAAATAAATAGATATATATACACAGACACACCTGCTTTTAAAGTCCTTATGTAATCTGTGAATGGGGAAGACATATCTCACCGTTTCATTTCTAAATTATGTCTGGTTGAAATTAAAATTAAAATTCATTTGAAAAATCTGAGTCTTTTCAATTTTATAAAGAAGATACATTTGTATTATTTGATAGGAATCACTTATATAACAATTATTATGTGCCAGGCTCTGCACTAAGCATTTTATATGAAAAATTCATTGAATTATCTCAAGAACTGAATGAGATGTGTTCTATCACTGTGCCCACCGGATAGATGAGGAAATAGGGTACAGAGAGCTTAAGGATTTAAACCTTGTCGGTCTCAGTATCCACACTCTGAACGCTGCACTATACTTTCTCTAGGTAGGCCTTAGAGGTGTATTTTGTAAAAGAAGTGCTTTATGTAGCTAAAAGATTGAAAACATTCTTGATTATCTACATGGTAGATGAATGCCAGAATAGGACCCAGCAGGCTAGGACTTTGTTTATCCTATTCACTCACTGTTGTTTCCTATCACCTAGACCTGTAGCACTGCAGTGAACAAAGTAAGCATTCAGTTCAATTTTGGTGAATGAATAAATCCCACCAGATAATTATTGGTGCCTCTTGGCAGAGTGAAACTCCCAAGTTTTTAGTGATGATCATTCTGGATCCACTGATGATAAAAACAAATTACCAGTTCATTTTATAGATATAAATATCTGGTTGATTGGGGCCAACCAAATAAAAAAGAACAGAAAAGACCCCCCCCCCCGCAAAAAAAAGTTTCAGAGGGTGTAATTTTGCCTAAATATTACTGATCTAAGCTTCCCTCTAAGTCTAACATTCTAGAATTCTAGGGAGGATAAAATAAGATCAACTTTTCTCTCACTTCATTCTCTCCTCTCCCTTGTATCCTCCCTTGCCTGTAGCCATGCTCTTTTGGACTAAATAACTCATATCAACTTGTTTTTCTTATTTTTGCTATTTTTTCCCTAGAAGTGGGAAGTAGCAGAAATTCCAACTGAGAGTTTCATTTACTCAGACATGCAACACAGATCTCTATATCATCTTTCTTCAAACCTCCTACATCCCCAATTTTAACTCACAATTAAACCAAACATTTTATTGAGAAAATAGATGCCGTAAGACAAAGATCACCTCACATTTACAGATTCATCAGTCTAACTGCCAACGTCCTCATGTATCAGGCCTCTGCTCTGTTTTTGCTTCTACTGAGAAATAGCCTCTTGAGTTCATCCTAATTCATCCCTCCTGCTTATTTAAAGACAATCATCCTGCAATTATTCCTTTGATCTCCTGCACCATTAATTTCTCCATCACTCTAAAACTATTTCCATGAGCGTACAAACAGGCCTTAATTGTACCTATTTGTAAACAGAAAAAAAGTCACCTGACCCTATATCTTCTCTGTCTCAACAAAACTTCTTGATTAAGTATAGCAAGAAGATTCAGCTCCTTTACTTTCATTCTAACCTCACATCACTAATATGACTAGAACTTTTAAATAACTCCTACCGCACTTAGAAAAAAAATCAAAATTCCTTACCACGACCTATAATATTTTAAAGAATTTGGCTTCCACTTATCTCTCCCTACTTCATCCTCCTCTAATCCCACTCATTATGCTCTGCACACACTCACTTTTCTCCCGTCCCTTGAAAAGTCAAGTTCTCCCCTATCTCAGAGTCACTATCTTCTACTGCTTCTGCCTGAAACACTTAGCTTCCTATGTATCAAATAGCTAGTTACTCTTTGTTCAGGTTATCCAGTGTCATTGCTTTAGAGAGGCCTTCCTGGTCTTACTGTATAAGAAGTTTCAATTACTTATGTACAGCTGTGTAACTAATCACTTGGAAATGAAGTGGTTTAAAAATATCAATAATCATGTATTTCTCCCTCCACTTCTGTCAGGAATTCAGAAATGGTTGGGTTGGTTGTTCTAGCTCAGACTCTTGAAGTTGCAGTCCAATGTCAGCTGGTGCTACAGTTATCCGAAGGTCTGACTAAAACTGGTTGTCCACCTCCACGGTGGCTCACTCACATTAAACAAGTTGATGTGGGCAAATTGGTTCCTCTCCAGATTTCTCCAAGAAACTGTTTGTGTGTCTTCACAACACGGGATTTGGGTTTTCCCAGAGCAAGAAGTCCAAGAGATCAAGGCAGAAGTGCCAATACCATTTATTATATAGCCTCAGAAGTCACACACCATATTCGGTTGATGTTATTGACCAGTAATGGTTACAGTTGGGAGGGGTGTATACAAGGATGTGAATAGTAGGAGGGCACTTGGGAGATTGCTTTGTGTTATTTTGCTGTTATCGTTTTACTTGAATTGTATCATCCTTTCCTCCATTTTGAATAAGGATTCTTTGCCATTCTACTAACTTCAGTAGAGTGTTAGAATGCAGCAGTGCACCTTGATCAACACTTCTTGCAATTCCTTGCTTGTTGAGGCTGGGAGAATAAGAAAAAAACAATATTTTCCAGATTCCTTTGTAGCTAAGCTCCGAGATATGATTTAGGTTTATCCATCCAGGCATACTGGCATAAGTTCCTAATTTAGAATTTAGTTCCAGGTAGTATGAGATCTATGTTACTGACTTGCCATATTACTGATATGATTTCTGGCAGAGGTGGCTATTTTGAAGCAAGTACTTATAAGAGTGGCTTCCTGATTCAGCAACTTTCTGATCTTAGCAGAGGGTATTCCGTTTCTATGGCATGGTTTTGGTAGTTGTCTCAGCTTCAGTATTGAATGCTTTTTTCAACTCTCTCAATGATTTAGAAGCTACCATTATCATTTCATAAATCACTTTCTGCTATCATTAGCTAGAGTTCTGTTGTCTGTAAGTAGAAACCCCGATCGTAATAAGTTGCATTAGCTATATCAGCCAAAATAACACCTAGGCAGTCTTAGGCAGTGAGGTTGTGCTGCATTCTTATATATAAATGGCTATATCAAAACAGCTATCTCATCTGTGAAGAGCAGTGCTTGCAGGAACCTTTATCCCCTCCTTTCCTCTCTGCTGTGGCTTTGGGATTTCTCTCTTGATTTCCTTTTCTGCTCCACTCAGTTAATACCTCCTGCAACTGTCTCTTATGCCCAAGTTCAGCCAGTAATAGGAGGGTTAACAATAGCTAGGAAGACCACAATTAACAACTGTGTCCATTCAGTTCTAGTGCACAGTTCTTATAAGTAAAGGGATGGCAACCCGAACTCAGACAGGTGTCCTACTTTTCTAACCTTTTTTCTTCACCCGAAGGTACTGGGTCTTTGCCTCTGCTATAATAACATTGTCAAGATTTATTCTGAAATAACAAACTCATCTAACTTCAGCACTCAAAAGTTATCACAGCATTCACACATTCATAGATTTAAATAGAGAAAAATAGACACCCAAAATTTAGGTGTCTACAGGTTTTCAGGGAGAGGCATAAGTAGAAAGCAAAGTATAAATAGCAAAGACCAGAAAAAAATTTACCCAACTTCCACTTCTTACTTCTTTCTACTTAGTCATTAAAGGCCCTAGAAAAATCTCAGGTCCTACGTGTTTGTATAACCATATTGGGACTATGTGAAAAAGTTACACTGTAACACCTGAAAGGACTGGTTAACGTGCTGCATGAGAAATGCCAGGGACTCCCTGTTTCTGCCCGGAGGGGCAGTTGTTTTCAGTTGGGACTTTTCCCAACAAAGAGACTTTAAAACACTGGTCCTATACTCATGGCATGCGTAAAGAAAGCAAACAAAGATTTCTGAAGATGGAGTAACAGAGAATTGTAGCATCTAGCCAGCATTTGGTAGCATAATGGAGAAGAGTAAAACCTCCATAGAATTCAATTGATAAAGACTCAGTACTTAAAGACTGCTTGAAGATGTGTATAATAAAATACCGCTGTAATGGGGTGCCTGGAATGCCTGGTGAGGCAGGGCTTTAATTTGTTTTACTGAGCACAGTACCAGCTGCTTCTCGGTTTAGGCAGAGGTAAAAAGTCATCTTAAAGCCATTCTGATCTATTCTGTGTGGTTATGCAGTTATACAAATGTAAGGCATAGTCATTCCTAACGGAACAAATCTTTTGTTAGATTTAGCAGGGCTGCACCTAACTCTTGGTAATCAGAGCTTCAGAAGTGGGTATACACCAATTTACATAAGGAACCATTGGTAAATGAAGGAGGCAAAATCCCAACCACTTCTCCCTGAGGTTAGAAACTAAGGAGAACTCTTTAATGGAGGGAGTAGCCCTGACTAAACTCTGGGAGCCCAGTGGCACCCCAGTCTCCCTAAGGAGAATTCACGGGGAGAGAAGAGAAAAATGTTTGATCTGGGCTCAGTGGGATTCCTTAAGGAGGCAAGACTACAACTGTTCTGGTTTATGACTGTAGAAATAGTAACAGAAAGCTATAAACTTTGAGCTCAAATATGGAGCACCAGCAAACTTTACACGAAGATCTAAACCATCTATTACACCATCGCTAGAGAACCACTTCAATATTCAATAGTAGGGGTGCCTGGGTGGCTCGGTCATTCATCGGCTGCCTTCGGCTCAGGTCATGATCCCAGGGTCCTGGGATCGAGCCCCACGTTGGGCTCCCTGCTCAGTGGGAAGCCTGCTTCTCCCTCTCCCACTCCTCCTGCTTCTGTTGCCTCTCTCACTGTCAAATAAATAAATAAAATCTTTAAAAAAAGATATTCAATAGTAACTCTATAGTAATAAAAGTGCAATGAGCTGATTGGACCCTTCTGGTATCCCCTCTCTCTACCTGGCTTTCAGAAGCAGGGCTGACTTCACTCTGAGAAAAGGGTATAGAGTTTCCTCAAAAAGTTAAAAATAGAACTACCCTAGACCCAGCAATTGCACTACCAGGTATTTATCCAAAGGATACAAAAATAATAATTCGAAGGGACACACACACCCCAATGTTTACAGCAGCAATGTCCATAATAGCCAAAATATGGGAAAAGCCCAGATGTCCATCAATTGATGAATGGATAAAGAAGAGGTGCTATATGTATACAATGGAATATTAGTCAGCCATCAAAAAGAATGAAATCTTACCATTTGCAACAATGTGAATAGACCTAGAGGGCATTATGCTAAGCAAAATAAGTCAGAGAAAGACAAATACTATATGATTTCACTCATATGTGAAATTTAAGAAAGAAAACAGATGAACATAGGAGAAGGGAAGGAAAAATAAAATAAGATAAACAGAGAGGGAGGCAGACCATAAAAGGCTCTTAACTATAGAGAACTTGAAATTGAAAGTTGCTAGAGGGGGGCTGGGTGGATAGATGGGGTAATTGGGTGATAGAGATTAAGGAGGGCACTTGATGCAGTGAGCAGTGGGTGTTATATGCAACTGACAAATCACTAAATTCTACCCCTGAAACTAATAAGGCACTATATGTTAACTAACTTGAATTTAAATAAAATCTAAACAAAATGAAAAAGTGAAAAAATGAGAATGAAATAAAACGAAATGAAATGAAATGAAATAAAGAAGCAGGGCTGACCTTATGGGCCCTGGCAAAGCCTTGCATGTCCAATGTCCTCCTGGCCTACTTAGTATTTGTGTACAGGCTGCTCAGGATTATGTAGTTGAAATATGATGGTACAAGATGATGCTAATGACATAGATAAGGAACTAGAGGTGACCTGTAGGGACTCCAAGTGTCCTCCAGGACCTGAGGGTAGCCTCCAGATGAGAGCCAGTAAAGCCAGCCTTGGTCATGTAGCTATAAGCAAATCAAATCTGCCACCAATCTAAATGAGCGTCACAGTGGGTTTTTCTCCAAATGAGAACATAGCCAGCCCAGTAGACACTTTGATTGCAGTCTTATGAAGCCCTAAGCAGAGGACCCATTAAAAGTTGCCCTGACTCCTGACTCACAGAAACTATGAAATAAGAAATATGTTTGTTTTAAGCCACTACATTTGAAGTAATCTGTTATACAGTAGTAGATGATTATTTCACTATTACACTTGGTAAGCCCCACTGAGGACATCCCCGGCCTGCCAGGCTCCACCTTGTACAGGCAGATGACCCTTGCGGGGATCCAGTTATATTTCCTGTGAGAAAATAGATCCTGGAGAAGCCTCACTGGGGACTTTCTCCAGCCTAATATTTTCTTATACATTTTTTGTGAGAATGTATTTCTTGAGCTTATTGTATAAAGCGTAATTCTATAAGATGTAATGGTAAGACTGCTTTTTTCCATCAGTTCTCAGAACTCCAAAGAACTAATTCATATCTCTTTCTTTAGTGGTTCCTGGAGTTAAGGGTATTATGTAGTGAGCGTTTGTGTCCCCCAAAATTCATATGTTGAAACTCTATCCTCCACTGCGATGGTATTAGGAGGTGAAGCCTTTGGGAGGTGATAAAGGTTAAGGGAGGTCATGACAGTAGAACCTTCATGATTAGGATTAGTTCCCTTATAAGCGTCATGAGATCGTTTCTTTCCTCTCTCTATTCTTCATCATGTGAGGATACAACAAGAAGTTGGCAGTCTGCAACCCAGAGGAGGGCTCTCACCAGAACCCGAGCATGCTGGCTCCCTGATCTCAGACTTCCAGTCTCCAGAACTGTGAGGAATAAACTTCTGTTGTTTATAAGCCACCCAGTATTTGTGTCACAGAAGCCCGAACAGACTAAGACATAGAAATAGAAGTGAAGATCTAAGTAAAGGAAAAGAATGTTAAAATAACAAAAAAGGAACCACTTGCCTAATCCCCACTTCCTACTTCTTGTGGTTATTATCAGTTAAAAATCTCTAGCAATCCTCAAAGAAGTTATGTGCATAAGAAATCCATATGGTATTAGGTTTTGCATAAAGGAGATTTTAAGCATTATACTAGAAATCATGCTCATATTCACAGGATTTGGTGAAAATTAGAAAAACAGAGAATTCCTCAAAGACATATCCCCAGACACATAACTGTTTATATATTATTTATGTGTGATCAACTGTATATATTCTAATTATAATCATTTTTAATGCCTATCACAAAAACTAATCCCTGACTCCCCATTCCAGTACCACCCCATCAAAGATCTGGACACATCTCAAGGGTTCACGATGGGAATAGACCTCAGATTTCTGTCATTTGACAAAAGGCCTCTATATCCTCATTTATGTCCTAAGCTTCCGAGAAAACTCCTGGAAAGCCTATCTCCTCCTCACTTCGTCTGCCTTCTCTTCTACGAGTTTAGGCTTAAAGAGAACACAAATCAAGAAAGACAAGAATGGGAGTTGTCTTTTGGGGTCCTGACCACTTCAGCCCTTGGCCCTACCACATAAGTGTGGTCAAGAACTCCACAAGCATGGGGTTCAGAACTCAAAACACAAAAACTGCAAACTTCTTGAGTTTTAGGGAGAAGCATGCAACAGACTTCTCCCATTTTCCCAGTTTACTGGTTTGAACAAAACACAAATCAATTTAATATTGGTAGGATGCCTTGCCATTTGATCCAAAGTTAAATACCCTTCCCCACAGTTATATATAGATGCCTTAGGTAGTGGATGATATTTCACCATGCACATCTAGGATCCGGTGTTCAGTGTGAACAAAATCCATTGCAATATTAACATGACACTCTTAATTCTGCCTGAATGTACCACAAGTTCTGAACACTCCAGGGAAAAGAAAGGAAGAAAATTGTTTTATTAAAAACAGCAGGTAGTAGCATAAAAATAGAAACAGGTAAAACTAGGGGTAGCCGAAAAAGAAAGAATTTAACCCTCCCCCTTGCCAAGCTTCTATCCTGCTCCTGTATTATGGCTAGCCTTTGACCCCTCTCAGACCTACGCTCAGGCAACAAGTGTTAACCATTGCCTTTTGGGATATGGATTAATAACTGTTCTCACTGCCCAATCCTTAAAGAAGGGAAGTCCTCAGTTTTATTGCTGTTGGGGTGATGATTTTCCGTTTGCCAAGCTAGATCTCTGGATTCACTTTTTTTTTTTTCCTGAACTCATTTTCATCCCAAAGGAAACATTGTTTTGCAAGGTGATTCAATTCTCCTACACTGTACAGATTTTTCGGAATTTATTTATTGGATTTAATTTATTGGATTAAATAAGCCTTATGGATTTACCTTGGGAACCTGGACACCATTTACATTTCTATGGGGGAAATACATTTCAAGCTCTAAACTACCAGACCTACAAAAAGCTCATTAGTAAACCAGTAATGCCTTTCTTCTCTTTGCCTCGCCTTTGCCTATGAGAAAAGCAACCACACTGGTATGAACTGCATTCTTTTAACTAACTTCTTTTATCCATCGGAATGCTTTTGTCTGTAAGTAACAGAAGACCCTGCTAAATGTGGCTTAAACAATAAGGACATTTATTATGACATTCAGGAAGAAGTCCAGAGAGAAGCAAATCTAAGAATTGGCTCAGCAGCCTAACAATGCCTTAAAGTAGCTGAGCTCTTTCTAACCTTCAGCTTTGCCATGCTCTGCATGTCCTCAATCTCCCTCATCCCCAATCCCTTAGGCAGCAGCAACTCTATGCATTAAATCCTTATAACAACATTCAAAGGTTGGAAAGGAAAGGAAATTGAGGTGTTTTCTCCTTATGCATATTTCTTATATCAGGAAAAATACTTTTTTCCAGAACCCTTACAACAGACTTTCTTTCATTCCTATTGGCCACAATTCAGTTACATAGAAATTCCAAGTGAATCCCTGGTTGAAAGGGGAATGATAGCATGGCCGATATCCCTCATATCTCATACCTGAGCTAGAAGTAAGCTCATCTTCCCTGAGCACGTTTTTCCCAAACGTGAACAAAATTAGGGTTTGATTAGGGAAGAAGAAGAGAGGATTGGTTGTTGGTAGGTAACCAATAGCATATGTCACACTGTAATTTTACTCCTTTTTATTTCCTCTTGCTTAAGAGGTTTACTCTAGACTAGTAACATATGGCACTGGGCTGCAAAGATGAGACTTTAATGCGATACAAAGCACATTAACAAAACGTGTGCTAAATTGCAACGCGATGGTTGTGCTGCAAACTCCATGTTGTGAAATTATATTCCTGATTAGACAGTATAAATAGAGCAATGCCAGTTTGCATGTTAGAATGATTCATTGAGTTTAGAAACATAAAGTGTGGAACGCTCCCCTAGTGCTAACTCTGCTTACTTTTCACTGACCTATGTCCAATAAGCCAAAAGATAAAACATGTGAAATTCACATATAAACAAGAATGTAAGTTATATACCACTTACTATACAGATGGTCCCCAATTTACAATGGTTCGACTTATGATTTTTCAACTTTATGATGGTGTGAAAGAGATACACACTCAGTAGAAACCATACTTTTAATTTTGAATTTTGAGCTTTTCCCAGGCTAGCAATATGCAGTCTGAACCTCTCTCCTGATGCTGTGCAATGGCAGTCAGCTGTGGCTTCATCAGCCACGGGACCACAAGGGTGAAGAACCAATAAACTTACAACCATTCTGTGCCCATACGACTACTCCGTTTTTCGCTTTCAATACAACATTCAAAAAATCACAGGAAATAGTCAACATTTAATTCTAAAATAGGCCTTGTGTTAGATGATTTTGTCCAACCTCAGGCTAATGTAAGTGTTCTGAGCCCATTGAAGGTAGGCGAGGTTAAGCTATGATGTTCAGTAGGTTAGGTATATTAAATGCATTTTTGACTAATGGTATTTTCAACTCACAACATTTATCAGGGTTTTATCAGGACATAACGCTATCATAAGTCAAGGAAGATGTGTACATTGAAATCATGGCAGCGACTCCATGATTATACAGAAAATGTCACTAATAGTCTAGGGACTAGTAACTAGAAACTGGTAGTTTTCTCAGAGCAATATCCCCTGAATTAGAGTCAGAAATAACCAACAACGCTATCACCAAAGAACTCTTCTCCAGTAAAACTCTTGGCTATCCCGTTAAATAAAGGCCATTGCTCCTTTTGTAAAGATCTTACTCCTTATCACAAGATTGTGTAAAAATAATTCACAACTTAGAAACATATCTTAGGTCCTCTTCTTTGTCTCAACAAGGGAGTGCAGCTCCCACCACAGGACCCAAGGGAGGAGCGCGGAGTTCAAAACTCACTCAACTCCAGTGAAATAATCTGACACAGACTGGGTTATAACCAAATTCAATTACTTACGCCTAAAACAAAGCTATGACTCTTAAATATACAGAACCACAAAGTCAACAGTCTACTAGAATTTTCCTATCAATACAATGTGGTCCATAGAAGAGAGGATAGTGCTTCCATAACCATATCCCTGCTTGGAACTTTGTGATAAAATCTGAGTCGGAGAGAAGAAATACTCTCTGTATCACCTCTCTTCTCTAACTTTGAAATGTCACATAGTAGGGGTGCCTGGGTGGCTCAGTCGGTTAAGCGTCTGCCTTCAGCTCAGGTCATGGTCCCAGGGTCCTGAGATTGAGCCCCGAATTGGGATCCCTGCATTAGGCTCCCTGCATCAGGTTCCCTGCCTCAGGCGCACTGTTTGGTGGGGAGTCTGCTTCTCTCTCTCCTTCCACCCCTCCCCATGCTCGTGCTCTCCCTCTTGATTGCTCTCTCTCTCTCAAATAAATAAAATAAAATCTTGAAAAAAAAAAGGAAAAGTCACATAGTAAAGAAAACTGTATGTCATTATGACTTTCTTTAACTTAATTCCTTCCTATGTGGGATCAGCGAGAGAGAAAGCTGAGGTTCCCATAATTCTTTATTGAATGTTAATTGTTCTTTCTTCCCAAACTTTAGTTGAAGGGTGAAGATAAAAGGATTTTTAAAACAGTAGTCTTCTTCCTTTATCAGATTGTAATGTATGTCTGAAAGAGATGAAAGCAATTCTTATGTATCTTTCCTTTTTGCACAAAACCAAAGGAAGAGGAAAAAATAATAAAAGGAAATACACAGACCACGTTTACATGGAAAGAAATATTTTTTAACTAGAGTGAAAATTGTCTTACAAATTTTAGTCTGTAGCAATTAAGTTAGAGCAATCTTAAAATTAGAAATAAATAGTGTTGAGGTGACCTAAGGCTATTCATGTCACCTCCACTAGAATTCCTAACAGCTGTGTTGTTTGCAACTGAACAATCTAACATTGCACTGTCCTATCAAACTTGAATTATGGCCTCAATCAATTTATTGGTAATTATTTATTGGGTGTTCAGCACTAAGCCTGGCTCTGTGTTAAGGAATACAGAGAGACTGTAAAACATAAAGCCTGCTTCAAGGAGTTTACATCATAGTCAAGGAGATGACTATTATTCTTGAAACAATACAGAACAATGCAGCAACTATGTAAATTAAATGCCAAATTTACATGCAATCTGAAATGTACACATGTTCATACATTTCTAATATTTTATTTCTCATCTGCTTTCTTCTTTTGACTTTCTGTACATGCAGTTCCTCACCATTAACATGGCTATTACTGATCTTTTTAATGTGGGTGAAGCACCAGGGTTAATGAACTGTAGATTTTGTCTAAAGCTGGTGTTTGTGACAGTTCTGTCTGCCTTTACAAAGCCCAAAATAAAACTAAGCTAAAGTATTCTTGAACTTTTTATAATGTGGATAACTTTCTGCTCGCTTAAGAATTGTTTGGAATTACTTCTCGGGAAAGAACAGACGTTGGTAAAGCTGAAGAACTAATTGGGTTTTGCACAGTTCTGTCAATACATGAGAAAGCTTCTGTCTATCGAGATACCTGCCAGAAAATAACAAAAGGTTTTAACTGACATGCAAAGCAAGAGTTCATTTAATTTTTCAGAATCCTATTTTTCAATTCTGCGTTCATTAGTTAAGTTTATCTTCCTGTCCCTAATTATGTTGTTTTAGGTACTGAAAGCTTTACTTTAAAAAAAAAATGTGTATAACTGATTACAAAACTAAATAAATATCTGTGCTTAATTGGAGGGTGGATAGAGGTAGCTTATTACGATTTTGCAAAAAGAAAAATCAAGCAACCATGATGTTCAAAGTCCAAGAAAACCATGTATGTTTTAAAAAGTGAAATATCTAGCTATAATGATTTCCTTTTCCATCCAAGAATTAACCAACTAACTAAATATAGCCTTTATCAAATCATTTCTGTAGCATAACCTCAACTTTAAAGTGGAAATCTTAATAAACAAAAATCTTTCACTAAGAACCTATTCAAAATATTTTCAAAAGATTTCGTCCTGAAACTGAGAAATTTGAATTACAGATGCATAACAGTAAAACATCTATTTGATGAGCTTATTATGTACTGATAGATAAATATGTAGAATATGGTTTTAGTCTCATTGAAAGGAAATGGTCCTAATGTCTTTTACTTCTTCCCATCTTATTGCAAAATAATATTTTAATTGTTCAACAATTACTATTTTACCTATAAAAGGAAACTGCCTCTTTGAAAAAGTAGGCCAAATAAAATAGGCCAACTTGTTTATGAAGCAAAGTATTTTCATCCACTTACTTATAGTTCTTGGCTTTTGACAAGATGCTTTGACATCTGAAATGAAAATACTCCCTCTAGAATTATATAACTTCATATTCACATATATATTCCAGATGAAAAAATTAGATGAGTTTATTTGAATTGTGTATGCCATCCATTAAAATTGAGGAATTTATTCAATTGGGTCTATAATTCCTAAGTATACCATCATATAACATCAGAACTTTTTCCTTCCAAATATTTGTACACAGTTTTAAAGTTATAAAAATTTTTGTATATAGTTCCATCTTTTGGCCACTTATCCCAAGTCCCCAATAGAACAAAGGTAATTTATGCTTTGCATCATGATACCTAATAACTAAATTATAAAGAGATTACAATGCACAGGTGATGAATGATCTAAATAGATAAGCAATTTTTCATGCTGTGCTTTAAGAAGGGGAAATGTATAAAATGTCAGTTTAAAGAGTAGAAACTTTCAAATGATTTACAGTTTTCCTATATAAATACTGTGTAGCCTACTCTTTTTTTCAGTTTCAACTTTATTGTGGGCCCCATGAGGATAAAAATGGTGCCTGTGTGGCTCAGTCAGTTGAGTAACTGAGTCTTGGTTTCGGCTTGGGTTTTGATCTTGGGGTGGTGATCTCAGGGTCATGAGATCCAGCCCCCTTCTGGTTCTGCACTCTACACGGAGACTGCTTGGGATTCTCTCTCTCCTTTTCCCTCTGCCCCTCCCCCTGCTTATGCTCTCTCTCTCTCACTAAATAATATTTTTTTAAAAATTGTTTCCAGAGAATAGATTTTTAGTTAGCAAAATCTTATTATCTTTACTGAGACATATTTATTTTGAGATATTTAATTTACATTTAACTTATTACAACAAATCTCATGTTCCCAACACCCCATTTATATTTTACCATTATTTAGGAAACATAGCTATCAAAATGTCACAAAATAATGCATGTATTAGTCAATGACAGCTATACTTATGCTGGATAATAAGCAACCCCTAAAATCTGTGACTTATAAAAACAAACTTTTTTTTTTCCACTGATCAATCTGTGGATTGACTGCAGATCTACCATTCTCTGCTAGGCTCGTCAGAACTCAGGCTTGATTTGACTCCAGGCTCCAGGTTAGAATCAAGTCTGCTTCACCTGTCTTCATCACTCTGGGACTAGATGTTCCTTGGGGCATATTTTTCTCGTGGTGGATAGAAGACCAAGAGCTCAAGCTTAAGCACACTGGTACATTCAAAGTCACTGATCATGTTATGGCTGCTGACATTCCACTGGCAAAAGCAGGCCCCAGGGCTAAGCTCAACATCAGTGTGCTGAGTAAATACACTCTACCTATCCTGGTAGGAGATAATAAAAAGTTACTTCACAAAAGGCTTCAGTATACAATTCTATAACAGGGAACGAATGACAAATTGGGAACAATAATATTCCATAATATTCCCATAATATTTTATAATAGGCACCCATTACTTTAAATTTCATAAATATATTTGTAGAGCTTGAGGAATGAACTCTTGATCAGTAAGCTAATAACCCACTTGTAATAAGAACTTAAAGTTGAAATTTTAGCCAGATTTTATGTCAGCTTATAGTAAGAATTTAGGTTAAACACACATTTAACATGTGATTGGATTGTTAATATATTCATGCATTTAGATTGTATCTACCAGAACTAAATGAATATGACATCCAACATCATTTGAAACATTAAATAATTTAATGATAGATGCTGTTATTTGAAAATGTACTTTTCTTTCTTGATAACTGGAAATAACATTTTTTTTCTAGCATAAATTTAGGGCAAGAAGTGTCCAATAATAGAAATCCTAACATTCTGGGGTGCCTGGGTGACTCAGTGGGTTAAAGCCTCTGCCTTCGGCTCAGGTCATGATCTCAGGGTCCTGGGATCAAGCCCTGCATCGGGCTCTCTGCTCAGCAGGGAGCCTGCTTCCCCCTCTCTCTCTGCCTGCCTCTGCCTACTTGTGATCTCTCTCTCTCTCTGTGTCAAATAAATAAATAAAATCTTTAAAAAAAAAAAGAAATCCTAACATTCTCCTTGTAGTCTTAAGAAAAAATACTTTTCTAATATAATTTATATGATGTTCTGTTATAAAATTCTGATACATAGGCCTGCTTTCTTTTTTTAATAGTAATAAATCTAAGTCAATAGAAACTCAAAATACACTGGAAAGGGATGTCCATAACAATCACCATGTACACCCCTTTCAAGGCTGAATGAGAACTTCAATAAACAATCCATTTGATTTTTGTTGTTGTTGTTTTATTTATTTATTTGAGAGAGAGAGAGAGAGTGCATGCATGAATGGGGGGGGAGGACAAAGGGAGAGAATCTTCAAGCAGAGTCCCAACTGAGCACAGAGCCCCACCCGTGACTGGATCTCTTGACCCATGAGATCATGACCTGAGCGAAAAACAAGAGTCCCACGCTTACCCAACTGAGCCACCCAGGTGCCATCAATCTATTTGATTATTAACAATCCTGCCCAAAGTAGTAAGAAATGAAAAGGCTGATAAATTATTTTTTTGGTTTTGCTTTCGCTTTTGCTTTGTGTTTTCAGGACATGAATTTCTAACCCTTAAAGATGCTACTTAAGAATCACCCTTTGTATGCTAAAGTGTAGGGGCTAGAAGAGAAAGCAAGGTCTTATGTAGTACTTCCCAGCTTAAAAATCTTCGGTGACTCCCAAATTGCCTACAGAATGAAGAAGAACATTTTAACCATTTACTTTTCTAAATTTATTTTCATTACTCCCCTATCCGACAGTCAAATTAAGCCATTGCCTATTTCCAAAATTTACTCTGGGCTATTCTTCCTTTTAACTTTTTTCTGGAATCGTCCTCTCTTGTTATCTATAATGCTGCTGACCGTCCAACATTTACTTCCAGTAAGAACATAACTTCAAGGACCAAATACAACTTTCCTGACAAACTTTTTCTGATAATCCTGAGGTATTGAGTTCCTGTTGTTTTTTGTAGCTCTCTAATGGTACATATCATAGTTTAACTTGCGCACTATTTGATTTGTCAAGTCATTTGCTAAATACCTGCCATATGTCAGTCCTTCAGAGGCTCAGTCTATTTTGCATGTTTTATGCATCTTAGCAGAGTGTGAGCTCTCTCATATCAAAGGCTGTCTTACTCATCTTTGCCTTTTCGGTGGGGCCTAGCACATTTCTTTCACACAGTAGGTTCTCGATAATATTCAAATAAAAAAAAAAACAATTTTGTGAGAAAAAGTCTCAGTAGTTTTATTCATTTTGTCCAGGAGTTTTCACAAAATGATGTAAAATTTTACTCTAGGCTTCAGCAAAACACCTGGATCACTCAATAAAGTGTAACAGGGTCATTAGAGGTAATTGGATCTATTTGAGCCAGGAAAAGACTGTGCCATTTGCCTTGAGGTATTTAAAATCAAAGATAAAACCTCATTTGTCTGGGATAATTTGAGTGTTGGTCTGCATAATAGTCTGGAGGGGTCACAACTGTTATGCAGACCAACACTCAAATTAAGGATTTTCAACATTCAAATAGTAAATGATAAACTGACAAAAATTAGGTTATACACTCACTAACCTGTAACAATTTATTTATATGATTTCAGATATCTACTAAGTTCTTACATATTCTTATTTATATAAAATAATAAAGTAGCTAAAATATTATATTTATAAGGTTTTTTTATCCTCATTGATCTTTTTCCTATCTTCCTTAAGTACAGATTTTATATACCATTAATTGCCCAAAAACATAATGTAGCCCATTATTTCTTCATAGGCTAAAGAAATTTAAATTTTAAAGCTAGAAGAGACTAGAAACCATTGAATATTATCTATTAATTTCACAGAATAGCAACTGAGGCCCATAATAATCATTACTGAAGTCTCATAACCTATCAGAATTTAAACTCACACTGGTCAGACTTCTGATGTAATGTTTCAAATTTATCATCTTTTACCTTTTTGAACTCTTCTGTTTTTCAAGATTTCTACAATAAGACACCTTTATAAGTATGTGAATTTATTTCCAACTTACTCTCAACACAAATCTTTACTCAGGGCAATTGTCTTCCATTATACAAACTTTTGTCATGAAAAGTATTCCCTTCAATTCTCTTCCGCCCAAACTCAAAGACTGTCTTCCTTCATGAAGCAAACTCTGCTCTTCCAACTCACAGTGACCTCTTGAGTCGTCAAAAGAGATATTCTATTATCTACATGATTAAAACTTGGCTAACTTAGATGCTGGATGTAACAACAGCTTTAAAGCGGTTTATAATACAGCTGGGGAGAGTAAACATGTTCATATAAACAGGGCAAAAGATTATGAATGTTTTAAAATGGCCACAAGGAGCTGTGGGAGCACAAGTAAAAGAGGGAGATTTAGGTAATACCTGGTGTGAGCATTTAAAGATGGCCAAAATTCTAGAAAGAGGGAAGGACTCTTTGAAACGATAGGCAAGCATTGCTCAAAGATGAGAGTTGTAAAGCGCAAAAGGAAAGCAACAAATGTCACATTTGGCGGGCCTTAGGGTTTGTTAAGCAGGGGAGTGAAGAATAAGACAGGAGTAGGTCAAGGTGACACTTCATCTAGACAGTATTAATTTCCAAGAAAAAGTGCTTGGACTTCATTCAAGAACATGAAAAAATATGAAATTATTGAGAGTATTTGAGCAAGGCAATTTCTTGGTCGGAATTCTGCTTAGGAAGATTAAGCCAGCTGGAGTCTATAGGATGGACTGAAGAACGACATAACTTGTGCCAAATAGACCAGTCGGGGATGGAATGCTACAGTCCAGGAAAGAGTTAACAAGGGCCTGAACTGGAGAAGTAAGTGGAAGAGAAAATAGGGGGTCAAATGTGTAACAACACTGGGATATAGTCAATAAGATTTGGTAATTGATTGGATCTAGAGGAGAGAGAGTGGGAGTAGTTAACAGACATGTCCATAAAAAGAGAAAGAAAAAAAAAAATGAACATCCAGGTATCACAGAGGAACATTATTATAATTTTGAAAAGTATTGAGTTCTAAGTTAAATGCACAGCATGCATACTGTAATCTGTCCCACAAATCAACATGGATATTTAGCTATAGCGGCAATTTAATGCTTAATTACATACTGACATATTGTTCATTAATTGTTCCACCCATTTCCATCTTCAATGAAAAGAGATACTTTTTCAGGAGGGAAAAAGAGGAGTGGGTGGAATGAACTAACACGTAGAAAACTCTGATTATACTTCACATTCAGGTACAATACATATGCTGCTATTCCCATTTTATGGATAAGGAAACTGAAGCTCAAAACTATCAGCTGGATTGTCTATATTGCCAGAGATGATATAATTAGTCCCTGGTTTTATTGACTCCCAGAACTTAGAGACTTTTAAAAAGATTATTAACAAGTTAAAGTTATCAATGAGTTGAAGTTCTGGGAAGCAGATTTTGTCTGAATATTAAAAAAAAAAAACCTTTTCAACAATTACAACTGTGAAGTTCAAGAAGAGAACTGAGACCTATAGGGAAATTCTAATGAGTTTAGGTAGGTATGCAATCTATTAGCAAGGGAAATCCCAAAAGTTTTTGTCCCAAATTGTTTCAGTATAATTGATCCTTGAGCAAGGTACACAGAAATGAAGATCATTGTTTATGGACATACACTAGATATTTGTATGTTCTTCTTATTCAAGTTCTTTTTTTTTTTGCTTGATTTTCCCAGACCCTCTTCATTAGGAAAATTATAGATATTTTTAAAATTTTAATGGCTATTTAACTTTAGTATAATCTATGGAAATATATGTGTGTGAACTGGGGTGACTTCACATAGTGTCTCTTTACTGTCAGCAAGGTTAAATTGCAGTAGCTTGACAGACATGTAGAAACAGCCTAGACAAAGATGGCAATGGTACCCTTTGCCAAATGAAGGAAAGCTCCTTTGTCAATAGCCAGGTACATTTCAACAGCTAAATCCCTTCCAAAAACCCACAGCAAGGTATGATGAGGTAGCAGGAGTTGAAGAATAAAAAAAATTTAGAGATTCATGGAGAAAAAGATAGAAATTTTTGGCCAATATGTAGTGCAAGGGTAGGTCTAAAACCCCCTGAGATTCTACCAGATTCCTTTTGGGGCAAGTCTATGTCTAAAATAAGAATGAATCACCTGGAATTTATCACAATGGCTCAAGCTGAACAGATTGGTGATCAGGAACTCTGGATTCTATATTTTTATAAGATTTCTTTAGCTATATAGAGGTTCATATCAGAGAGGATTAATATGCTTCCCTGTGTGATTTAATGCTATCCAAAGCATATTTTTATTTTTCAAAAAGAGAAACTGAGACTGATGAAAACTAAGAAATGTTCCCAACATTATAGAGTGAGTCAAGCCAACATTTGCATTCAGACTCTAGAGTTCATAATCTTTACACTATATCAAGAGTTATAATATTACCTAGGCAGGTCAACGTTTTCTTATAAAAAATTGTTTCCAAATTAGGATTTATATTTCAATTTTGAATTTGGTTTACTATTTGAACGACTGTATAGGTCATAAAACAAACTTCTGGATATTATACTATCACTTGAACTTAACTTTCAATTGCTGTTGATATTTCTGCTTAAAGATAGACGTTCACCTTCACTGAACTTTTCTCATAAGATCTCAGAAATAGTTTTTTATAAATTCTAACTCTTCCTGACCAAACCTTCAATAGAAAGAAGAAAAAAACAAGCCAGTTAGCAAAGCTATTTACATTTTGGAATTAACAACGGTATAAAAACATAGAGCAACACCCAAAAATGACAAATATAAAAGATCTCAGATATCAGACAAGAATATTGCAAATAAAAAGATCAAAATAGCAAGTAAATTTTTTTTTAATTTTTTAAAAAAGATTTTATTTATTTCTTTGAAAGAAAGCGAGTGAGAGAGCATGAATGGAGAGAGGGGCAGAGGGAGAAGCAGGCTCCCTGCCGAGCAAGGAGCCCAATGTGGGACTCGATTCCAAGACCCTGGGATCATGACCTGAGCTGAAGGCAGAGGCTTAATCAGTTGAGCCACTTAGATGCCCCGACAAGTAAATATTTAAAATATTGCTAACCAAAGGAAAAATCTGAGGAGATATTTTGAATTTGGGCACCTCTTTTCCGATCATTTCCAAATCAGCACACCAAAATTAGGGAGGGTACTTTTGGTCTGAAACACTATGTGATTTGTGGTCTTTTGTGGTCAATCTGGTCATTTGTGATTAGAATGGGCTTTTAGAAAGAAGTCTCTTCATTCATTTAGACTATTAACTTCTACACTCACACACAAACACACACACACCTCAAAATACATACACAAAAGCCAAGTATAAATAACTTTTTAATATGTGTACATGTGATTCTATATATTTGTATGACTCAGAGGACACTGTACCAGGTATAAGCAGACTTAGATTCAAAACTGAATTTTACCCCTTATTAACAGAGTGACTGGAGAAGTTAGTAATAACTTTGTGCCTCCGTTTTCTTATCTGTAAAGTAAAGGAGTTGGGATGGATAATTCCTAAAGTCATTTCCAGCTATATGATTATATATGATTCTCAGACAAGTGAGATGAGAAAATCTATATGGCTGTATTGAATTGCCTTTGTCCTTGGTTCTGAACAGCTTCAGACTTTAGGGCTGATTCATTACAGCCAGGAAGGAACATTTCCATTTCCATTTCTAAGATAATCATGGCCAGGTTTAACCCTTTCAGATTAAATGTTAATTTTCTTATTTTTCTTAGGTCTCTATATTTGTTATCCCAAGACTTTCCTATAATTAGATGTCAGTCTTTTGATTAATTCTGTATTTGCTTCAGGGAAGTGCCTACTTTTAGCCCTTAGATTATTTCCAGTGTGTGTGCTCCTTGCCCCATCTGTACTTGCTTTTGTGTTTTTATGTCTTTTTCCTTACACTAAGCGGCACTTTTCTTTAGTTGGTAATTCTGTTTAAGAGCCTGATCTTGCCCTTTAAGATTCAACAATTATGTCCCAATTATATACAGAAAGATGCACTTCTAGTGCTTCTATCTCCGTTTTAAAACAAAAATATTTTCTCTCAAATATAGAAAATCTTCTTGTTATTGCTTATTCTTGTTCCCAAACATCTCTAATTTCCTTAAAGTGATGGAGATTAAAATTTCCATAAAATCTTTTCCGAAGTTTTAATTGGATAGCCAAGAACAAATATGTTCCATTTATATAACTTAAAGATTATGTTATGCTCCATAACTCAAAATTAGAAAAGAATAGTAAATCAACTGGTACGCACATAAGAATCACTGTAATAAACTGTAAATTGAGTAATGAGTAACTAAATTCAAAGGTTCAAATGGTTGACTCAGGTGATAATTTATTAATGAGTTTTTACCACTCAGACATATGTAGTGATGTATTAATTGTTTTAATTAGAAAAAAGAATATAAAAATGCAAAAGAATACTTTCTATCTTCCTACTCATTCTTGATTTATCATCTAGAGGTTGTCTCTAGCCTGAAGGAGAAAAGGGTGGATGGAATAGTAAATCTTTACTGTATAAAAACTTAAATAGGAAATAATTATCCTATCTAAAAGTCTCTGAATTTCTGCACTGATTCATTCAAAATGACCTAAATGGCCCTACATTTAATTTATTCCATAATGTCTAAGGCAGAATCTCAAGCTTCTGCCACTAGACAAAGACTCAAGTTAAGAACAGAGGGTCAGAAATTGCCTCTCTTAGGGAATGCTTAAATAAACCCTACCATATAATAAGCACATAAACACCGATTGTTGCCAGAACAGATGAGTATGACTATGCCATTATATATCTGCTTCCTACACACACTTCTGAAGAAATGGTTTTAGTTTTACTTCTTTTCTGAGTTCTTTAACCCCTCAAAGCTATTCCTTGGGAGTATAGAGGTAGAGGTACAAAGAAAAAGAAAGTTAACATCATTAAGAAACACTTCTCTAGAGTCTCCCAAGTAAAGCTTTTGATGAAGCTCTTAAATTTAGATACCTCAGTTGTTAGTTCTATAAAAAATTGTCCCAATCTTAGTGCTTTTCTAGAGTCTAGTGAATAATTTTAAGTATTTCCACTTGCTATAAAAGAAAATCAAGCCAGATTATGAACTTCCTTGGACAGTTTTTTAAAGTGATGTAAACAATCAGAATCACCTTCCACTCTCAGCATTCTCTAAGCAAATTATTGTTTGTGTAGTGTAATTTATGTTTACTATAGTTAGCTAATAGTTTGTAATATATTAAATTTATAATATAGAGTTGTGGTTTTTGTTATATATGTAGTTTCTTACAAGTCCTTTCTAAGTAATTACCACGTGCGGTTAAGCATATTTATATTCTTATTATGCCCTTCATAACAAAACTATATTTTAACTTTCTATAGTGTCTTGAGTGCTTTTTCAATTTACTAAAAATATTCATTGAGAATCTGGTATATGTCAGACACCCTCAATGTGTCAGTAATATAGTAATGAATAAATCCTGATTTGAATAATAACTGTTGGGAAACAATATTCATACTGTGTTTGAAATAGTTATTGTTCTCTTTAATATAGTATATAAGAAATGCTGCAATGAAATAGTTTTTTTATAGTTTAGTTATGAGAAAGCAATTTTTTAATAGACAGCTATTGCTATTGCTAAACATTCTCATGACCGGTTACGTTTATATCATCTTGTCAGTGAGTTGTGTTGAACATCCCGTTTCCACATGACTATTAATGCTTTGATTTTATTGCTCTCATTTTATACATGATGGTAATGGAAGATTCTACACAACTTGCTGAATCTTGCAGTCCCACAGGATGGTTCATCTTTCTACTTTACTGTGACTGGATAATATCCTTTCTATACACAATGTGTTTGTTCTTTTAGCTCATCTCTTTCTATTTTATTTCCTGTCCTACCTCTCGAGTTTGCTATTATTTTTCTTCACCCCCCACCCCATAACAAATGTTCCCAGCAAACTTGACTCCAGGGTTCCTTTGTGCCATTCTGAAGAAAGAACAGTATGTGAAATATGCTTAAATAGCATGACTTCCTGCTTATATAAAGAAACACTGTAGGTAAAATAATGTCGCCTTTTTCTAGGACATATTGCCATTTGTTACAAGGTTGCCAAGGGACTATATCTTTATTCTATTTTTTTCAGTGCCTTTACAGGAAGTATTTGATAGTAAACTTTACTATGAGCATATCAATGGGAAGGAATGTTTATTATTCTTGATAAAATGGAAATTTCCCTGTCATAACCATTGTGTGATCAACTACATTTTTTCTTTAACTGCCAAAATCTTAAAGCCAGGAACCAATCCAAGCTTTACGGGACCTCAGGTCTATATAATTTTGGGAGCCTTGTTTAAGAAAAAAGAATTGTTTAAGAAAAAAGAATGGGGGGCGCCTGGGTGGCTCAGTGGGTTAAAGCCTCTGCCTTCGGCTCAGGTCATGATCTCAGGGTCCTGGGATCGAGCCCCCCATCGGGACCTCTGCTCAGCAGGGAGCCTGCTTCCCCCTCTCTCTCTGCCTGCCTCTCTGCCTGCTTGTGATCTCTCTCTCTGTGTCAAATAAATAAATAAAATCTTTAAAAAAAAGTATGAATACAAAATTAGGTGTTTGGCTGTGGAAGAGCCTCATTCAAGTTTAGGGCTTTTGAAGCTTAGGCTTTAGTAGCTCCATGGCAAATCCATCTCTGCTCAGAACTAAGTTTTATACCCAATTGCTGCTATTTTCTTCTATCATCATTTCTTAATGCACTAGAGTCCCTCTTATCCTTACGCAATTGGAATCTAATTGGTTGGTAACTGAAATTTCTGGAAAATACAGAATTATAAAAAAATTACATATATATAAACAAACATATGCTTTAATTTAACATATATAAATATTCATTTGCCAATCTTTTTTTTATTAACATATAATGTATCATTTGCCCCAGGGGGACAGGTCTGTGAATCATCAGGCTTACACATTTCACAGACTCACCATAGCACATACCCTACCCAATGTCGATAGCCTAGCCACCCTATCCCTAACCCCCCACCCCCCAGCAACCCTCAGTTTGTTTCGCGAAATTGAGAGTCTCTTATGGTTTGTCTCCCTCCCCATCCCATCTTGTTTCATTTATCCCCCCTACCCCCCACAACCCCCCGCCCTGCCTCTCAAATTCTTCATATCAGAGCATTTGTCAATCTTTTGATTGATATCCAAGGCTTTTTATTTGAGTAAAGAATTAAGTGGAAGTTACTTAACAGAGGTTTTTCTGTTTAATTTCACCCATCCTCACCTTTTACAATTTAATCCGTATATTTTAATTTTGGACTAATGGTTTAACATTTCCTATACCTATGCTTTTGTAATAAACTGCCTCAAAATTGCTTCAAAATAGGTGGAGTTATGGCTCATGACTACTTGTACACAGATTCTCTATTTTGTAGATTGCCCATGGCAATGTTGTAACACATGACTGATTACCTTGGACCTTTCTGCATTGCTCCTTTGGTTCCGTTTGGCATATGCTATGTAAATAAAGTACAATTCATCCCACTCAAAACATATGAAAAAGTTTTATTTGATATAATTTTGAACTGTCTTTGTTGCTTCAACTTTCCAAAATTCCAGGTAGTTCATAACTAAATATACATTAGATGTCACATCTTATACACATGGATTATTTAATTATACTAAAAAATAGTAGAGGTGAGAGATTTTTTTTTAATCAGCAGGCAAAAGTAGAAATGAGCTAATGTGTTAACACAGCTTTTTGTTGTAATTAACATATGTTTTAAATTTGCATAGAAGCAATTTGTAGAAATATTAGCTATTGCCAATCTGTTTAGTCACATAACAGTGAACAGCAAATGGTCACTGGTATTTTAATTTGACCTTGTGGTGTGGAGTTTTAAGAACATGTGTTAGTGCACAAATGTGTACTACCTTTTCAAATCTGCATCCGAACTTAGAGGCTCAGTTACACAACCCAATGCTATCATCTAAAACAAAAATAGTTTTTTCTTTTATTGTGTAGCATAACAGAAGAGTTTTAATCAAAGTCAGATACATATTCTGAAGGAAATCACAATCTACCCTTCCATGAAAGAACTAAATTTCAGTACCTTACTTCAAGTTTGCGTTGTGCAATAAATTAATTTCACACATCTTATGTTGACTCATCCAAGATGGAGTGATTTCATTTCTTAACAACCAAAAGATGGTTTGTTTCATCTTGTGTACCTTGTTATGAGCTATAGTAAGTTTTGAAGCCCATTAACTCAGGAAATTTTATTTTACACCATTTTGCAGACAAAAATAGCATGTCATTGCATGGATGAGAAAGAACAATTAAATACTTGAATATATTTTCTGAGGGAAAGTATTAGTTTAGGTTATTATTAAAATATTGCCTAAGTCAATAAGCCTTATAAAACTATAAAATTTGAAAATATGAGTTCTGGGAATGCCTGGGTGGCTCAGTGGGTTAAAGCCTCTGCCTTCAGTTGAGGTCATGATCTTAGGGTCCTGGGATCAAGCCCCACATCAGGCTCTCTTCTCAGCAGGGAGTCTGCTTCCCCCTCTCTCTCTGCCTGCCTCTCCGCCTACTTGTGATCTCTCTCTCTATCTCAAATAAATAAATAAAATCTTAGAAAAAAAATTCCAAGCACTCTTGGAAAAAAAAAAAAATGAGTTCTTGGGGCACGTGGGTGGCTCAGTGAGTTAAAGCCTCTGCCTTCGGCCCAGGTTATGATCTCAGGGTCCTGGGATCGCATCCCGCATCGGGCTCACTGCTCGGCAGAGGCCTGCTTCCCCCTCTCTCTCTGCCTGCCTCTCTGCTTATGATCTCTTTCTGCCAAAAAAAATAAAAATATGAGTTCTTTTAAAATCAACAATCTTAGGTTCTTTTCTGAACATAACATAATCACACATTATTATAAACTGTCATTTCTGAAACTTGGTCATTATTTTAATGTGTGATAGCACAATATTAGAGAAGTACCTAAAATGGATCATGAAAAGGGTAGGGGATTAAAAGTGATGCCATAATACAGGGCACCTGTGTTCGGTTAGGTGTCTGCCTTCGGCTCAGGTCATGAGGGTCTTGTGATCAGAGCCCCAAGCAGTGGGCTTCCAGCTTCCTGCTTCCTGCTTCCTGTTCAGTGGGGAGTCTGCTTCTCCCTCTCCCTCTGCCCCTCCCTCCTCCATGTCCCCCCCTTGTGCATGCTCGCTCTCTCTTTCTCTCTCTCTCAAATAAATAAATAAAATATTTTTTTTTAAAGAAGGTTGTCGTAATAAAACGAGCTAAAATTATTGGTGCTGTTAGGCCTGCAAAACCTAAAATAAAGAGGAAATAATACTGAAATAAATTAAAATATGGGACGTATTAATAGGCTGAAATGTGACTTTTCTACTAACTTCAGTGTTGGAAGATGTTTGGAAAATGAAATTAAGAAACATTCTTTTAAGCATTTCCTTTCATAATGGGTTCTAAACATAGGTGATTTGTCAACCTTAGGAGATGGCATATAGTAAAAATACAAAATAACTCATGCAAGATTTCGATATGCACGGACGATGGTACAGAACTGGGTTACTGCAGGAAATAAAGAAGCTTGAGAGAAGTACTTCCGATCAAAGCAAGGAGAGCAACAATACCCGGTGACCCTGTGCAGTAGAACATTGTATAGACAAATAGCAATTTGTAATTATTTTTTTAAAGATTTTATTTATTTGAGAAAGAGAGAGAGAGAGTGAGCATGAGTAGGGAGGAGGAGCAGAGGGAGAGGCAGGACCTGGAGATCATGACCTGAGCCAAAGGCAGAGGCTTAGCCAACTGAGCCACCCAGATGCCCCAGTCTATAATTATTATGTTTCATTTTTTCACTTTGATTTTCACAATAAGGTTATCAAGAAAAACGAATAACCCAAAGAAGTATTTTGAATGAGTATAAGGAATAATTGATTTATAATCCAATTCATTCTAGTTCTTCACTCTAAGTAAATACATATATATATATATTATAATCACATGTGTATTTACAATAAAGTTCAAGATAGTACAAAAATTCATTGTGATTGTGACTACGAAGGTTTTAGGCATTGACTTCATAAATCGTGGATCCAATTTTAGGGTGTAAGTTCCTGTGAAACAAAACTGGCAGACTATTGCAATAAGCATATCATTAAAGGCTAAAAATGTAACATTCTAAGAATACCAGCTTGCTTTATCCAGTTTGCCCTTTGAACGGCCACAAATTTTCGTTTGTAATTCTTTGGCTCATCTGTCAGGATAGGCTTAGCTATGCTATCGTAACAAATAACCCTAAATAGCTCAGTGGTTAACACAACAAACTCTTATTTTTTTGCTCACTCTGTACAACCAGTACAGATCAACTGAGGGTTTGCTCTTCTTTGTCTTTCAGAGACCGGGTTGACGTATGTTGTAGCCACTACTTGGAATGCTGCGGCAGCAGGAAAGACAATTTAGGAGGGTCTCACTCTGTCAATTAAATGCTCTGGCCCGGAAGTGGCCCATGTTACTTCTGTTCATGACTCTTTTGGCCAGAACAAGTCACATGGACTCACCTGAGGAAGCCAAGTAAAAAGGAAATCAGGAAAGAAAATCCCACTAGGCAGCCAGAGAAGAAAGAGTTGGTAAGAGCACTAATGATTTCCGCACTACTTATAACACCAACCTTACTGTTGTAAAGGCAACTGGTATTGATTGAATAGCTCATTTAAGTGTTGACCTCTTTAAAACACCACCGTGACTAAAAAGTAATATTAAGAGGACACTTTTTCTGACCTACTAGAGTAAAAGGAGCCTTCTCAAGATCCACCTCCCACTGAGGCCCCTTGCTAAGGCTTCAGTGCACTTCAAATGCCTTCTGCTAATTGTAAGCTTGGATAAAACTGCTATTTTGAGAGGTTGAGTGATGTCAGCTAGAAAAAGGCTTCAACAGGAGTGGTCAGCTCTTGGCAAGCAATCTGCCTTACTCAGAAACAAAGGTCTAAAGAAGGGAATAACAGGTAAGTACTGTTATCGCTGTTTTAAACTGAGACTGATTTCAGCCTTCAAAGCTCTTTTCATCAAGGCGTTGCTGAAAACTCGACCATTTTAAGGATAGGTATTTTGCCCAAATACCTTTCGACCGGCTCCTACTAAATAATGTGTAACTAATAAATTGAGGAATAGACTCAAGTCTCCAATACAGGAACAATCTTCCCAGTCCATGAAAGATATGAGAGAAAAGGATTTTAGGGATGGTTTAAAAAATACATCAGTGTCCGAATCTCAGAACATTATCTGTGTGATGGGAATAGCTAACAGCACAGTTAGTTTCACATAGTGTCTTATGTTCAATTTCTTATTTTCTCTGGAATGATGAACATTTTGAAAATGAAATAGTGGTTTGAAGATCAAATAACAAAGCTTTTAGTGGATGTTGCTTTTGAAATATAGTTATCTGTGACATGCTGATTTTACATAATAGGTCACAGAAACCCAAAAATATTTCATTTATTAAACAATACTTAGCATAAACATTTCAAACTTGGCTATTTTAGAGTATTGGGAAATTAGAATAAAAGGATAATTTTTTAATCTTTTTAGTGCTTTGCATTTATAATAAGATAAAAATATAAACAAAAGATTACTATAGAATATAACAATGTAATAAATATTTTTATTTTTATCATTAAACAAAAATACTAATAGCTAACATTTCTTGAATTTTTACCATGTGCCAGGCATTATCATTATAAAACCCATATTCATTAATTTTATTCTCACAATAATCCTTTAGTGTAGGTATTGTTCTTATTATGAACAATTCACAAATCAAGACATTTACAACACAGTCTGATTCCAAAACCTTTGTATAGACATTCCTTTGAGAATATGGGTTCTGGAGACAAAGAAACTGAGGTTTGAATCTTGCTGTGCCATTTAATAAAAGTAGCAGCCACTTTGAATCAGTTATTAAACCTTTGTAAATATCCATTTCTTCGTTTGTAAAAGTCATGAGCTTTAGGTAAGAAAAAAGAAAAAGAAATTGCTTAGTACACTGTCTTTCCCCCAGTAGTTGTCCAAAAAACATCAGCTATTATTCTTATTGTAATCACTAGATATAAAGGGAAGTATCTATCACAATCTCAGGACTACAGTAGCTACTTAATAAATATTGGTTTTCTTTCTTGTATATATTCAAAAATCTTAATAGACCGAAAAATAAAAGACTACACCACACGTGAAATGGAATCCAACTGGGATGGAATTCCGCAGGATTATGAGAATGTGTCTGTGAATGACCTTGAAATGAAAACCCAGGGGCTGTTTTGAATTCTGTTTCTAAATTTAACTGTGTCATCGTCTCATATTATTCTTCTCATTGCCAGGGAGTTGGTGTTCATTTAATATACACTGGATACACTGGGTACGTTCTTCAAAGTATCAGCTTTCAAATCCTGGCATTGAACCAGTTTCAATGACTATTCACATTTCCTGCAGAGGCATAGTGGAATTTAATAAAAGATCTGTGGATTGGAGGGGGAATAGGGTATCTGGGTATGAGAGATTTGTGACGGCTCTGATATATTTCTTTCCTCTTTTCAAAAGCAAAATTCACAAAGTGCTTTAAAATTACTGACAAAATTACAACTGAATATTAGCACTCTTTAAGTCCAAGCGTCACCACTGACTAGTCAAATGAATGTAATGCTAAAGTATATTCGAGGTTCAATGCTCTAAAAAAGTTGTCTGGGAACCAAAGTTAGCTCCTGTACTGTCTGATTAAAGATATCTGTCTGCAAAACTAAATGATGCATCAACATTGCAAGCTCCAATCAATTTAATTGATTTGTGTGCATCATTATCCTATCTGTTATGTTTATGTTTTCAATTGTCAAAAGCAGACTTTTCCGATTAAGGGCTGTGTTACAGAAATAGCAGTTAAAGAATGGAGAGTCCAATCATTAGTCTATATCATACAGAGCTGGCCAAGATCATTACTCTTCAAAAATGGAAAAATAACAGCTTGAGGAATAGGTCCAATGACACATTAACTCAACAAATCCAGGAATCTAATGCGGAGGTGGTACTACACTTAAAAGACTAGTTTAGTTTCCAGAACTGCCAAGTAAAACTTCCGAAAGTTAACTGAAGGCAAACTTGACCCTATTGTTAGCTTTAGCAAGTTGAAAAGTGATGTCATATGAATTTATTTTGAGTTGGCTAAGATTTTTTTACTAATAATTCCCATTAAAATTAACGTGTGCAAGTAAAGCTGAAAGTATGTATGATCTTGCTTATTTCTAATAATAATTAGTCACACATGATATTTTTTGTTTAGCATTCGTACTAAGGTTTGGTTAGGATAAAAATATCAAACTACAAAATTTAACATTTAATTTCTTTATTGATGCTAATATTTGAAATTTAAAATTTCCATCTGTATAGGGGATATTTAAACTTACTTGATATTATCTCATTGACAGAGATAAGGAAAGGAGAACATATATATTGGCCAAACTATTATGGATGAAAAGCATTTCGATTAAAAAAAAAGACAAGGTAACAATCTTGTATTAGTTGGCTACTGCTGATTACAGCAAATGTTTTATTTCCTAGTATTGCTAAACTTCATTTCACTGGGGAAAATAAACTGAGGCAACAAATAAAATTAAAGTTTCCATGTCCAGCAAATGTTACTTAGGAGGAAATAAGCCACTGAGAAGAAATCCCCCCTCTTCTCCATTTCTCATCTAAAACATTCTGGAAAATGGGTTTGTGAGGAGAAGCTCTTTCTTCCAAGGACAAAAATAGGGTTAAAACTATATACAAAAGTTGAATTCTGCTATCTTGATCGCAAAGTGCTGCTTCCACAGGGTGATCCTATTCTTTTGAAACATAGTTAGTAAAAAGTAAATAAACTGTAAGGAAGCAGCGGACCCAAAGTCCAGGAAGAGTCAGGACCAGCAAAGCAATCACCTACCACATCCACTTGTGAAGCTCAGGACCATATCTTGACAGTCTTAAACATTAAAACCAAGGCTGGAACATTAGGGATAATGAACAACATCACTCTTTTTTTTTTTTTTTTTTGTGCCACACACCCCTAACACACAGTCCCAGTCTCTCTCTCTTTTTTTTTCAGTCAACATATAGTACATCATTAGTTTTTGATGTAGTATTCAACAGTTCCTCAGTTGTGTATAACACCAAGTGCTCATCACAACATGTGCCCTCTTTAATACCCATCACCCAGTTCCACATCCCCCCATCCCACAATCTCTTTCTAAGTTTATTTGAGCAAGATCGATAGTTTCGGTTTGCTGTGTGTGTGTGTGCATGGGGGGGGGGGTTGTTTTTGGTTTTGTTTTTGTTTTTTACAGAATTATAACAAATTATACTAAAATTTATCTGGAACCACGAAAGACTCTGAATAGCCAAAGCAATCTTGAAAAAGAAAACAAAGCTGGAAGTATCACAATCCCAGATTTTTAAGATATACTACACAAAACTTTAGCAATCAAACAGTATGATATGACACAAATATAGACACAAAGATCAATGGAGCAGAATGGAGAGCCCGGCAACACACTCATGCTTATATGATAATTAATCTATGACAAAGGAAGCAAGAATATGCAATGGGGAAGAGACAGTCTCTTCAATAAATGGTGCTGGGATAACTGGACAGCTACCTGCAAAAGAATGAAATTGAGTTTTTACACACCATACTCAAAAATCAACTCAAAATGGATTAAAGACCTAAACATGAGACCTGAAGCCATAAAACTCATAAAAGAAAGCACGGACAGTAATCTCTTTGGCACAGGCCTTAGCAACATTTTTCTAGATATGTTTTCTCAGGCAAGGGAAACAAAAGCAAAAATAAACTATTGGGATTGCACCAAAATAAAAAGCTTTTACACAGTAAAAGAAAGCATCAACAAAACAAAAAAAGCAATCAGGGAGTCTGGGTGGCTCAGTTGGTTAAGTGCCTACCTTCAGCCCAAGTCATGATCCCAGGGTTCTGGGATGAGCCCTGTATTGGGCTCCCGGCTCAGTGGAGAGTCTGCTTCTTCCTCTTCCTCTCCCTGACCCTCTACATCTCTCCCCACTTGTGCTTTTGCTTGCTCTCTATATCTCTCTCACTCAAATAAATAAATAAAATCTTTTTTTTAAAAAAAGAAGCAATATACTGAATGGGAGGAGATATTTGCAAATGATATATCCAATAAGGGGTTAATATACAACATATATGAAGAACTTATGCAACTCAACACTAAAACCCCAAATAATCTGATTAAAAATGGGCAGAGGACCTAAATAGACATTTTTCCAAAGAAGAAATACAGATGGTCAGTAGACACATGAGTAGACACATACTCAACATCACTAATCATCAGGGAAATACAAATCAAAACCACAAGATATTACCTTACTTCTGTCAGAATGGCTAGAATCAGAAAGAAAGAAGGAAAGAAAGAAAGAGAGAGCAGGAGAAAAAGAGGGGGAAAGAGAGAGAAAGAGAGGAGAAGAAAGGCAAGGAGGAGAGGAAGAAAGGAAGAAAAGAATTAACAACTGTTGGTGAGGATGTGGAGAAAAAGGAACCTTTGTGGCACTGTTGGTGGGAATGTAAATTGGTGCAACTACTGTGGAAAACAGCATGGAGTTTCCTCAAAAAATTTAAAAATAGAAATACCATATGATCCAGTAATTCCACTATTGGGTATTTACCCAAAGAAAACAAAAAGACTAATTTGAAAAGATATATGCACCCCTATGTTTATCACAGCACTATTTACAATAGCAAAGATATGGAAGCAACCCAAGTGTCCATCAATAGATTAAAAAGTAAGGAAGAATCGGTATGTATATATACAATGGAATATTACTCAGCCATAAAAAGAATGAAATGTGGGTGCCTGGGTGTCTCAGTTGGTTAAACATCTGCCTTCTGCTCAGGTCATGATCTCAGGTCCTGGGATCAAGTCCCACATCGGGATCCCTGCTGGGGGGATGGGGAGTCTACTTCTCACTCTGCCCCCCCCTTTCTCATGAATAAATAAAATCTTAAAAAAAAAAAAATGAGATCTTGCTATTTGTGACAACATGGATGGACCTGGATGGTATTAGGCCGAGTGAACTAAGTCGAACAGAGAAAGACAAATACCATATAATTTCACTTATATGTGGAATCTCAAAAACAAACAAACAAAGAAAGAAAGCTGTAAATACAAGAGAACAAACTCATGGTTATCAGAGGGAAGGTTGGTGGGAGGTGAAGGAGTGAAATAGATAAAGGGGATCAAGAGATACAAACTTCCAGTAATAAAATAAATAAGTCATAGAGGTGAAAAGTACAGCATTGGGAAAATAGTCAATAATATTGTAATAAGGTTGTATGGTGACAGGTGGTGACTATACTTATCATGGTGAGCATTGAATACTGTATAGAATTCTTTAACCAATATGCTGTACGCCTGAAAGTAATAAAACATTGTGTGTTACCATAAAAGACTCCTAAACTCATGAAACAAACTGAGGGTAGCTGGGGGGTAGGGGCAGGTAGGGATAGGGTGGCTGGGTTACGGACATTGGGGAGGGTATGTGCTATGGTAAGTGCTGTGAAATGTGTAATGACTCACAGACATGTACCCTGGAGCAAATAATACATTATGTGTTAATTTAATTAATTAATTAATTAATTTAAAAATTGTGTGTTAATTATACTTAACAAAAACAACAAATAAAGTTTATGGTCAGTTCTTAATCTGATGTGGTTGGGAAGAAGGCGGGGGAGGGGAGAGGGAGAAGCAGCAGCAGCTGTTTCCACCTAATTCTGACTTACTCAGGAGCTTTTTGTAACATGCAAGAGCATGCAATATTTTTAAAATCTTCGTAGTTTTCCTAGAAAAACACACACAGATAATCAAGAGTCCACTGGGGTAAGCCATTTGCCAGTCATAGCCATTCCTTACTGAAACTAACTCTTTTTTTTAAGACTTTATTTATTTATTTGACAGAGAGAGATACAGCCAGCGAGAGGGGAACACAAGCAGGGGGAGTGGGTGAGGGAGAAGCAGGTTTCCCGCTGAGCAGGGAGCTCAACGCGGTGCTCCATCCCAGGATCCTGGGATCATGACCTGAGCCAAAGTCAGAGGCTTTAACCCACTGAGCCACCCAGGCATCCCCTGAAAGTAACTTTTAATAGTGACTTGTAAAATTGTGCACTGAATTATAAAGATCATTTGTGAGAAGACAATGATGAGGTTTCTTTGTGTTTAATTCTTGCTTTACGTGCACTAAAGGATTGGTTGTTTCTTGTTTTGTTTTGTTTTTAACATCGAGCTCTTCTACCTTTCTCTGCTATTCTTGAGCACAGCTGAGCATATTTTGATGATTTTTGATGCCGCCAGTTTGGAAGTCATCTTTCTTTAGGTATAGTTCACTGATATGCACTCCTTGACAAGAAAAACATCCACAAAAATTTCCTCTGAAGACATTCATATGCAGCATGTGTCAGATTTTTCATTTTCATTTGGCATTTTCCAACTCAACTAATTATGTTATCACTCAATGTAAACTTTAAAAAAGAAACTCTTAAGTAAGAAAAAAAACAAAAAAAAATAAAGTCTTGCTGCCCAACTTTCAGAGGTTTTCCTGTCATCCTTAAATAGAAGAAAATTATATTGGTACTTTTACATATCTGCATATCAAGTGCATGTTCACCCAGCCTTTCTCTCCACCTTCACCCCTCACCCTCCTTCCTCTCTTTATATATATCTCTCATGACGTGTTTCTATAGAATACAGGATCTTTACTGATCCTTTCAAATTCAAGAATTTTTTGCCCTCTCAGGGTGGTTGCTTTCTGTGGAAGTTTTGTCATGTTATAACTCGCCGTCAAATATATCTATCACGTAAGTTTCTCATTCTCTTTCACAGGCTATAACTTACGTGGCAATTCTACCAGACATGAAAATGATATGGACAATTATGACATGAATTGAAAATACGAAGGGGCGCCTGGGTGGCTCAGTGGGTTAAAGCCTCTGCCTTCGGCTCAGGTCATGATCTCAGGGTCCTGGGATCGAGCCCCACATCAGGCTCTCTGCTCAGCAGGGAGTCTGCTTCCCCACCCCCCCTCTGCCTGCCTCTCTACCTACTTGTGATCTCTCTCTCTCTGTCAAATAAATAAATAAAATCTTTAAAAAAAAAGAAAAGAAAATATGGAGATGAACATTCGTTACCAGTATATATTTATAAGCAAATACTTTATTTCAATCAATCATTCTAAGAGGTCATTGATTATAAGGCGCATCCTTATACGCATCGCTAAGAAAGAAAACATATTTCCATTTAAATTTGACATGTCAGCAATTGTAAGATACATCCCCATTTCATAGATGAGAAATATAGAGAAGGGGTGTACCACAGAATTGATAAAATGTGGTAAACTGACGTACGTTGATGGGCCTTTTTCTCTTGTAGTACTTCCACGGTCAACCACTGAGCACATTACATTTTACTTACCTGTCTCTTTCATTTTTCTGTTTTCAAATCATATTCCTGTGCAAGTAATTCTGCTGATTTGGCCTTGATTATAAGAGGCAGTTTAAAGCCTGAGCTTGGGTTCCCTCCAATCTGTGTCGTAGAACTTGGCACCACTTATTCCTGCAGAGTTAATTTCATTTATTCTGCCTTCAGTTGGCCAGTGACATGGATATCAGGGAAAGCTGGCACAAGGGAGCAATGTCTGGGCACTACTCTGTTATTCCATATTAAAAGGATTACTCCAAAATACATAGCCATTTTAAAGGCATTTGGACTACTTCTACAAAATTGTGAGGGAAGAAAAGTTAGTCGTCAGTGCCATCCTTCTTTCTGATGGCCAATTTTCTTAGCATTCCAAAACAGAAAGGTCAGAGGGTGCCCTACTGTTCTGGGTTAAGCTTACAGCCCCTAGTAATAACTATGTGTTCTTTCTCTTATATCCTCAAGGATAGCATTTAGCAATTGGCAAATCTGATAATCCTTCCAATTGACCAGAGAAAGGGAAGAGGGTTTCTGCCCCCAGAAAAAAAAAATGATATGGATTTAACACTGACCTTTTAGAAAGCAATTAATATTTCATCCCATAATTAGGGATTCCAAGTGAGTGTGGGTGGAGGCAGGGGAGTTTTAGAACAAATAGCAAGGAAGAGGGTTATGATAGGTTACTAGGTAAGATATTTTGGGGCAAATGGACCTTTTATCTATCTACAGTATATAGTTAGAACTTTAAGCCATTAATGCCAAGGACCAACCTAGGCTTAGGGAAAGCATTTGCTTCATCTCAAGGAAAAGCTTATAATATAGTTTATAGTCACACAGTGAATTCTGGAAAAAAGTCATTCATTCATTTAATATTTTTAAACATCTGTTATCAGCCTGGCCTGAGCTAGGTTTTAGAGATACAGCAGTAAAATAGATTTGACTTTTGTCTATATGGAGTTTATAATATGAAAGAAAATATAGATATTAAATAAATAACTGTATGTGTAATGGGTGTTATAAAAGAGATGTGCAGGACCCAGCCTTGTGTTTGGCAAAAGCCAAAGAGAAGACAACTTGCTTCAGACTTCAAAGATGGGTGCATATTAACTTGGTATAAGTGGATAATGGGTTATCCAGACTAGGGGAAGTACGTCTCTTTGAGGCCCCATGCGCCGGAGAGCTACTACCTTACTAGAGCCAAAAGAAACTAAATGTGAATGTAATACAAAGATGGAAGCATGTAAGGGATAAGGCTGAAGATAATAGGTGAGGACCATCCATACTATGGGAAGTCCTGTAAGTCATTCAGAAAGTTTGGACTTTATTCTAAAACCATTAGAAAGCTGTTAAAGGGTCTTAAGCAAGAATTAACTCATTTTATCATTTAAATTTTTTTTAAATTATAGCTGAGATTAAAGAAATAGTTTAGAGATGGAACCAATTGGATGCAGGAGACCACTTCAAAGACCATTGCAGTAAGTCCAGGTGGGACTGTGATGGTGGGAATCAGAGCAGGGTGATTGGCAGTGGAGCTGGACAAAAATAGATAAACCTGAGAGCAATTTGGAGGTAGACTCTTAAGATTTACATGCACAGTAAAGAAAAACAAACCATCAAGGATGACTGCTTGAGTCTTGATTTTCTGTCTTGAGTAATTGGATATGTGGTGGTAACATTTCTTTTTTTTTTTAAGATTTTATTTATTTATTTATTTGACAGAGAGAGATCACAAGTAGGCAGAGCCAGGCAGAGAGAGAGGGGGAAGCAGGCTCCCCGCTGAGCAGAGAGCCCGATGTGGGGCTCGATCACCAGAACCCTGAGATCATGACCTGGGCCAAAGGCAGAGGCTTTAACCCACTGAGTCACCCACACGCCCCTAACATTTCTAAAAAGAAAAAGAAAACCAGAGAGAGAAAAGAAAAAAAAAAAAAAAAAAACAGCAGAAGAGGGGGAAAAAATTCCAGAGGAACTCTGACATTTAAGGATCAAGTAGGAAAGAAAGATATGACATAGGAGATCAAAAAGGTACAGCCAAACCAGTAGACAACAAATCTAGAAAAAAATTTATTAAATAAACGAAAGAAAGAATTTCTTGAGTGAGGGTGAACAATGTCAAATGAATCAAGTTAGATAAAAACTGGAATTGTTCTATTGGATTTATTGACATGGAACTCGCTGACAACTGTGGTTAGACTAGTTAGGGCAGTGTAGTATGGATAATGAAATTATAGAATATAAACTCATTTAAGAAGTTTCAAGGTGATAGGGAAGATGTGAAACATGCATATGAAAAGGTGCCAAATATGATAGTATTTGTTAGTCAACGTTTTCTTTTTTTGAAAGCAAGTGATGAAAACTCACCTTAAATAAAAAAAGAAGAAATGTCTTATAGGATAAAAAGAAATCTCAATGAACCCAAGGGCAGGCAGGGAACACAGTTTGCCAGAATCCAATTCACTAATTTTTTAACTTCTAAATTCATTTGTTTGACTACTTAATTTTAGTTGAACAGATTTTATTGTGATTGCATAAAGTAGTCATGGGAATATTTATTTTTGTTACTGCCCTAACTCTTTATTGTAGAATGGAAGACCGAGGTGTAGATAAAGAAGATTGAGGAGCGTAAGATAGTATAATCACAAGAATGAATATATTTTTGGTGGATATATTCTTCTCATGAATATATTTTTATAAATATAATAATGGAAAATATTTATGAATAATTTTTGACAGTGATATAATTTAAGAATATTTATATTCAAATTACACTCTTGTTAGAGTGTCAAATTACAGCCTTCTTACACCCCTCCATTGCATGACTTCACGTTAGTTGTCAGAAATTAGGAGAATCAGTGGCATCCATGTGGAGGAAGAAAGAGTGTATAGGGTTGGGAACAGCAGGGGGAACAACAAATGAGACATCTTACAAGAGGGGACTACTGAGAAATATTTCTCGTAATTCAGGCGTAAAGGACAGAAAGTAAGGAAATTTGATAGAGTTCTAATCTCAGTTAAAAAAATAAAATTCTGATCTATGATGGGCTATCTCTTGTTATAATAACATAGGTCTTTAATTTTCTCCATAACTAGTGTGACCCAGAAAAAGGAGAAATGTATCTATATATCTTCCTCCTTTCAGAGCCAAACTTCTCAAATGAATATATGGCTTTAATAGCTAATTTTACTGAACACTTACTATGTGAAAAGGTTTTTACTTTCTCTTTACAACCTAAGATGTAATAATTATTATATCATCCTCATCTGATCAGGACAGAAGGACTAAGCAATTTGGCCCAAGTTGCAGTGTTTTTAAAGGATGAAATCAGTGTTTAAACCTGAACAATCTGATTCCAGAACTAGTTTGTCTCCACAGCATTAATTCCCTATCCCACCACGCTACTAGTATTACATTCTTACAGGTCACAAATAATGATCTAATCATTGATTCTTAATGTCCCCTTCTTGACTTCACTATAATTTTTAATGAAGTCTGTTTTGAAACTTTTTCTTCTCTTGATATCTGTAAATATTCTTGTTTTTCTTTTACATTTTTTTAATACCTCTGTCCACTTTGTGTCCCTTTTTGGCTCTTCTCCATCTGCCCTCTAAGGCTGCGTTTGTCTTAAGTCTTCAACCAAGAGTACAAATGTATATACAGTACTTTAGTTTCCTTTAGAAATAAGGCCCTTAAAAAAAATTCTCTGAACAAAGACCTCAATACCCTAGTAGGACTACATACTGTAACCTCCGGTCCAGGCACAGCAACCTGTAGACCCTGTGCTTTGATCAGCGTTGCTAGACTGGTCAAAGCTATGCACGCAATCTAACTAGATCAGTTTCCCCAGTTCTGTGTGATCCCCCATTACTTCTCTCTGCCATTTCCAATGTTACTTCCTGGTTCCAGCATGCCTCATGCTTTAACTTAACGTTGCAGTGTAGTTTCCCTATAGGACTTAATTACTGCAGCCGAGTTGGTCTGTTGATAATTCCCTAACACTCTGAACTGTCCAGGAGACTGTGGAGCTGAAAATGTGTTCAGAAGCCAAATGATCTTATCATTGTTTTTGTAAGTTCTATGTATTCTGGTTATAGTCCTTTTTCAGATAAATGCTTTGCAAATGTTTTCTCTCAGCCTGTGTCTTGTCATTTCATTCTTTTAAAGTATCTTCCAAGGAACAGAAAAATTTAATTTTATTAAGTTAAATTTATCAATATATTTACTTAGACCATACTTTTCCTTTGAATCAAAGAAATCTTTGCCTAACCTAAAGTCACAAGGGTTTCTCTTATGTTTTATTCTATACTTTTAATGGTTTTATCATAATCATAAAACACTAAGTTTTATGATTCTCTTTGATGAAATTTGTATTTAATTAGCAGGATGGATCATATGGAATACATATAAAAATCCAGTTATTCAGTATCAAAGATTATCCCTTCTGCATCAAATTTCCTTAAAATCCTTGTCAAAAATCAAATGACCACTTAGTATGGGTCTATTACTGGACTTTGAATTCTTTTTTTTTTTTTTTTAAAGATTCCATTCATTTATTTTAGAGAGAGAGAATGAGAGAGAACATGAGAGGGGAGAAGGTCACAGGGAGAAGCAGACTCCCCAAAGAGCTGGGAGCCAATGCGGGACTCGATTCCGGGACTCCGGGACCATGACCTGAGCCGAAGGCAGTCGCTTAACCAACTGAGCCACCCAGGTGCCCTGGACTTGGAATTCTGTACCAACAGTCCATTTATCTATCTTTGCCCCAAGACCATATTGTCTTTACACTACAGCTTTATAATAAGTATTGTAAATCAGGTAGTATTTATTCTTCTTTTTAATGATTGTTTTGGTTAGTCCAAATCCTTTGCATTTCTATACGAGCTTTTTAGAATCAATTTAGCAATTTCTAAAAAAAAAAAAAACAAGAAAAGAAAAAAAAAGTCTACCAGGATTTTCACTGGGGTTGCTTTGATTCTATAAATTAGTATGGGGAGAACTATTATCTTAACAATATTGATTCTTCCTATCATTGAATATATTGCATCTCTACATTTATTTAAGTGTTCCTGAATTTGCTGAAGCAATATTTTGTAGCTTTCAGTGTACAGAACTTGAACATCTTTTGCCAGATTTATTCTGAAGTACTTCATATTTTATTTTTAAAGATTTCATTTCTTTGAGAGAAAGAGAGTGAGAGCATGAGTTGAAGAGAGAGGTAGAGAGAGAGAGAGAAGCAGACTCCCTGCTAAGCAGGGAGCCTGACACAAGTCTCGATCCCAGGACCCCCAAATCATGACAGGAACCAAAGGCAGACACTTAACCAACTGAGCTACCCAGGTGCCCCAAAGTACTTCATATTTTTTTAAGGATCTTGCAGTTGCAATCTTAAAAATTTCAACTACCTCTCATTAATTGCTAGTGTACAGAAACAATTGATTTTCATATTTTTATCTCATATTCTGTAACTTCACTAAGCTCTAGTAGTTCTAGTAGTATTTTTGTATTTTGGTACAAATTCAGTGTTAAAAATATGCAAATATGTGTATATACATATATATACACATTTATGTGTGTATTCATGTATATTCATATATATTTATAGATTATCTATTTCTTCTTGAATAAGTTTTAGGAGTTTGTGTCCTTCAAGAACTTTTTCTATTTTGTTTCAATTATGGAATTTATAGGCATGAAGTTTCTCATACCAACCCTTTAATGTCTTTTTAATATCTGCAGAATCCATAGTGATGTTCCTGCTTTCATTTTTGATGTTGGTATATTGGTAACTTGTGTCTAATCTCCCTCCCTTCCTCTTCCCCTCCCTCCCTTTAGTCAATCTGGCTATAGGATTACCAATTTTATCCAGCTTTTCAACAAATTCCGTTTTGGTTTCTTTGGTTTTCTCTATTGATTTTGTTTTCTTTTTCGCTGGTTTCTGTTTTAACTTCTTCTACTTACTTTGGTTTAGTTAGTTCTTCTTTTTCTAATTTCTTAAAGTAGAAGCTGAGCTCACTGATTTGAGACCTTTCTTCTCCAACAAGTGTTCAATGCTATACATTTCCTCCTAAGTACTGCTTTAGTGGTATCCCAAAACTCTGTTATATTGTGTTTTCATTGCAATTTATTATAAAGTGTTTTCCTATTCTATTATTTAGAAGTGTGTTGTTTATTACCAAATATTTGGGGATTTTCCAGATATGTTACTCTTGTTTTCTCATTTGTATTCAAAGAACACACTCTTTATAATTTTAATCCTTTAAAGTAATTGAGACTTGTTTTATTATCCATAATAACCTATCTTGGTACATTTTCCTGGTGTACTGGAAGAGTGTGCATTCTACTTTAGTTGGATAGAGTGTTATAGCAATGCCCATTAGGTTAGTGTGTTCAAATATTCTATATTGTTACTGATCTCGTCTACTTATTCTATCATATATTGAGAGAAAGGTATTGAAATCTCTACCTATAATACTGTATTTGTCTATTTCTTCTTCAGTTCTATCAGTTTTGGCTTTATTTATTTCAAAAAACTGTTATTAGATTCACAAAGAATTAGAATTATTATGTCTTTTTGATAAATACGTCCCTTTATCATTATGAAATGATCTTCTTTATTCCTGATAATATCACTTGCCCTGAAGTGTACTTGGTCTGATATTAGTATGGCTGTTGCAACTTCATTTTGAATAGTATTAATATAGCATCTCTTTTGTATATTTATATTTAAAGTGAATTTATTATAGGCAACATTGAGTTGATTCTTCTAATCTGACAATCTCTTTTTCATTGGAATGTCTGGACCTATTATATTTAATATGATCATTGCTATGTTAAGGTCTATTATCTCTTTTTTTTTTTTTTTGTCCTTTCTGTTCTTTGTTCCATTTTCCTACCTTTTCTGTCTTCTTTTGGACTCAGTATTTTTTATTGATTTCATTTCATCTTCTTTGTTGGATCATTAGTTATACCTCTTTTTTTTATTGATTGCATTGAGATTTAAAGTATACATCTTTAACTTACCATATTCTACTTTAAGTGATTTTTATATCACTATATGTACATGTAAGAGGACAATAGTTTACTTCCATTTCTACTTCTTAGTCTTTTACCATTTTTTTCATTTATTTTGCTTATACATATTATAAAACGCATAATAATTTTGCTTAAATGGTGAATTGTCTTTTGAAGAAATTTAAATTATAAGCAAAATCCCTTATTTTTTTTTTTCCATGTAGTGACCTTTCCTTTTGCTCCTCATTCCTTTAGATGTATATTTTCATCTGGTATATTTTTCATCTACCTGACAAATTTCTTTCAAGTTTATTGTAGTGTAAGTCTCCTCAAAATTATTTCTTCATCTTTTATATGTCTGAGGGGTTTTTTTTTGCATTTATTTTTGAAAAATAAATGCATTGAGTATTAAACTCTAGGTTGTCTTTTCTTTTACATTTTTAAGATCTCCCCCACTGTTTGAGTTTTTCCAATGAGAAATCTGATGTCTTCCTTATTTTTGTTTGTGTACATATCTTTTTTCCTTTGGCTACTTTTAAGATTTTTCCTTTTATAACTGGTTTTAAGCAATTTCGTTATGAAAGTGTTGATGTGATTTTATTCACCTTTTTTGTGTTTAAAGCTCATTTAGCTTCTTAGAATGTGGGTGTTTAATTTTCATGAAATTTTTAAAAATTGGCCATTGTTTCTTTAAATTTTTTGTTTGTTCCTTCTTTTTTCACTATTTCAGGGATCCAATCGCATATTTAAAAGGTTGCTTGAAGTTGTTCCAGAGCTTACTTGGTAGGCTTTGCATTTTTTTAAAAAGCATATTTTCTTAGTTATTTATGTATTTATTTATTTTTGAGAGAGAGTGCATGTGTGTATGAGTGTTGGTGTGTGGGGGGTGGTTTGTAGCGGGAGAGAGAATCTTAAGCAGGCTCCACATTCAGCACAGAGCCCAGTGCAGGGGCTCAGATCCCATGATCCTGAGATCATGACATGATCTGAAATCAAGAGTTGGATGCTCAGCTGACTGAGCCCCCATATTTCATGTTTTAAATTTTGGATAGTTTCTATTGTTTTCTTCAATATCCTAAATTCTCATTTCAGACATTGCAGTTTTCATCTCTACAAGTTTGATGTGGGTCTTTCTCATATCTTCAATATTTCTACTTAACTTTTTTAGATACATGTCTTCAAGGCAAAATAACTCTGTTTATTCCTTGGGCCTGCTAATTCTAACATTTATGTCAGTTTTAAGTCAGTTTTGATTAATTGATTGTTCTCCTCGGTATGGATCATATCTGTCTGCTTCCTTGCATGTCTCCAAATCTTTAGTTGGGTGTCAGACCTTGTGGATTTTACTTTCTGAGTTTTCCTATTCCTATAAATATTCTTAAGCTTCATTCTTGTTTGCAGTTAAGTTACTTGGAAATAGATCCTTTATGGTCTTGCTTTTATGACTTGTTAGCTGGTTCCAGAAAAATACCCAGCAGAGGGCTAATTATCCCCCACTATTAAGTCAAGACTTTTTTGAACACTCTACCCAATGCTACATGAATTATGAGTTTTTCTTCTATGGATCTATGGAACAGGTACTTTTTCTGGCCTGTGCGAATGTTGTGCACTCTTTTCTTTAATTCTTTTGAATGGTTTTCACTGCCTCTGGCAGTCTGCTCAAATGCAAACACTAATCTCTGGGTACTCTAGTACACTAGTACTCTGGGAAATATTCAGCTGAGACCTACATGTCTTGGGGTTATTTGTCTGTGCTGGTCCCTCCTTTGCGGTGTTGTCCTATGAACTCTAGGCAGCTTTTTCTCTCTGGACCTCCGGCCAGGTTCTGCCTGTGTTCTTCTTTTCTGAAACATAGCTTGGAAATTCTCTCATGGCAGTAAGCTAGGACATTTGTAGGAGTTATCTCAGATGTTTTCTGTCTCAGGGATCACTCTCTTTGGTTGCCTGATGCCCAGCTCCTTGATTTGATATTGTTGTTGTCATTTCCTGCAGGAGAGCAAATCTAGTCGTTGTTACTCTGATTTGAAACTGAAGTCCCAGCTGATCTTAATAATGGAGATGGGCCATGGGAAGATTAAGAAATCTATATATAATTCTTCTGCAGAAAACCCAGCTTATGGTAAAATACTGAATCAAAGTTTCTTTCTACATACATGTACATATGTATATCTTTCTAATTTAAACTACATTATCCTACTCTGGGGAAGTATCGATTTTAATGACCACCAAATTCAATTCTAAATACTGTTCACTTAAAAAAAAGAAAAAGAAAAAAAAGGAAAAAAGAACAACCACCACCCTGGGTACTACTGCAAGAATGCCCATCATTTAATAGGTAGTGATGACTATATAGAAATGTGTACCTCAGATCCAGCTTCTAGAATCTTTTTATGTTGAAACTATTCTTAGATCTTGAAGAATTTTCTGACCTCATCCCACTAAGGAAAAATTTCAACCTTTACCTGTCAAATACTTTTTTTTTTAGATCAAAAGTGTAGTATAACTAGTAGAATACTAAGCCAGGTGAAATGATAAACTCTCTCATGAAATAATTTAATATGGTTGGCTTAGGAAATGTTACCTTCCCACATCAGAGTTAATTTAGGAGGTGTTCATGAATGCAGGTAATGCAGACACATCTGCCAGATTAATTATCTCTAAAAGAGTTCTCAAAAGAAATTTTTTTTAAAGATATTTATTTATTTATTTATTTATTTATTTGACAGGAAAGAGATCACAAGTAGGCGGAGAGGCAGGCAGAGAGAGAGGAGGAAGCAGGCTCCCTGCTGAGCAGAGAGCCCGATGCGGGGCTCGATCCCAGGACCCCGAGATCATGACCTGAGCCGAAGGCAGAGGCTTTCACCCACTGAGCCACCCAGGTGCCCCAAAAGAAATTTTGATATAGGTAAATTCACATCTAGATTATTAATTTTGTGTAAAGACAGAATGTCTGTTTTTTAAAAAATCCTTAATATTAAAACCAATAGCAAGTAAATAACCCTGGTTTCGCTGTAATATCTTTGAACACTTTGAGTCTTTTCCAGTTTAAAAGGCATTAGTGTAGGGGCACCTGGGTGGCTCAGTCGGTTAAGTTTCCAACTCTTGGTTTCGGCTCGCTGTGATCTCAGGGTCCTGAGATTGGGTTTGGGGCTCAGCACAGAGTCTGTTTGGGACTTTCTCCCTCTCCCTCTGCTTCTTTGCCTGCTTGCTCTCTCTCTCTCTAAAATAAAAAAATAACTTTTTTTAAAAGGCATTATAGGGGCGCCTGGGAGGCTCAGCCAATTAAGCATCTGCCTTCTGCTCAGGTCATGATCCCAGGGTCTTGGGATCCAGTCCCACATTGGGCTCCCTGCTGTTTCTCCCTTCCCCTGTTCTTGTGCTTTCACTCACTTTCTTTCTCTCTCTTTCTCTCTCCCTCTCAAATAAATAAAGTCTTTAAAAAAATAAAAAGAAATAAATAAAGAATTAAAAAATTAAAAGGCATTATTATAACAGCTAATAAAAAAAAGAAAATCTTGGGGCTCCTGGGTGGCTCAGTGGGTTAAGCCTCTGCCTTCAGCTCAGGTCATGATCCCAGGTTCCTGGGATCGAGCCCCGAATCAGGCTTTCTGCTCAGCAGGGAGACTGCTTCCCCCTCTCCCTCTGCCTGCCTCTCTGCCTACTTGTGGTCTCTTTCTTTCTGTCAAATAAATAAATAAAATCCTTGAAGGAAAGAAGGAAAGGAAGGAAGGAAGGAAGGAAGAAAGGAAGGAAGGAAGGAAGGAAGGAAGGAAGGAAGAAAGAAAAAAAGAAAGAAAGAAAGAAAAGAAAAGAAAAGAAAAGAAAAGAAAAGAAAAGAAAAGAAAGAAAGAAAATCTTGGAACACCTGAGTGGTTCAGTTGATTAAGTGTCTGCTTTTGGCTCAGGTCATGATCCTAGGGTCCTAGGATGGACTAAGGCATCCGATTCCTTGCTCAGTGGGGAGCCCGCTTCTCCCTCTGCCTGCCTCTCCCCCTGCTTGTGCTCTCCCTCTCTCTCTAGCAAATAAATAAATAAATAAAATATATATATAAGAAAAGAAAATCTTGAAAATAGGCTACATTTCTAGAAAAGAAGGAAATATTTGAATGAAAATAGATGTGAGCAGATAGTGGAAGAATTAAATTAGAAAGAAACTTCAAAATTCGATAACTTAAGTGATTCAGTGTTACGAAAATTTTGTATTAAAAAAAGGGATTCTATTAAAATTGTTTTAAAAATCAAATAGCCTAAGGAAAATGACCTCAAAGTGAGAAAAATAAATTCTTAAAATCTGGGTCATTTATCTGAGATTTCTTGTATTTCCTGCAGCTTTGTGCTTTAAACTTTTTTTTAAAAGATTTTTATTTATTTGAGAGAAAAGTAGCAAGAAAGAGAGCATGAGCAACGAGGGGTCAGGGGAGAGAGAGAAGCAGGCTTCCTGACAAGCAAGGAGCCTATGTGGGAACCGATCCCAGGATCTCAGGATCATGACCCCAGCTAAAGGCAGATGTTTAACCAAACAAGCCACCTAGGTGCCCTATGCTTTAAACTTTTTGATGTGTCACCTAGAGACAGTCACTTTTTTTTTTTTCACTGAAGATCAAGTTATCAGCAAAGTACAAAATGGTAATTAAAAATTTCTAGTTCAGTACCAGGCCCACAGTGTTCTTTTAATGAATCAGATTATCTCAACTTTGTAAGGATTAATTAGGCACTTGTAGCAGTTCCTTTAAATTCCTTAGAACACTATGCCACCAGATAACTAAGCAGCAGCCTTGTAAACTCAGAGTTAACAGAAGCTCAGAAAATCCATTACACTTGATTCACTAGAAGAGTCAGAAGTTTTTTTATTAGGACATTCTCAAAATATTATCATATATTTTAATTTAACATTAAGGTTTGTGTAAGCACTCAACACCATTAGAAAAGAGGGTAAAGTTAATATTGCAATATTTTTCTTCTAGAAAAAAATTAAAATTATTGAACAATATGTATAACAATAGTTTTTGAAACCTACATATAAAATATTAAGATTTTAGAAATATAGATATTATAGGTTTAAGAAGAATTATTTTGGAATAACTTCAGATTCATAGAAAAATTGCAAAGATAGTATAAAGAGTTCCCATATGCCTTCACCAAATTTTCTCAATGCCAACATTTTATACAAACACATGTATTAAAACTAAGATCTTAACACTGGTACAATGCTATTAACCAAATTGCAGATTTTATTAATATTTCACTTTTTAAATTCCAAGATCCATTCCAGAACATCACTTTAACTGTATGTATATGAATATGTATGTATATATGTATGTATGTAGTTTCTTATCCAACACAACTTTATAACTTTGTCAGAACTATATATATTTTTTCTTTCCATTAATCTTTATTATTTTTTTTTGAAGATTTATTTATTTATTTGAGAGAGCGAGAGACAGAGAGTGCAGGGGAGAGGAGAAGAGGGACAGGTAGAAGGAGTCTTAAGCAGACTCCAAACTCATAGTGGAGCCCCACACTGGGCTCGATCTCACCACCCTGAGATCACAACCTGAGCCAAAATCAAGACTCAGATGCTTAAATGACTGAACCACCCAGGTACCCCTATTTTATTTATTTTTAAATTGAATTAAATTAACGTGCAATATTATATTAATTTTAGGTGTAAAAGATAATGATGATATTTTTATACATTATAAAATTATTACCACTATAGGTCTAGTTACCATCTGTCACCACACAAGGTTATTACAAATTACTGACTATATTCTCTCTGAGCTATATTATATCCCTGTGACTTATCTATTTTATAACTAAGGTTATTTTATAACTGGAAGTTTGTACCTCATAATCTTTCACTCTTTTGCCCATCCCTCCACCAACCTCCCCTCTAGCAACCACTAGTTGTTCTATGAGTCTGTTTCTGTTTTGTTTTGCTGGTACATTTGTTTTGTTTTTTATATTCCATGTGTAAGTAAAATCATGGTATTTGTCTTTCTCTAAGTTATTTCACTTAGCACAATAGCCTCCAGATCCATCCACATTGTCATAAATGGCAAGGTTTCTTTCTTTTTTATGGCTGAGTAATAGTACATTTTATATAAATATAAAATTTATCCATTCATCTATCAATGGGCACAAGTTACTTCCATATCTTGGCTACTATAAATAATGCTGCAGTGAACATAGAGGTACATATATCTTTTCAAATTAGTGTTTTCATTTTTTTTTTCATTTTTTTTTCCACCCAGAAGTGGAATTGCTGGATTGCTATAATTGTTTGACGAATTCCTATACTGTTTTCCATATTGGCTGCACCAATTTACATTCCCACCAATAGTGCACAAGAGTTTCTTCTCTCCACTTCCTCATTAACAGCTATTATTTCTTATCTTTTTGATAATAGCCATTCTGACATATGTGAGGTAGTATTTCATTTTGGTTTTGATTTGCACTTCTCTGATGACTACTGATGTTCAGCATCTTTTGTATCTCTGTTGGCCATCTATATGTCTTCAGAAAAATGTCTCTTCAATTAGGTTCTTGTTGTTGTTGTTGTGTTGTTTATTGAATTGTATACATTCTTTTTATATTTTAGGTAACAACTTCTTAACAGATATATCATTTGCGAGTATCTTCTCCCATTTTGTAGGGTGCCTTTTTGTTTTGTTGAGGTTTCTGTCAATGTGCAAGAGCTTTTCAGATTGACATAGTCCCATTTGTTTGTCTTTTCCTTTTTTATTTTCCTTGGCTGAGAAGACATATCCAAAAAATATTGCCAAGACCAATGTCTAAGAACTTATTGCCTATGTTTTATTCTAGGAGTTATATAGTTTCGGGTCTTATGTTAAGGTCTTTTATTAATCCATTTTGAGTTTGTTTTCATATATGGTGTAAGAAAATGGTCCAGTTTCAGTCTTTTGATGTCCAATTTTCCCAGTACCATTTACTGAAGAGAATGATTTTCCTCTTTGTATCTTCTTGTCTTCCTTTTTGTAGATTAATCGATCACATAAGGATGAGTTTATTTCTAGGATCTCTATTCTGTTCCACTGATCTGTGTATCTGTTTTCGAGCCAGTACCATGCTGTTTTGATTACTATAGTTCTGTAGTACAGTTTGAAATCAAAAGAGCTAGGGTATCACTGAACTTTTAGTCATCATGTATCCTTAGCCTTCTTCAACTAGGGATAGTGTCAGAGTCTTTCGTTCCTCTTCATATCTTTCATAATTTTTAAGAATATTGATCAGCTATTTTATAAACATCTTTGAATTGGTTTTGTCTGATATTTACTTATAATCAGAAATTCTTAATTATTTTTTGAAGAACATCTCAACAGTGAAATGTGCTTCTCATCACAGTATATCAAGGGTTATATAACAACATGTCTTGTCACCAGTGGTATTAATTTTGTTCACTTGGTTATAGTGGAATCTGACAGGTTTCTCTACTGTAAAGTTCCTGTTTTCTGTTTCCATATTCTATTATTTGGAAGCAAGCAGGTAAGTCTAGCACATGTTCCAGTAGAAGAGAATTAAGACCCACTGCCTGGAGGGAGAATAATTTATTTGGAATTTTTCTGAAGGAAGATTTTTCCCTTCTCCCTCATTATTTTGTCAATCAGTTATGTATATTAGGAGGTACTTGTGAATATTTCCTTCGTTCTTTGGGTTATAAATACTATTACAAGCATAGCCCAGAGATATTGCCGGTTCAGTTCCAAACCATCTCAATAAAGCAATATTGCAATAAAACGAGTCCAGTGATTTTTTTCCATTTCCCAGTGCATACAAAAGTTATGTTTATACTATACTGTAGTCTATTAGTGTACAATAGCATTATATTTACAAAATGTACATGGCAATTAAAAAATACTTTACTGCTAAAAATGTTAACCATCATATGAGCTTTCATCAAGTTGTAATCTTTTTGCTGCTGGAGGGTCTTGCTTTGAGGTTAATGGTTACTGACTAATCAAGGTGGTGGTTACTTAAGGTTGTGGGTGACCATGGCAATGTCTTAAAATAAGACAACAATAAATTTTGCTGCATTAATTGACTCTTTCTTTCATGAACAATTTCTCTATAGCATGTGATGTTGTTAGATAGTATTTTGCCCACAATAGAACTTATTTTAAAATTGGAGTCAATCCTCTCAAACTGAGCCCCCCACTGCTATATCAACTAAGTTCATGTGCTATTCTAAATCCTTTGTTGTCATTTCAATAATCTTCAAAGCAACTTCACCAGGAGTAGATTCCATTTGAAGAAACCAATTTCTTTGCTCATCTGTAAGAAACAACTCCTCATCTGTTCAAGTTTTATCATAAGATTGCAGCAGTTCAGCAATCTTCAGGCTCCAATTCTAATTCTAGTTCTCTTGCTATTTTCACCACATTTGCAGTAACTTTCTTCAGTGAAAACTCGAACCCCTCAAAGTCATCCATGAAGATTGGAATGAACTTCTTCCAAAGTTGATATTTTGACCTCTTCCACTGAGTCACAAATGTTCATAATTGCATCTAGAAGGGTGAATCCTTTCCAGAAATTTTCCAATGGACTTTTCCCAGATCCATCAGAAGAATCATTATCTCTGGCAACTAAAGCCTTATAAAAATGCCCTTCTTGGGGTACCTGGGTGGCTCAGTCAGTTAAGTATCTGCCTTTAGCTCAGGTCATGATCCCAGGGTCCTGGGATTAAGCCCTGCATTGGGCAAGGAGTCTATTTCTCCCTTTCCTTCTGCCCATCCCCACAGTTGTGCTCTCTCTCATTCATCCTCTCTCTCTCAAATAATAAAATAAAATAAAATCTTTTAAAAAATGCACTTCTTATATAGTAAGATTGAAAGTCAAAATTACTCCTTGGTCCTTGGGTTGCAGAATGGATGTTGTGTTGACAGGCATGAAAACAATATTCATCCCATTATACACCTCCATCAGAGTTATAGGCGACTAGGTGCATTGTTAGTAAGAAGTAATGTTTTGAGAGGAAATTTTTTTTTCCTGAGCATTAGGTCTCAACAGTAGACTTAAAATATTTAGTAAACCATATTGTAAAGAGATGTGCTGTCATCTAAGCTTTGTTTTCCCTTTTATAGGTCACAGACAGAGTAGACATAGCATAATTCTTAAGAACCATAGGATTTTCAGAATGGTAAATGAGCATTGGCTTCAACTTCAAGTAATCAGCTGCATTAGCACCCTAACAAGAGTCAGCCTTTGAAGCCAGGCATTGACTTCTCCTCTCTAGCTATGAAAGACCTAGATGGCACGTTCTTCCAATAGAAGGCTATTTCATATACACTAAAAAGCTACTGTTTAGGGTAGCCACTGTCATTAATTATTCTAGTTAGATCTTTTGGATGATTTGCTGCAGTTTCTACATTAGTACTTGCTGCTTCACCTTGTACTTTGCTGTTAAGGAAATAGCTCCTTTCCTTGAACTTCGGGAACCTGTTTTAAGTAGCTTCAAACTTTCCTTCTGCAGATTCTGCTCTCTCAGCCTTTATAAAATTAAAGAAAGTTAGGGCCTTGCTCTAGATTAGGCTTTGGCTGACGGGAACACTGTGGCTGGTTTGATCTTCTATCCAGACCACTGAAACATTCTCCAAATCAGCAATAAAGCTGTTTGTTTCACTTTCTCATTATTCATGTGTTCACAGGGGTATCGGTTGAAATTTCCTTCAAGAACTTTTCCTTTGCATTCATAAATTACCTATTCATAAACTGGCTATGAATTGCATTCATAAATGGGCAAAAAGCCTAACTTTTGGCCTAGCTCAGCTTTTGACGTGCCTTCCTCACTAAGCTGAATCATTTCTAGCTTTCGATTTAAAGTGAGAGACATGTGACTCTTCCTTTCACTTGATCACTTAGAGGCCATTATAGAGTTATTCACTGGCCTGATTTCAATATTGTTGTGTCTCAAGAAAGAGAGAGACACAGAAAAAGGATGGTCAGTCAGTGGAGAAGTCAGAACATACACACTTATCTATTAAGTTCACCATTTTACAGGAATGTGTCTCATGGCACCCCAAAACAATTACAATAGTAACATCAAAGATCACTGATCACACAGATCACCATAACAAATATAAGAAGAAGAAGAAAGTTTGAAATATTGTGAGCATTACCAAAATGTGACACACAGACACAAAGTGAGCAAATGCTATTGGAAAGATGTTGCCAATAAACTTGCTTGATGCAGGGTTGCCATAGACTTTCAATTTGCAAAAAATGCAGTATCTGTAAAGTACAATAAAAAGAGGTTTGCCTATACTACTAAGAGTCCGATACAACTGTTATTTATTTTGTTGCTCAAATGATTCCTGCTTTGACTCTTAGGGACTCTTTGTGGTTGGTTCCTATGTCCCTTTGACTTGTCCCAATAGTCATCTCTGTCTCCTCATCCTCCTTCTTTTTTCTTTTCTTCTCCTTCTTCTTTCTCTGTTCCTTCTTCTTCCTCTTCTTCTTCATCTTCCTTGTCCTCCTCCTCCTCTTCTTCTCCTCTTTCTTCTTCCTCCTCTTTCTTCTTCCTCCTCTTTCTTCTTCCTCCTCTTCTTCCTCCCCTTCTCCTCCTCCTTCTCTTTCCTCCTCCTCCCCCTCTTCCTCCTCCTCCTCCTCCTCCTCTCCTCCTCCCTCTCCTCCTCCTCCTTCTTCTTCTTCTTCCTCCTTCTCCTTCTTCCTCTCCTTCTGGCATTATTAAATGCTTCAGGTTTATCTTGCATTATTTTTACCCAGTCCTAGAATCAGCCATTTCTTCAAGGAACCCTGGTTCTTTTTGTTGGAGAATGATGTTTAGAAACTAAGATGGGTGCTGGGTATGCTTGTTGTTACTGTGATGTCACTGCTTCCATGTTCTCTCAGCAGACAGAACTAAGAAATATAAGTGTTATGGAAATCCAGGCATACACATTTTAAAAAATATATTTATCTCTTTGTGGGTGTGTGTAGGGGGTTACGTGAGCTCATATCGCTATCTCTGAATCTAAATTCAGAACCACAGGGTTTATTCTATCTTTCTCCCATTGCTTATTTGTAGCTTCTATCTCTGACAGCATGAAACTTGGCTCCAGTTATCTACAATTTATTTACTTATTTTCTCAACCAATTGTGGTATACATGCAGAGTAGCCTTAGAATTCTTAGTCCATACTGCTGTGAAAAATAAATTTACCAACTAGAATATAGTGTTTACACACAGCTTTTTTTGTTTTTAGCCTTATAGTATTAAGTCAAAACAATATTTTCTGAAATTAATTTAGGTTAGCTTCTTTTTTCTTTAATAATGTGGTTTCAAAGAGAATTCTCTTGAGTAAAAAACACAATATAGGTGATATGGAATTTGGAAATGTAATGTTGCAAAAGTTCATTTTGAAGATGATTGTCATTTTTACAGAAGCAATATTCTAAAACATTTTAATCCATCATAATTATAACTCATCTCAATATTATCAGAGCTCTTTGTCTTTTAAGTGGGGCAATTACATACTGCATTATACCAAGTCCTACTAGGGTGAAGGCAGAGTTGGAGAAGATTACCTGTTGTGACTTTTATTAGATACAGCCACAGTAGCACAACTCTGCTTCCTCCCCTCTATATTAATTGAGTTGTCTTGGTGGCTACCCTTCTTCTCATGGTCTTGATACCATATTTGAATGTTATATCTTCCCAATGACATGCTTTACTATATCTATATTATAGAAAATGAAACTGAGGTTCTGAAAGTGACTTGTCCAAGGTCATATGGCTTATAAATGGTAGAGCCGAGACTAGAATTCAGTCATGTTTAAAGTCAAAAATATGAAAATTTATATTAATGTTAGAACCTCATGTCTTTCAGAAGAATACGGTATGGCTGGGTTCATGGTTAAAACATCCAGATTATTTTGCTTTAGCACGTGAACATTTTTATAGTCTTTGAATCATCCATTGCCTATTTCTTTACTGTCAGTTGGCTCAAACTATGCAACTCTAAAGACATTTCTACCTAAAGAATATAAACAGGGTCCTATTCTAGTCAACTTTCTCATACTTTACGGTTTGTCTTTTGTCTCTGAATAACTTGGCATGGTTATCTTACAATGCAATTTGAATAGATTGGCTCTATTTAAATAATTTAGCTTTGACCTTGAACATGTGAGATGAAAGTGCAATGTCATTAAAATGTTCAAGTCAACATAATTTCTATTCCATTTTTGTTTTATTTTGTTTTATGAGGATTTGAGAGTGTCTAGTATGTACTCACGGGAACATCTGCACAGATAAAGAATTTTCTGAGAATAGTTCTGGTTCTAGGTAGTATGGACTTATCAAAGAAGAGGTTTTTTCTTTCTTTTTTTTCTTTTTATAACCAATCATGGATTGATAGCTCCTTAGAGTAAAATTAAAATACTTTCCTAAAGAAATAAAAAATTTAAAATACCAAAATCAAGGCCCAATTTCTTATGATTATATTTTTCAAGTTGATATTGAAGTTTCTAAACATTTTTTCTCAATTTCTGTATTTTTCTGTTTGTGGGTTGGTCACAAGCATTTGTTTACCAGCATTGGTCTGTGGAACATATTGGTCACTGGTTAGAGGATTCCTTTAGAAAACCTCATGCCCATCACATTCCCAGTCAGGTTTCACTGACATATTTTTCCCCCTTGGAGGTAAACTATCCTCAAGATCTTAATACTTTCTTACTTTTGTACTAATCTCAGTTATTGGAAAGCATTGTATATGGAAGACATTACTCTTCTTTGCTATAGTATTGCCTTTGCAGAAATAGAAATATTATCATTTATTAAGTCATTATTATATGGCACACATAGTTTTAAGTATCTTATATATATTGTCATTTAATCCCTCAATATGAAATCTGGTACTATTATCATTCCCACTTTATAGAAATGGAAAATGAGGGACAAGGAAATTGACTTCCCATGATCATAGTTAATGAGTAGCAGAGTTAAGATCCAAACTCAGGCAACCTGGTTCCTAACTCTGTGTCCTTGCCTTATCACACTGCTATCCATAAGAATAACCTATTTGAAAAGGTCCTGGGATATATCTAAAATTGACTTCTGAGGGGGCGCCTGGGTGATTCAGTTGGTTAAATGTCTGCTTTCAGCATAGGTGATCTCAGGGTCCTGGGATCAAGCTTCACATTGTGCTCCCTGCTCAGTGAGGAGTCTGTTTCTTCCTCTACCCCTCTCTCTCCTCATGCTATTTCACTGTCTCACTCTTTCTCAAATAAATAAATAAAATCTTTAAAAAAAATAAAATTGGCTTTGGAGTACATCGTTCAATACCTATCACTTATGGAGCCCTTTTTTTTTCTTTTTCAAGTTTTTATTTAAATTTCAGGTAGCTAACGTATGCTGTAGTATTAGTTTCGGTAATAGAACTTTATGATTCATTACTTACATATAACACCCAGAACTTACCACGACAAGTGCACTCCTTAAGTGCACTCCTCATCACCCATTTAACCCAGCTCCCTAATCACCTCCCCTCCAGCAAACCTCAGTTTTATTCTCTATAGTTAAGAGTCTGTTTTCTGGTTTGCCTCCCTCCTTTCTTCCCCCACTCCCATGTTCATTTGTTTTGTTTTTTTTTAATTCCATATATAAATATTTGTCTTTCTCTGAATGACTTATTTCTCTTAGCATAGTACAGTCTAGCTCCAGCCACATCATTGCAAATGGCAAGATTTCATTCTCCTTTTAAAATTTTTTATTTAAATTTAATTTAACATATAGTGTATCATTTGTTTCAGGGGTAGAATTTAGTGACTCATCAGTCACATATAATAGCAAGTGCTCATTACATGAAGTGTGCTCCTTGATCCCCATCACCCAATTACCCAACCCCCCACCAACCTCCCCTCCAGCAGCCCTCAGTTTGTTGCTTATAGTTAAGAGTCTCTTACGCTTTGCCTCCCTCTGTTTTTATCTTATTTTATTTTTCCTTCCCTTCCTCTATGTCCATCGGTTTTTTCTTAAATTCCACATGAGTGAAATCATATGGTATTTGTCTTTCTCTGATTGACTTACTTCTCTTAGCATCCATCCGTGTCACTCTAGCTCCATCCGTGTCATTGTGAATGGCAGGATTTCACTCTTTTTGATGGCTGAGTAATATTCCATTGTATCTATCTATCTATCTATCTATATCTCACCTCTTCTTTATCCATTCATCAGCTGATGGATATTTGGGCTCTTTTGATAATTTCGTATTGTCAATAATGCTGCTATAAACATCAGGGTGCATGTATCCCTTCAAATCAGTATTTTTGTGTCCTCTGGGCAAATACCTAGTACTGCAATTGCTGGATTGTAGGGTAGTTCTACTTTTAACTTTTTGAGGAACCTCCATACCATTTTCCAGAGTGGCTATGCCAGTTTGCATTCCCACCAACAGTGTAAGAGGGTTCCCCTTTCACCACATCCTCACCAACACTTGTTTCTTATGTTGTTAATTTTAGCCATTCTGATACATACGAGGTGACATCTCATTTTGTAGAGCCATTTCTAACTAGAAGGGACATTTTTAAGCTTATAGAATTATAAAATTTTAATATATTTCCTCTTTGCTTTTGCTACTGGGCACCAGAGGATTAAGGTCTGAACCCAAATGCCATAGATTTTCTCTATCCTAAGATATTTTTTTTGCCTTTGTCATGTATTGTTTTACTTAAAGTATTTTTAAAAGATTTTATTTGTTTATTTGAGAGAGAGTGAGAGCGCATGCGCACATGCACAAGAAGGACAGAGGGGCAGAGGGTGATGGAGAAGCAGATTCACCTCTGAGCAGGGAGCCTGATGTGGGGCTTGATCCCACGACCTTGGAATCATGACCTGAGCAGAAGGCAGACTCTTAACTAAATGAGCTACCCAGGCGTCCCTGCCCCCCAAATATTTTTATTAGCCACCTTGAATTCATTTTGTTAAATAGATGGTATATAAATATGCCGATTAATGTCCTAAAGCAGTTCTTCTCTCATATGATTTAAAGAACAAAAGTATATTCCCTAATAGTTTTGGAGATCAGTTGTCTAAAATCAAGGTGTCAGCAGGGCCATATATCATCTAGAGGCCTTAGGGAGAATCCATTCTTTGTGTCTTCCACTTTTTGGTGCCTACTAACATTCTTTGACTTATGTCTGTATCACTCCAATCTTTGCCTTTGCGGTCACTTTACTGCCCCCTCTTGTTTCTGTCTGCTCTGCATATCTCTTTTAAGGACACTGTCATTGGATTTGGGAACCAGATAATCTAGATAATGTAGTATGATCTCCTCATCTTAAGATCCTTAATTGTGTCTGCAAAGACTCTTTTCCCAAATAAGTTAACATTCACAGGTCCTAGCGGACTGGGCACATCTTTTGGGGGCCACCACTCAAGCCACAATAATAGGTAATTGTAGTTGCATGAGGCTTTAATCCATGGGCTTTGTGACTTAAATTTTACATGTAAAAAGTCTTTTTATTTTTTGTCCACTTCCTGGTTCTTCGTTTTCTTGTGGACCGATTAAGTTTGCCAGGGACCTGGGTTTCATTCAGGTAAGGTTGACAGATACAGTATTTTAAATTTTGTCTAATTTTTGTCTTGAAGTCTTTAAAAAAAACTTTCCTACATATTTGTCTTCATATTCATCTTTCTGAGAGGTAGGATAAAAAATCATAGACTGTAAAAGGTATACCTGGATTCAAATCCTGACTGACTCCTACTTGTTGTATTATCTTAAGCAATTTTCTTCATCTCTATGTATCCTTATCATAGGGTTAAGCAAGGATTTTACACATACACACCACACCACACAATGCTTAAAACAGCGCCTCCACTGTGGAAAGCAGTGTTATTATTATTAGCTTTTATTGTAAAGAAGCACTACAGTCTTCTTTCAGAATAAGTCCACTATGATAAGCTCAGCTATCTGATCCTTTCCTACAAGATTTTATGCCTAAAAAGTTTGTAAAGTTTTCAAATAAGGAACAGTTCAGAAGTACTGAAAATTTCACATATATAATCACTAGAGATAACATAAAGGCATAGAGGAAGCCTGTAACTCTGAGTGAAATGAAAACTGCCATTTTGATTGGGTAAGTCTAAGACCAAAGAAAATTGTTTAAGTTCTAATGGAGAGGACAAGATGTTGAGAGGATTTGTCACAAAAGTTAGAGACTTTCACCTTTATGTCACTGATTCTCATCCAACTTGTGACAAAAGTAATTGAAAATCATTATCATCTAAAACATTAAGCACTGTCTCTGAAAAAAAGTTGTTTGCCTCAAGCTGACTTCCAGGCAGTGACAATTACCATCACATTGAACACCCACCACTTGGCCATCTAAGTAGAGAGGTTAGAGGATGAACAAGTCTGAAGATAAAATGACAACCTGGACCTCCAGGGTCCTCTGAGAGGCTTGGCAGGTGTAGAGGGGAAGGTTAACTGGCTATTGCCTCTGCTGAATTTAATCCAGAAATAAGTGGATATCAGTTTGGAGGCTGGGATACCATAACTTGCTAGCCATTATAGACGCTGTAAGGAGATTCTTACGGTCTGATATAAGAGAAAATTTTAAACTAGATTCATGGAGTGTAATTTACACCATAAAATTCACCTGCTTTAAATGTATAATTCAGTGATTTTTGGTAACTTACAGAATTGTGTAACCTTTGCCTCATCCAGTTTTAGAACATTTTAATGGAGGAATTTAAAGGAATATATATCCAATTAGGCATTGTAGTGGCATCCTAATAGTCTCTCTACTCCCATTCTTGTATTCCTATAATGCATTTTCCATAGAGAAAACATTTTCTAAATGTAAATCAAATTAAATCAGTTTTCTGCTCAAAACCCTTCAATAGCATCCTATCATACTTAAATTAGAGCTCTTATATGATCAATCAGCTGCCTATCATACTTAAATTAGAGCTCCTATATGATCAAACAGCTGCCTAGTTCTCGCACCTTACTTCTTGGTATTCTTCTCACTATAGAGCAGGTACACCAGAATTTTTTTTCTGTGACTAAATCCACTCATTCCCCATTGCAGACTCTTTACTTGCAATGCTCTTCCTCTCATGGCTTATTCCTTGTCATTACACTTCAGCTTAAATGTCAGTTGAGAGCCCCTCCTTTAGCACTAGAACTAAAGCAGACATATTAGCTTAATTTTAATTCTCTACATTTATTACTATTGCATTTATTACAACTGGGCATTTATGGGTTTTGAGAAGCATTTCTTATATGTTAGTTGACATTCTTTTGCCCCACCCCCCATGTAAGCTTTATGACAACTGGGACTTGTCTTGTTTACCTTTTAACCCCAATACCAAGGAAACCGAACTGGCTGTTACGTGGGACTTCATTAAGTACTTGGTCAATAGTGAACAAGAGAGAATAGGTCCCTGCTCTCTTGGAGTTTATATTCTAGAAGGGGAGATCAATACATAAAAGAGAAAAGGAAAAAGAGAGAGGAAAGAAACACCTAAATTTTGTTAACTGCTGCATAGGAGAAAGTGTTATAATAGATTCTGAAGAATCTTAATTAAGTAGTGGAAGCAGAGGCTTCTCAAGATGAGTTGACATTTATGCTGAGATCTCAAGGAATGTTGGGAAGAAACCAGCCATGTAGAGCTGAGTCATAAAGAGAATTCCCAACAGAGAAGGGCACAAAAAACTCTCAAAGGCTACAAAGTTCTGTGAGTCCCAGGAACGTTAGTATTTCTAAAGAATAGTAAAACCTGATGAGATGAGAAAAGGTGATGAGAAAAGTGGTGGAAACATAGTCAGGGTCCAGATTATACAAAGCTTGTTAGGGAATGATAAGAAGTTTATATTTAACTCTCAGTGAACCAGCATGTCTTTTTTTTTTTTTTCTTTAAAGATTTTATTATCTATTTGACAGAGAGGAGAGATCATAAGTAGGCAGAGATGCAGGCAGAGAGAGAGGGGGAAGCAGGCCCCCCGCCGAGCAGAGAGCCCGATGCGGGGCTCAATCCCAGGACCCTGAGATCATGACCCGAGCCGAAGGCAGAGGCTTTAACCCACTGAGCCACCCAGGCGCCCCAAACCAGCATGTCTTTTAAGTTGTATGATTTATTCCTTGGGTAGAGCCTTACTATTCAAACTGCGCCCCTAACCAGCAACAGCTGCATCACCTCTGAGCTTGTTAAAATTGCAGAATCTGAGGTACCACCAGAACTGAATGAGACTTTTAGTGACATCCTCAAGGGATTTATATGCACATTAAACTTGAAAGCACCAGACAAGGGATTACAGGCGAGAAAGAGTAAATTGAGAAAGCAGTTAGATATATTAGTCCAAATGAGAGGCCGCTTGTATGAGTGACAGCACAAAGATGGGAAGACTCATTCAGGGTGTATTTTGGATATAGTTTAGGTCTTCCAGCCAGCTAAATGGATATTTCTGTAGGTAGATAGTGATACAAACCTGGATTTCTGAGAAAAGTTTAGGTTAGGAGATACAGATTTGTGGGTCTATTGGGTAACTCGCTTCTGAGTTTCAAGTGTTGTTTTATATTTTACTAACATTTGCATGTTGTCATCTTCGTGAAAAGACATGCCTTTCTGAAGGTTGTCCAAGTACTCCACTCTTTCACTTAGAGGTCCTCTGTTGCTAGGTAATGCTCATCAAGTCCTTTATTAACCCTTTCACAAAAAATGTTTTGAATGTTTTAAAATTCAAGGCCAACGCTAATCAACAGTCTTCCTTCTCTGTAGCCCCTAGGATTCTCCATACCCAAATCTTAACTGGGAAAGAGACTCAAAGACTCTCCAGTTCCTAGGTTCAAAGCCATTTGTAAACTCCTGGGTTGGGGGGTCCAATTCTTTCCATGTATATACAATTCTGTACTCTCCAAAAAGAATCATTAAGCTAGAAGTCAGTTAACGGGAATGGAAGAACATAAGGAAGTTCCAGTTGGGGAAGTTTATATAGAGTTCCCCTTTCTTAAGCCAAGAGGAAGAGAGATTTCTCGCATTAGCACTTCATTAGTAAGTGGTACATTTGAAATCCAATTTAATGTTCCTTCCTATACCATTTGTTTTATCAAGGATAGTTCAGTCTAATCGTTGAAAAACATGTTACAATTATAAACAAAGGCAAAAAGGTGGGTTTTTTTTAACCCCCTTTCTTTTGTTTCTTTTTGAGGTATGGGAAACGGGCAAAGTTCTTGCCATGCCTTCAATTCTCAGCCACTGGCAACCCAGAGAATACTACGAGAACATTACAGTGTCCCTGGGACCTTTCCAGGATCCTGACTTTTTCCGGTTAATTCATGCGACAGGATAACCCTACAGGCGTTCTGGTTAGGGAATGGTGTGAACATTCTCAAAGGTATTACTATATCCATACTTAACTTCCTCTCACAGTGAATTTATTTGCTGTCTGCAATACTGCCCTAACAAATTCTCAGAACTTTGAGAAGGTCTCCTCCAAGAAAACCACACATCCATTTGAAAAGGATGCCACCAAGAGTTGTTTACAGAAGAAAAGCTGAAGGCTAGCTCTGGAGCCAAGTAGTACGGGTCAGGGGAAGGGAGCGCAAGGCTGAGCTCGGGGGGCCGGGTCTCGCCTGCCAGGGTAGCCTCGGCCCAGCCGGGAAGACGGTGCGCAGGAAGGGCAGGTCTCCAGGCCTTCAGGTGGTAGCCGCGTGAGTGGGCGGAGGGCCCTGGGCGCCTCACCCTCCTGCTTGGGAGGTGCGTCCGGGAATCACCCAGGGTCCCGCTCCGCCCCGCCGCCGGGGGAGGGGGAAAGGAGGAGGGGGGGCGAGCGGCCGTTCTCTCCGGCTATAAAGGGCCCTGGGTGGCCGAAGCTCGCCTCAGCGTCCTCCGGCTCCGCCTTCGCCGCCTTCCTCCCACCTAGAACTCCAGTTCCCGCGCAGGTTCCAATCGACCCTCTCGGGCTCAGCTACTCGGGCTGCAGCAGAAGATGGCGGCTTCCGAGGCACGGGCCGACAGCTCCGAGGCGGCGCTGGCTGCAGCCCTGGCGGACGTGCCGGAACTAGCTCGACTTCTGGAGATCGACCCGTACCTGAAGCCCTTCGCCGGGGACTTCCAGCGCAGGTACGGCCTGACGCCACCTCAGCGTTCTCTCCCCACATCCCCCTCTCTTCTTAGCGGGACAGGTTGCCTTCCAAGCGCGGCCTCCGGGCTCGGGCGGCCCTCGGCTCCGTTGCGCGCAGGCCCCACCCCTTAGCGGCCCCGCCTCTTGGGCCCCGCCCCGCCCCGCGCTGGCCCTCCCCCGACCTTGGAGGGTAGCAACTTTTTTGGGTGGGCGGCCAGTTGGCCTGGTTACCTGGGTCCAGTGGCTTCCAGAGTAGTGGTTTGATAACTCTGCACCCGGACCGGACGTGGCAGCACTGACTAAACTTTCCTCATCCCCTCTCCCCTCCTTTCGAATCCTTGGTTTTGCGCCATTGGGTACGTGGTTTGGCTCCCAGCACTAGTTTCGTAGTGCAATACCGAGGGAGGCAAAGCCATTGCAGGTTTTCTGACCTTTCCATTCACAGGGTTGCCCTGTGAATTAGTGTGTGCATAACACTCGGCGTGTGTAATCGCGCGTTTACATTTTTCGTTTATTTCGTTGCAAATACTGTGATTTTATGTCCAACAGAATTCTTTCAGGCAACTTTTGTTCTTATTACTATTTCCTCTCTCAGGGAAGATTAAGCTTATCTTGGCCACTTTATTTCCCGCCCCCGCGGGCCAGCATTGATGAGTAAACATAGAGCAACATTTGTCAGCAACATTTGTCTGTGTTTCACATTGCCATCCCGAAGAGGGAGAAAGGCTTTTAAAACCGAACTTCTAGAGGCCGATTTAGGAGCTTTAGCTTTAGGTTGTTCCCCATCATGCTGAAGTAAATTGGTTTAGCACAATAAAGTTGCTGGGATAATAATTCTAGTAGTCAGCTCAACTTCAAAGGTATAGTTTTTAAGATTAAAGTAGTTGTTATGCTAGTGATAGTAGTTACATTTGTGAGATAAGCACATTGTGATTTAATGGTTTCTGCCCTTTTAGCCAAGTGACTCCAGGAGGAAAACTACTATGGCAATAGAATATGCATAGTCACATTTTCAAGTAATAGAAAATTGCCTTTCTTTCTTTCTTTCTTTCTTTATTTATTTATTAAGATTTTGTTTATTTATTTGGCAGAGAGAGAGCGAGCACAAGCAGGGGGAGCGGGAGTGGGAGAGGGAGAAGAAAGCCCAATGTGGGCTTGATCCCAGGACCCTGTGATCGTGACCTGAGCAGAAGCGGAAGGCAGGCGCTAACTGACTGAGCCACCCAGGCACCCCAGAAAATGGCTATTTAGTTATTGGCTAGAAGCAGTATTAGGGGTAATGAAACAGGGTTGATTTGGAATTTGGAAAAAAAAAAAACCTTCAGTTCACGACTTGGAATTGTCATTACTACTTGCATTTCATCCAGCAACTGTTTATTAAGGATTCCCTGTGAACAAAAGAAGTTGGGGACACAAAGTTCAATATAACATCTCATTGAAGAGCTTGTATATCCTAATGAATGAGCCCTCCTCAAAGTAGTCACCTTGAGCTGCTGCTCAGTTAATCAGGTGTTTGGACCCTTACATAGCCTTTTGAAATTGCTTTCAGTATTTACACCTTACGTTTTCAAAGTGACTGCATAATCTTCATGGTTCAAAATTGGATTTGATTTAGAAATAGTCAAAAAATTTTAGAGCGAAAGATGGTGGTCAGATTTTTTGATGTGCTTATTAATGATGATTATAATTTATTTCTATGCTTTGTAAATGACAAAGGATATTTCTAAAAGAAGACTTGTGGGATGTTTTGTTTATGTTTCCCTACCTTCTTTAAAACAAAAAAAGATCACAGCTGAAGAACGACCCTTGTTAAGTGTTTCTTTCATGTAATTCACTTCAACTCCATTGGAATTGAAGCAGTTATGATCTTCTTTTATGGTTTGTCAAAATTAATGAGAGGGACAAAGGCCAGAATAAGGAAGTGAGGGCAATCCAGTGATCTTGGTGAAAAGTCTAATCCAGTGGGCCCTTGTGTCTCACTCTGACCTGGATTCTACTTCTGGCCTTGGTTCTGAGTAATTGCCATTTTCTAGCACACGTGTTCCTTTTGGACATATCAAATAGTAATTTGGCATTTGGCAGTAGCAACTTTTATTGTTAACATTTGGAGAATAAAAAAAATTCTTCCCTCATAAAATTTGGTCGTGGTTACGTTTTCTATTTTCTGTTTGTTTCTAATAACCCAGTGGGGCATTGTGTTTTTGGCCTAACACAAATATACACCCAGTCATTCAGGCCCAAAGTAGAGCTTACTAAGGAGTGAAGAAAATTTAGGGCACAAACAATGGTATTTAAGAATGGCGATGGGGGAGGTAGTTTCTTGTCATTGATGGACAAGACAAAGGATGGACAAAAGTCTCATCCTTTCCCAACGGAAGTATCTTCATTAATAATTCTGTTATGTACATTTGTTCTCGTTTACCTTTTCTGTAACCGTAAGAATGTCAAATCAAGTATGAGGATTAATGAAATACTCTGTGACATAAAATAAAAATTAGTATGTTAGTGCATGTGATAGTCGCAATGATGTCTCATTGATTACCTTCTAAGATGGGATTTTCCTTTTGGGTGTCCTTTTTTTTCACCTGTTATATATACTATTAGTTGCTGTGATCATAATTTCAAAATTTTAGTGTTTTAAAACAATAAGATTAGTTGTCCCTCTATTACATGCCAATGTGTGTCAGGCTTTCCTCATGGTCATCACTCAAGGATTTAGAATGATGAAAGCTTTGTTTTGAAACATGCTGCTGTAATGTTAGCTGTAGGGA
>CM052898.1:162318913-162338733 GCA_028534135.1 Potos flavus
TAAGTTTCAGAGGTTTGATACTGTATAAGTTGTTTAAAATGAGTGCCCTCTCTTCAAATTAATGTGGAATTCTTTATTTTTTCTACAGTTAATTAACACTAGTCATTTGGGGAAAGGAAAAAACTTTATAGACTCAGAAGTGTTGAACCAATATTTGAACACAGTATTAAGTTAAATTTTGCAGGGTTACCAGTTTAAAGCACAGAGTTTATCATCTACCATGTGGCATGTGTGAGTACTACCTAAGGCATCTAGACTGCTTGCTACTCTCTACTAATCAGATTCAAAAAGTATGATCCCTTTACTGCAAGTGGCCCAGGGTGGTGTTTTCTAGATATCCAAATGATTAAAATCCGTATTAGTCTGGGTTCTTCAGAGATACAGACCAATAGGAGATATATAGGTATTTATTAAAGAGATTTATTACAGGGAATTGATTCACGTGGTATGGAGACTGAGAAATCACAAGATCGGCAGTGGACAAGCTAGAGAACCAGGAGGGCCAATGGTTTAGTACTTCCAGTTCAAGTCTGAAGGCCCCTAACCAAAAGAGCTGACGGCATAGTTCCAATCAGAGCTCAAAGGCCTGAGAACCAGAGAGCTCAAGGTATAAGTTCTGGTCCAAGTCCAAGTCCAAAAGCAGGAGAAGACCTATGTTTCAGCTCAAAGACAGGCAGGGAGAAAGAATTCTCCCCTACTCCATGTCTTTTTGTCCTATACAGGACTTGGCCCACCCACATTGGGGATGGCAGTCAGCTTTACTCAGTTTTACTCAGTTTACTAATACAAATGTTAATTTCATCTAGAATTCCCCTTAAGGACACCTGTAGGGTAATATTTAGCTGAATACATGGGCACCCTGTGGTCCAGTTAAGTTGACACATAAAATTAACCATCATAAGATCACTATGGACCATATTATGACACAGATTAAGAACACTATCATTGCCTTATTCTAAAAATATGAAGGTTTTTCAGCTCTTCCTGCAAGTTGAAGGTCATCTGTCTGTGCCTATCCTTACTAATTGGCGTAGAGAAAAAAAAAAAAACAAAAAACAAAACCACCAGATCAATTGCTGCATATCAGGTACCAAGGACTGTACTGATACTATATTTTAGAAAGCAAAGCAATTGGAGCCACACTAATTAGGCTTACTTTATTTAGTCCACAGTTGTTCTCTGAGATCATTCATCAAATCAGCATATCAAAAGGGAATGTTATATGAATCTGAATCTTGTACCTTTGCTGTATTGTTCAAGTCTTTGAGAGTGGCCATACTTGCTGCAATGTTTCCAGGGATGCAATACCGCTTAGGATTTTTCTTTTTTGTTAGTGAGGGGCAATTCTAGAGGCTTCCACTTGATCCTTCCTAAATAGTCCTCACTCCACAAGAAGTCAGTGTGAAAACTGTAAATTTTCAAGTCTGTTGCAACTATGCACTCAGGAAACTGGAAACTAACTACAGCATCAGTCTGCCAAGCCATTTGGACCATAGTGATGAAGATCAAGTGACCTATAGAAGCTTCAAGTCTAACTGATATGCTACTGTGGCATTTATATCCCTAGGATTACTCCAGATTCTGTTTTTATTAATTCTCAAAAGCCCGGGCTTCTTTCTGGTAAACAGCAGGTCTCCTTGGGAAAGCCTGAAAGATTTAAAACATATACGTGGTGGTATTTTATGTCCTTTCTCAAGGGAAATCAGCCTCTCCTTTTAATCAAATGACTGCAAGAGAAGCGGTTCTCCCTATTTCAGTTAACACAAGTCGAGTTCCTACTCAACATACATAGTATTTCCCCAGTTATATAGATCAGGTAAAAATTTAGTAATCTACTAATATATCATATTCCTAAGGACACTGTGATCTATTACTCACACCACACAACCCTACATTTCAAAACAATGATTGCCACTCTATACTTGAAGACTATTATGGCCATTACAATTACTTAATCAATGAGGCCTATGCAAAGTGTTTTGCTACCAGATCCCATAATCCTCACTAAAATCGATGAGTCCAGGTCAAAGGCAACATATCTCAACAGCATTTCTAAACCTGTAGCTACTCCCGCAGAGGTCTGTTACTCTCACCACTACATTTTTAAATTACTTTTTTTTTAAAGATTTTTTTAAATTTATTCGTCAGAGAGAGAGAGTGAGCAAGCACAAGCAGGCAGAGTGGCAGGCAGAGGCAGAGGGAGAGGAAGAAGCAGGCCCCCTGCCGAGCAAGGAGCCCGATGCGGGACTTGATCCCAGGACCCTGGGATCATGACCTGAGCAGAAGGCAGCTGCTTAACCAACTGAGCCACCCAGGCGTCCTTACTTTTTTAAATTATTAATCAAAGTTGTACCTTCATCGAGGGCAGAGTGACATGGTAGATGAGACTGTCCATGATAAACCTATTCTCTCATTTCTACCTCCCCTCGCCTTTCTCCCTCTTCACAGCCTAGGAATGTTCAGGCATCGCAATCTCATCAAGTGTTACCTGTTGTTGAGCTCAAGTTCCAGTCAAATAAGCAAGCAAACTGTTGAAGTCATTAAATTAAATCCACATTAAATCCAGATTCTTGTTAAAAACACTCATGTAGATAAATTTGGCTCAATCTAAATTAGGTGTACTCATATTAGTATGTTCCATCCTCCTTAGTCTACTCTTTTTAGAATTCAACCCAGTACACTATCTCCAGGTCGCTGCTAACACAAATTAGCTTGCTACCTAAAATGCCAATCTTCACTGTGAAAGGCTAGGATCTGACTCAGTTATGGGCCTGAAGGAACTGAGAGGCATACACGTAGATCTTGAGAAGGATAGTATTCTTTTCTTTATAGAAGCAAAAATGGTCTCTACCTCTGGTTTATTCATATTGATTTTAATACTTGGAAATCTTCTGAATCAGTATTTTTTTTCCATTTACACAAACACCACCCCAATCTAAGCTACCATAATCACCTACGTAGAATGCTGCAATTTCCTCCTAACCCTTTGAAAATGTAATTGTTACATACCATTCAGCCAAGGAGACTATAATTAAAACATAAAGGCATTAAAAGGTTATAAACAGACTACTTCCAAAAAAATTATTCTTGTAAACATAAGTGTAGGGGGTGATGAGTAGAAACAGAAGACCAGTTCCAAATTGAATCAGACATTGATGGTGGCTTGGACTAGAGTATTAACACTAGAGATTAAAACAATGGCAAGATTCAATGGGACAGAGGTGAACTGGTGGGGGAAGGAGGAAAGAGGAAAGAGAGGAATCAATAATGGTATTTTTCTACTGAGTAGATACATGGTACCATTTATTTAAAAGAGAGAGATGGGGGCGCCTGGGTGGCTCAGTGGTTAAAGCCTCTGCCTTCGGCTCAGGTCATGATCTCAGGGTCCTGGGATCAAGCCTCGCATCTGGCTCTCTGCTCAGCAGGGAGCCTGCTTCCCCCTCTCTCTCTCTGCCTGTCTCTGCCTATTTGTGATCTCTCTCTCTCTCTGTCCAATAAATAAATAAAATCTTAAAAAAAAAAAGAGAGAGAGAGGTGGTCATCACCAAGTATGCATCAGAGAAAAGATCTGGGTATAGATATAAATTTTGAAGTAAATCAGTATACATATTAAAGCAGTACTACTCAAACGTGTGATCGATCCATGGACCAATGCTGAGCTGCCAACTATGTATCACTGGTCCATAATGAGATAGGTAGAGAACATGAGAATAAGAATCTGGAAACTTTTATAGCAACTGTACAAAGTATTTTCATATATTTTATTGTAAATAAAAAACTAGGGCTTTTATTTTAAATTTAATTTTTCTAATAACTTTTGTTGAATTTTATAAAAGTATGTCTCCATTAGATTATATATATTTTTAAAACATATACAAAAGACTGATCTTTCTCCATAGGTTGGAAAGCACTGATTTAAAGCTATGGTAGTAGATGCAATCTCTTAAGGAAAGAAATCTAGAGAAAAATTCTAACATTTAGGGATTGGGGGTGATTACGTATTTTGTCTGTGTTGCCTTCATCAGCTTATAGCATCATAAAAATTGTATGCCCTGGAATGTAATTCCTAAGATCACCTTACCCTCTGTATTTTCTTATTACCATCAATAATATTTACTGAGCACTAACTTCCTGCCAAACAGTCTTTACATGGATTATTTCATTTAAACCTCCCTAAATCTCTGCAAAACTAGTATCATTACCCTCATGTTATAGATTCAAAAATTAAGGGTTAGGGACATTAAATAACTCACCCATGTGTCATTTAACTGATAAGTCAGGGAGCCGGGATTGGAACACAGACCAAATGATACTGCAAAACATACATATTGTCAACCTACCAATCAGCCAGTTTCTGTATTCTAAATATAATATTTCACGATGTTCAGCAAAAACTTCTGGGTACATGTCTTCCAGAACTAGGAATTTATTTACATCTTGGTTATTAGGAAAGTTTTGTATATTGGCATTTATCACTGGATTATTCTTAATACTTCCAACTAGGCAATAATTACTCAAGAAAAAAAGATAAAGGCACACCTTCTGGAACCTAACATACTGGCTGGTAAATATTGAGTGAATTAATGCCTCTTTCAAGAGAGTTTGGATCCAAGAAACTAACTTTTCTTGATAGAAAAATAGTTTTAATCTGTCCATCAACTTAGGCAACACAATAATGTGATCACACTGGTTCTCTAGCTGACTTGATTTTATTGAGAGTGTTTTCATTACTAACTTGAATCTTTTCCATTAGGCTTCCCAAATGTGTTAAGCCAATTTTACCTTGCCTTGTCATCCATTGAGGACTGACTCATATATTCTACTCCTTTAGAAAATATTTGTGCTAGTTTTATTTTCATTTTTTAAACATAAACACCTATTAAACTTTATATAAATCAGGCATGTCTTTTTCTAAATTTCAAGAACACCTTTCTATAGCCCATAATAAACAATTAAAAATAAAAATTAACCATCATCTATTACAGTGCTTTTATTTAACCTATACTTTTCCATTTTTGTCTAACTCACACCTGAATTTTTTCTTAGCTCCAAGAAAAGGTGATATTAAATAATATTAACAATTTAACAGTTAACTTACTTCAGTCTTCCCCTTTGTAGTACAAAACTCCCACTGGATGACCACTTCTAGAGAGCAGTTTGCTAACAAATATTTACGTGCATTAATTTTCTCCAGCAGATTATAACACAAATATTTCCTTCTCTGTATTGGTGGACATATTTTAATATATATATAATCCAGATTATACTGGATAATTTTTAAGAAAAGTCAGGTGGAAAAATAAGTGATTTTCTAATTGAAAGTCTGAATCATGATTCATTTGTGATGAAATCCTGACATGTTAATTCTGTTCCACACACAAAAAAACTCTCTGAAAGATACCAGGAATGTGAGCTGAAGTAATGCAATTTCTACAGGAATGATCACTAAAACATCTCTGTTGGTTTTAATATGAGATATTTTAGCGTACTGTAAAGATTACTGGGGCGAGTTTAAGCCCTTATAGAGAGAAATTCCACCATCTAAGATGAGCTACTCTAAGTGGCAACGGCACAGGGTCCTTAATTATAGAATAGAGATAAAGGCGCAAAATTAACTTTAACTGAAAGATTTATAAGGATTTGGCAGCTATGTATTTTTTTTTAATGATTTTATTTATTTATTTGACAGAGCGAAAGAGATCACAAGTAGGCAGAGAGGCGGGCAGAGGGAGAAGCAGGCTCCCCGCTGAGCAGAGAGCCCGATGCGGGGCTCGATCCCAAGACCCTGAGCTAAAGGCAGGCTGATCCCAGGCCTCAATCCCAGGCCTGAGCTAAAGGCAGAGGCTTAACCCACTGAGCCACCCAGGTGCCCCGGCGGGTATGTATTTTTATGCATTACTAGCACTACAAGAAAAAAAAAGGAAAAAAAGAACTTTGGATTCTTATAATAAATTAAAAGACTATGATTTCATTGAAAACATAGGTAAATATGTTTGGGCAACTAAGGCAAAAAGAAAAGAAAACAGAAAAGAAAAATTAACAATTTGGGGGGAAAGTGGACAGCCAATGTCATCAACAACTTCATGCACTCTTTGACCTTGCCACTCAAAGTGTGGTCCAGTAGCATCACCTGCGAACTTGTTCAAAATGCAAATCTGCAAGCCCCTACCCAAGCCTCCTGCATTTGTAGTTTAACAGAACCCAGCACAGGTGATCCAGAGGCACTACTGGCTACTTGCATAGTTAGGGAGAGAAAGCAAAATCTCATTATGGCTTTAGCTATCTCATACTCCCCATTTTCAATTCCAAGCCTTATCCTGTGGTCTTTGGTTTGCTACTGCAGCAATTTCCCTTCCTTATAGTTCAGTCTAGTACGTTTTCTAGGAAAAGAGTAATCAGAACTTAGGTGGTCTCCAACATGTAATGGCAATAGTGTAGATCATGATTGTTTTGTTTTGGGTTTTTTGTTTGTATCGTGTTGGCTTTTTTTTTTTTAAGATTTTGTTTATTTATTTTTGAGAGAGAGAGAGCACACGCACAAGCAGAGGGTAGGGGCAGAGGGAGAGGGAGCCAGATGCTGAACTCAATCTCAGGATTCTGGGATCATGACCTGAGCCAAAGACAGACACTTAACCGACTGAGCCACCCAGGCACCCTGTGTTGGCTTTTTTTAAGGGTCAGCATTAACGCTCCCTGGCTGAAAGTCCAAAAATTCTCAAATGGATGATCTTTAATTAGCCTGCAAATACAATCACTTAAATGTATATAACATATAACAGTACAATATTAAGTTATTATCAGCTATTATCATTTTACCTCTAATTGGCTGAAAGGTCACAGAAAAGAGATGGAACCAATGGAAAGCAAAGAGGAGGAAAGGAAACAGAATAAAAGGCTCAGTTACCACAAAGATATGTCTAATATCTAATGAATGTTTGTCTCTGAAATTAGTAATTAACTTTTATTAAGATTATAGAGAAATTATGTGGTAGGGTCTCCACCCCTCCTATGCATCTACTCAAGAAGCAAATACTTCCCTATCTAATGCATTCAAAAATATACACCAATTCTACTTCATTGCATCAAAATAAAACACAAAGAAATCTAGTATAAATTATTTGCATCCCTTCCTTCTTTATAAGTTAAATGTACCTACAGATTTCTAATGACAAGGCAAGGAGGAAGGTGAAAAGAAATCGCTTAACGTCTTACCAAAAACATTAAAATGAATGCTTAATTGTTGGTATGATAACCGCCTGTATCTGTTTAGTCCAGAGTTAGCACTATTATTTATTGTTACTTTTTCTAAGAAAATCTAAAATGCTGTAAGTGCTCTTAAAATATCTTTTCCTTCTCAGATCTTATTTTTCTCCAAAAGAATTTCATTATAATTATTTCAACTTGAGCAAATAAAAATAGCTTAACTATTCCTTCCTAGGCTACCTGATGAATGAATTATGTCTGCCTATGGCCAGACCTCTGCCTCTCTTCCCATGACCCTGGAACATTTAAGAGTCCCAGCCTTTCCAATTGTAAGGTAACAAATTTGGGAGACTTGCAGTATTCCTTTTTTGCCTTTCATAGTACTTAAAAATAATGGCCCCCCAAATCTACCATTCCCTAATTTCAATCATGTAGCCTTCATTATTAAAAGTGATGATAAAATGATCACTAGTCTCATGGCTGCCTTAGAAAATGACAGTAAGCTTCTGCTGTATTGCCTCAGAGTTCTGGAGAACACACACGCACGCACGAACATATACACTGTTTAAAATCTAAAAACTAATTTTACCCGCAAAAACCCATTAAGAGCTAGAAAGTCTCAGGGATTTGTTACGGACTCCATGCTTGCATGCTGCTAAAAATTCATAAGTTGAAATTCTAACCCCCATGTGATGGTAGAGGAAGGGGGTGGTTTGGAAGGTGATTAGGTCATGACGGTAGAGCCTTCATAAATGGTCATGCCCTTACACAAACAGATTGGAGAGAGCTTATTGCTTTTCTCCCACTCCTCTCAGTCAAGTGAGGATACAAGGGAAAGACAGAAATCTGCAAATCAGGAAGAGTGCCCTTACCACACACTGCGATCTGCCAAAGCCTTAATCTCAGACTTCACAGGTCCACAACTGTGGGAAATACATTTCTGTTGTTTAAGCCACTTTGGTGTCCTGTTATAGCAGTCCAAAGTGACTAACACGGGAATCGGCCAGCCAAACCTGCCAGTAATGAAACGGAGGTGTGGGCCACTGATTATTCAGCCAAGAGATCCTCTCTCTCTTTCCTACACACACACACACACACACACACACACACACACACACACACACACACGGTGGGGGGAGCAGGGTGGTGGGTTGAGAAAGAGAATGAATGCATGCCAACTAACTGGGATTTAGAAAGTTAAGTAAAAAAAAAAAGAAAAAGATCATACAGCACCCAATCTGTTTGTGGCTATTTGCAGCTCATCCACATTTTTACTATTTCCAAGGTTACAAATGAACCTTAATTAAAAAATAAAGTAAAATAAATAAAATAAGACCATGATGTTATTAATAAATAGCAATCAATTCACAATACACCCATATGAAAACATCTCTTTGATATCATAAAATATTAAGTGCCTAATATTTTAATGTTTATCATTGTATTTTCAACCAGAACCTTCCATTAATGCAAATGGTTGTTAATAATATAAAATAATGAGTAGTGTTATAAGCTTGAGAAATATTTTGTTCAACAAAAAAAAATTTTTTTTTTTTTTTTTTTTTGGCCACAGAAAAAGTACTCAGACCTGGAGTGAATCACAATGTGATAGATCCTCCGTTGTATTTTAAAGTAAATTCTGTTTTAAGCTTTTCCACTCTACTTGAGAAAGAGCAACGACAAAATTCCCAAATGTCAACACAGATGGAAGTTGAGAGGAACAGCAATGAAATTTAAAATGCAAACTATAACCCAAAAAAAGAAGTACTCTTCCTTTCTCCTTTTTAACACTATGATGACTATTCCCAAAGAAAAGAAAATCCCCATTTTCTGCCATGTTTCTACACAGATATCAGCACGATGAACAGGAAAACATTTATTCTGACTCGGATGAGACACGATACAAAAGCCATTTATACACACAAACACATTTAATATGTACATATATACAAATATGTATATGTGTTATACATATTTATATCACAGAGTTCAAATTTTAGTACTGAGATCTCTATATATATTTCCTATAACCACTTGGAAAACTTGATATCATAATAGATATTTCAAAATCTACTTTGGTGTAAGGCAGAGTGGCCAATAATAACAAAGGCTTTCTCTTGGATGCCTCTGTTTACCAGACTTTCCCCATTAAAAATCTAAATCCCTCTAGAGTATATCATTATTACTGAATTCAGACCGAAAAGCACCTTCAAGAGCCTCAACTTACAATGCTGCTTTATCTCAAGCTGAAATCAAGTTGAAATCATGATCATTCGACATGGCAATGCAGATAATTTATTTCACTCACTTTTAAGAGACCACCTTAAAAAGGAATTTGCTACCTGTTAAATGAACTTGAATGAGCCCCTTTTTTTAAGTCAGTGAAACAGCCTCTTGTTCAAGTGTTAATACTGTTGTTCAAGCACATTTTGTGGACAACTTTACAAGTTCAGGTGGAAAGTTAAAGTTCTATTCATTAAGAAAACAAAGTCTCGTTTATAGTCTAACACAGATTTGAAACAAAAAATAAAACCTAGACACATCTTCTTCTTAGTAATAAAAGTAAAATAGTATTTTTGTAAACCAAAGTAACATCAACGAATAGAAGGCTTATGCATCCCAGCATTTGCTATGCCATTAAAAAAAAAAAAAAAAAAAGACATGACTAGGAAATCTATATAAAATTTTAACAGTGAAGGTGAATGAAGCCAGCAAGGATAGAAATTACTACTGGCCTGGCTGGAAAAGCATGTTGGGCCTGAGGCGAAAGAAGTTTTTTAAATAGGAGAATGTTCTGAAATAGAAAGCATGTTAAATAGAATTGCCTGAGGACGGTTAGGAAATGAAAAATTACACTAACTGCATTGGGAACAGCAACCTGATAAAAGCACAATGCACAAATTACAATCTTCTTCACGAGTAGTATTAGACATGAGAAAGGTTAAGCTGTATGTGAGAGAGGTTTGCCCACCACAGGCCACTACATGATAGAAGAATTACTTTCAAGCGTTTCTAGGGACCCTCCAACAACGATAGTAATAAATATTTCTATATTTCTAATATTACAGAACAAGCTGGACTAGACCTCTAGTCAATATCTACTTGCAAAGCACCCCCCGAATAAAAACCTCTATTCTAAGCTCTCTGGAAAACAACTAAAAGACAATAATGTGTTCCCTAAACATATCCTCTTCTTAAATTCAAGACACACATCCAGCATCCCAGGGATGCACAGTGAGTCAGCATGTACTGAGCAGCTATAATGTGGAGAACACAATACTAAAGAGAGAAGGAAAACAGCATTCCATTGGAAGAATTTGGCACTTCATGACCACAAATACTTTTATAAACAGTAATATTTTTTTATTACAAGGGTAACTATTAAGTATGAAAAGTGAGCAGGAGCAAAAATAAATAAAAAGTATAAATACAGAAGAAACTACCATATAGACAAAATAGGAAAGCAAGTCATAAAGAAAAGGGCATAAAATAACAAAACACACTTGTTCACCACCCACAAGACTGTCAATAGTTTCAAGAGCGATCAAGGAGCAGTCCTTCCAGCCCTTCTCTCTTACAAGCAGAGACCGACTCAGGAATAATGCAAGTCATAATGAGTCACTGCAAAGCTAGATTCTTAGGACAACAAAATTAGGAACAGCTGGCATTGGCTGAGTCCAAATAAGGCTGGCACATCCTGGAAGGTCTAGGACCATGACAGCACAGAGGAGCTACCTAATCTCACTTTATCAAGAAAGGCCATATTTACTTTTGCTGTTTAGTTTCAGTTTGTGTTTGTTTTTGCTTTAGGGGACAGATATAATGCATTGAGCATATGAAAATATGACATAAGAACCACCTAAGTGAAAAAGGCACTGTGGACAAGCCAAGTCAAATCACTTGGGGAAGACATGGCCACCTAGTCGGCTCTAGTTAATGAAGTATGGCATATCCCCATGTTTACATTTACGACATCACCCATTCATATTTCTCTTCAAGTATTAAAAACAAGTCACCAGTCAATAATTGCTGACTCCCTCTCTTAGGCAAAATCAGAATCATTATGGGAATACTTTCCTCTGTAATCACAAACACAAAGCTGAATGAACCTCTCTCCCTCCTTAATCTTTCCTTTCTTTCTTTATCAGTTATACCAACTCTCTTTATAAAAACTCTTCTTCCAAATATGTACTATTTTGAATATACTTGATTAAATAATATATACTATAAAATTAATTTTATCTATTTCTTTTTATCTTTTCCCATGTAGCTACTGGAAAACTTGAAATTACATATGTGGCTGATATTATATTTCTATTGGGTAGTGCTGATCTAGGTGAGACATTTAGAGTGGGGTCAAGAGGAGGTACTCAGCATTCACATGCACTTCTGTGACCTTCCTGACTGGGTGACAATCATCAAAATATCTCCCTGACTCACTCAGGAATGGGTGTCCTTAGCTTACTTAGGAATTGCTTCATTGCCTCTAAAAAGAGTCCACAATCCCTTCCAAATGGGTTTATCGTTAAAGAAATATGCTAATAGGTTGTCAAATATGATTTATGAACTATTTTAGAGGCTTCAGTTCTTACACAATGTGGCAATTCTTACACAAGCATATTTTGCAACTGAACCATTTTTGCAAGTAAATTTTCACTTAAAAGCAACAAAAACTGCGTAGAAGTCATATGATAGCTGCATTATAGTTTTAATGAAGATTAATATTTTAGCTATCATATTCTTTGACTCCTTCCAAAAAAGTCTCAGGCTTTGTCCACATTCATCAAGACTCAGTCCTTCTTTTATAGAGAAATTATCTTAAGAATTTCAGACAATTCAAATGAACTTCTATGTGGTACATACCCCTTCCTTAATAGAATAGGATATGCTTTCATCTGCCTTATGCTGAATTATATGCACAAATATCTACTATAATTGCATTTATTCGTTCATCTCCCCAATTAGAGCTCCTGTCAGAGAGGAAGCCTACTTTACTCATAATTGTCCTACTATCCATCCATAGAGAAATGCCTGGGTCAATCAGGATGTCAAAATAGGTTTGTTAAATAAGCAAATTAATAAAACAGCCTATGACTCAGATGCGCGCATATACCCTGGAACACCAGTGTGGGGAATAACTTTCTCTATGTAGTCATTTTCTATATCTTATCCTAAAGACATATACGCAACACTGAAACTTACAATGCAGACGTAAGAAAAAGTAACTTTGATAATGATAAAATAAAACTCCCTTTACCTCCTGTAAGTAGAAAAATCATTGTGATCATTATAAAATTAAATAATCTGATTAACTATATGAGTATATACAGATTATTTATTTTCAAAAAAATTAGAATATATAACTTAAATATTTATAGAATAAAATTTGGCCCATTACCAACTTAGTTGTAAATTGAGGTTGGGGTCATGCTGTGCCTTGCTAATCGAAATATCTGTGAAACAGCAGCACCAGCATCACCTGGGAGCTTCTTAAAAATGCAGATCTCAGACCCAGTGCACATAAAATGATGTACACATAAGTTGTTATAGTAATTATTATTATTGTGATGGTGATAACTTATTATCAGTAGAGTTGGCAGAAGTCTCTTTTAGATATTCAGTGCATCATATTCATCACAGTCAGTAATTAGAATGAATAAATCCTCAAAAGTTCCACTTTACTTTTCTGTTTAAAGACAGGTAAATTTTTAGCTATCTTACTCATAAATTTTACAAATTTTGCCAAATAAATGTGCTAAGAACTTTCATCTCTTGACATCTAAGCAATTTCTGTCTGGAAATTGACATGCTCTGATTTCTATTATATTAATAGCACAATGAATCTGACAAACATCAAAGTAAATATTAAGATTGAAATAAACCAAAGGCTAATTTCGGTTAGATAAAAAGTAGCTAATCTTAAGGAATATTAATATGACTTTAGTTAAGATTTAACACATTCACTCCTACAAGTATAAAAATTTTTCTTGAAGATTTGCTTGTTATTTAAGCCAAGTAAACAGACAAAATGAATGAAACTTTGTTTTTAAAAGCAATATTTTTTATAATATAGAACTGAACAATATGTGATACTGACAAACAGGTGGGTTCTAAGGCATAAAATAAGAAAAACCTTAAAAAGTCAAATTAAAATTCAATCTACACGTGTTTATAATATAAATCAAGTAATGCTATGGCATAAGAAAAAACATGAAAATTAAATATTGAAAAAACTGTAACACAAGACGACAATTGTCATCATTCATATATTTCAGTGATACTTAACTAAACACCAATTTATTTTTGGCCAGGTGACTTCCTAATACAAGTATGTTAGTTTATGATCTTTAAAAAGAACCAAATATTCATAGGCAATAAAATAAACCTCAACCTAAACCTCAAGTCTTACATAAAAATTTACTCAAAATGGGTCATTGACTTACATGTAAAATGTAAGCCACCAATAAAACTTCCAGGAGAAACATCAGAAGAAATCTTCAGATCCTAGAGCTAGGCAAAGAGCTCTTACCACAATCCTTAGGACAACAACAAAAATCAATAAATTGGATTTCATCAAAATTAACAACTTTTCTGTTAAAGACCCTCTGAGGAGATGAAAAGGCAAATATTTGCAAAACAAATATCTGACAAAGAACTTATATCTAGAATACATTTTTAAAAGTCTCAAAACTCAAAGATAAAAAAAAATCAACCCAATTAGAAAATGGACAAAAGGCATGAAAAGACGTTTTACCAAAGAGGATCTATAGTTGGCAAGTATGTTACTTTAAAAGATTTTCAACATAATTAGCTATTAGAAAAATGCTAATTAAAACCACAATGATCACTATACACCTATCAAAACTAAAGTGACAACAAAAAAAAAGTGACAATACCAAATGTTGACAAGGATGCAGATAAACTAGATCTCACATATATTTTGGATTGGAATGCAAAATGGCACAGGCACTATGGAGAAGTTTGGCAATTTCTTATAAAACTGAACATTTTCTTGTCATATGACCCTGCATTCACAATCATAGGCATTTCTCTCAGAAAAGTAAAACCTATATGTAAGTATTAATATCTCAACTTTATTGCAATATTTTTAATAGCCAAAAACTAGAAATAAAACACATGTCCTTCAACAGGTAAACAGATTAATTGTGGTACATACACACAGGAGAATACTATTCGTTGACAAAAAGGAACAAACTATTGATCTATGCAACTTGGATAATTCTCAAGGGAAAGTCAATCACCAAAGATTGCATATTGTAGCATTTAATTTTCATATCATTCTAAAAATAAAAAAAAATGTTATAGCAATGGAAAACAAACCACTGGTTGCCAAAAGTTAGAGATGGGGAAGAGAATAGTGTGAGTATAAAAGAATGAGGGAACTCCTTTAAGGCCATGGATGTAACAGTTCCGGATCATCATTATGCTGGTGGTTACATCAATACACACTTTTGATAAAATTGCAAAAAAGTGGATACACACAAATAAGTGCATGTATAAAAAAAACCATGAAATCTGAATGAGGTCTGTAGATTGTAACAATGTTCACTTCCTGGTTTTGAGACTGCAATATAGTTATGCAAGAATATTGCCATGGGGGCAAGCTTGAGAAAGGGTACAGGAGCCTTCTTTGAACTATTTTGCAACTTCCCAGGAATCTATAATTATTTCAAAATATTTCTTTTTTAAATCCAATCTAATACAATTTGCAATTCTCTAAATTCACTCTATTTTTAAATGTCCTCCAACCTTTTTTTTTTTTTTGGCTCATCCTTTTTTGTTTGTTTTTAAAGTCTTCTAGCTCTAAAGGTACTCTGGACCTGCTACAATAAAACCAGTTATTTTAATACTCTTGTTTCTATGTACTTCTTGCTTACGTGTTGTATTTGTGAGTAGAGGCTTACCTAATACTGCATGGATAGCGTATAGTTTTCAATAAAGGGCACCTTAGGGAAGTGAAGCAAAAAGAGATCTGTTAGTTTCATTACACTCTTATCGCTAGCAAGCACAATTTTAAACAACCAACATAACACTGCCAACTGAAGCAGTCGAGAGGATGGAGGACTCCCATGTGTAAACAACAAAAATGTACAAATAACAAAAGTATCAGATTTTTAATGCAGAAAGATCACAGCTAGGAAAAAAAAAAAAAGCATGGAAATGATAAACATGAACTCATTTGTGATCTTCCAAAATCCTGGAATGGTAACCAATCCTCTTGAGAGAGGACTGTAAAACAATTAAAAACCAATAGTAACTCAGACATTAGTTACTCATGATCTAAATAATAGTACAGAACAATCACGGATAGTAAGCTCATAACCTCTTAGGAGAGAAAACCTCTATGACCCCAGACACAGCAACAATCTACTCTGACACCAAAGAGGAACTGCACTCCTCCACAAATTGCTCTTTAGTCCTATTACCAAAGACAAAACACTAACTTGCCTATGATGATAAAATCCTATATTTATATAAGAAGTCTATGCTAGGTGTGTTGTGAGAATGACAGTCACACATCTTAAGCTTTCAAAAGAAAAGCATAGGACGGTATACTGGTAAAGCCTCATAAATGTGCAGGTCATCAAATAACAAAAGACAATTTGTGTTTAAAGACAGAGCGCAAATTAACTGACATCTTTAATTTAGCTCTTTCTAACCTCACAAATACAATATAACTTAAAGATAAATCAGATCATTTTTAATGAACCCAAGAATACACAAAAAATTATTATTAATCGACAAACCTATTTCCTCTCAAAATATTCTCATTCTTTTTTAAGAGTAATAATCTGTGAAATTAAAAGGAAAAGACAGTGATGTTCCCAAGTCTTGAAGCCAGGTAGCTGAGGAGACCCAATCAGCTCATTTTGGACCAGAGCAATTGAAAGTCTCTATATTTCTCTCTATATATCTCTATATTCCTCTAAGAAAATACAGATCAGGTTTAGAAAAGTGAAAGCCATGACTCAGAGACTGGTGATATTGAGGGATGTGGCTGTAGACTTCTCTTGAGAGAAATGAAAACAGCTGGGTTCTTCTCAGAAGGTTTTTGTACACAGATACGATATTAGGGAACTGCAACATTTGGCCTCACTAAGAGTTTTCATCTTAGGCAGAAATAGTGTCCTTTTTGGAGCAAAGGAAAGAGCTCTGGGATGCTCTGTATCATAGGTGAGGCCAAAGGACTTTTCTCAGAAAGGTGTGTATAACAAAAAGCCTTAACTATCGAGCCTCACTTTCAGCTAAGAATGACCATGGGACAGTTCTGGTCAATAATTTGTAAACTGAAAGACCTAGATGGAGTTTACAGGAAATCTAACATATGCTTGGCTAAAATGGACAGAGTAAGCTGGAATGGACACGCTCCTGCTAGGGGGACAGATGTGGGGCCTGGATGTGCCCCCACCATCTTCTAAGCATGAGAATAAAGACCATGGGCAAAGGACAGTAGAGCAGAAAGGTAAAGGATGGCTCAGTGCTAAAGCCCAAACCATTCACCTTCTCATTTTTTGTAAGAAATACAAAGTTCTACTTTAATAATTCAGTCTGTGGGATTTTCTGTTAGTTGAGGGCACATTGCGTTTTCTGTTACATAGACCTACATGCATAATTGATTTTATTATGCTTTGGTAACAGAGAACGTACCTGTATTATGCAGTGATTCATAATTCAATATAACCTGTGGCTGTTGTCTATAATTTATGAAAATGAAAATAATTTAGATATGATATTGAATAACATGATTTCATTGGTAAAAGAAATATTTAATTCTCACTTGCTAAATAGTTGGAAAACTTCAAGGCTACCTATACAAGAAATATAGTACAAGAAGTACCTATATACTTGGTTTCTGATTATCATATTTTATTTATTTATTTTTAAAGATTTTATTTATTTATTTGTCAGAGAGAGAGAGAGCACAAGCCCGGAGAACGGCAGGCAGAGGGAGAAGCAGTCTCCCCTGCTGAGCAAGGAGCCCAACGCAGGACTCAATCCCAGGATTCCAGGATCGTGACCTGATCCGAAGGCAGATAGTTAACTGACTGAGCCACCCAGGACAATCCCTCTGATTATCATACTTTACATTACAGACCTGAAATGAAGTACATACCCAGAAACCGTGACTCATTGTAACTACTGTTCAATGGATCTACTAAAACACACATGAATATTCCATTTTTCTGTTTTATACATCTCATTGCAACATCAAACATATTGAAAATAACTGAAATCATCAAATAAAGAGAGAGAAAAGAAAAGGCAAGATACAGGATTTAAATTGTATTCTTATTAATAGATTATATGTTCAGACTCTACTGGATAATTCTTTTATTTTCAAACTTTTAAGCTGCTGCTATATATTTTTTTTCTTATTTTCAAAGTTATTCCTGTTTATCAGTAAACTTGATATGACCAGTCCTCCAACCATCCGGAGTTCAGGAGGAAGAAAATCCCTGTAGCTGTTTGATGCCCAAGAATATGAACACTTAGCAGTCAGATGAAAGACCAGAAAAGATGGAAAAGGAAGATCAAAAGAAGAGTGTGAGCAGGCTGGCATTTACCTCTCTCTCTCTAAAGGGAGCTTTGCGCTCATCATACCAGGACTCATCTTGCCTTCAGCTTATAGTAAACAGGCAATTGCCTTCTCGTTTCCTCTCCAAAGTAAGGATCAGAGTTTAAACATATTCTTTTCATTGTATACTAGACTATGGTTAACATTATCACCTCCTCACCTCATTCACACAATGGCTCTACTAGGAAAAAAGAAAGAACCCCCTAAAGTAAAGATGGCATCCAACAAAATGGAAGAGTTGTGGATTTCTGGTCATGTTACGTATCTCATGGTTGATTTCAAGATACAGCATTAAAGAAGCTAACAGTAATAAAATCGTTTGAAAACAACGTCCTAGTGAATATTTATGATGGAAGGCTATTTTGCTTATAATATTATCATCATTAAATAACTATGACTTATTTACTGAGGATCTTTAATATATCCCTAGTCCTCAAGACACTCCTAGAAGGTAGGTCCCATCCCATTCTTTTCAGAAAAAGAAACAGGTTCACAGAGGTTGATTAATTTGCCCTCAGATTCAAAACTATTAGCACACATGAGAGCTCAAATTCAAAGTTCGTCTTCTTCTTATATATTGCAACATATACACAGCAATATTTTTGTACATTTTCCCATTTTACATGTTAGGAAACTAAATTCAGAATCTAAACTGCTCTAATCATTTAAACATCAAAAACACTAGTTAAAAAAAAGAACACTAGTTTTACACGTTAGTCTCTATAACTTGACATCAAATAAGATGCAATGTAATTATATAATAAATTAATGCATGTAGATTGTATAATAACATGTATTTAATGTGGTTTTACCTTTCATTAATATACTACACTCTAAATACAAAACAGAATATGCTGCTTTTGGATGTTAAACACAAAAGAACCCTGGATTCAAAACAGTGGTAAGCATCTACTGAGAGGTAGACATCACAAGAAGAGAATGTACTCTTTAGTGAAAAATAAACTTACTTCAGAATGAACTAGTAGCAGCAATTCTCTCCAATGAAAACACTTTCATGTTTTCCTTTAATATCTACAAATGTATAATTGAAGTTTAATACATGCTTTCAAATAACAGCAGCATGATATTCTTATCAGTCTAAAACTACAGCACATTTCACAGGGACTATATTAACACCTTGCTGACTAACTAGGGCCAGCTTGGTGGGAGTTGAACTGAATCCTCTAAGAAGTTATCACATAAAGAGTCATTTCTCAGGAGGTGGTACAGCAGGCACCAGAGCCTAAACTAAGCCAAAATGCTTCATCAAGTCATTTTAAGGCACTTTGAAAATGAAAAGAGGTCAGAGCCTCTTGCCCATCACTGTAGAAAATTCAGGAGTAACTGGAGTTAGTACAGATCGCAGCTGCAAAGGGCAAATAAATCTACTAATACAGAAGAGTGGGCAAGATACATCTTGTAATCTTTAGATTTTTCCCTCCCTTCTAGAATCACTGACATTTGACTTTCCTCAGAGCCAACAACTTGGCCAGGCACTGAGAAAAAAAGTGCACCATGCAGCTATGATATAAAACTTCTGTGCTGTGAGAATCAATTTTTGGTGTGGCTGCTGACACACCAACTCCAAAGTGCTTTCCAACTCTGATTAGCTACCATGTAAAAGCTATTTTCATTTCCAAAAAAATAGAGATGTTCACTGTAATTGTAACACTCGGTATACTTAGGGTCACAAAAACCACTCCTCCCATTCTTGGGCACACAATTTGACATCAGGCTCCCTCAAACTGAATATCCCTTCAGTGACTAAACCTTTAGGCTCTGTGGGAATATCTAATTAATAATGATTTTCTTGATATTCTCTAGTTATCTCTAGCTCTTTACTCGAACATATATTTCCCTTCCCTAGACTGTCACACATAATCCTCTGGTAACTACTGCTTCTTCTCTGTTCATCCTAGCATTCCCCACATTTTTAGCTTAAGGTAAGTTGATTTGAGATTCACTGCTACGAAAAAAGAGAAAAATAAATAAGACTCAGAACACATTCATGCAAATACTA